>JANHMN010000019.1:1807894-1832774 GCA_030674055.1 Rhabdomys pumilio | reverse complement strand
GTAGTCCTGGCTGTCCTGGAACTCACTCTGTAGACCAGGCTGGCCTCAAACTCAGAAATCCGCCTGCCTCTGCCTCCCAAGTGCTGGGATTAAAGGCGTGCGTCATGTGCGCCACCACCGCCCGGCGATACTTGCTTTTGAAAGTCAGAGGTTCACAATTCTTTCCAGACACTTGGCTGCTGTAGCACCGTTACCAACTTTGCTAATTACCACAGCTCTACCGTATATGGCAGGGCATATATGGCCCTTGTTGTTCTTTCTATTCATAGAGTCAGTGGCCTAGGCCAGACCTGGGAGCTTTCTCTGCAGAGTACAGATGATGAATTGTTTGGGCTCGTGGGACACAAGGGCTCTGTTGAGGGTCTGCTCTGCTGTTAAAAATAATAACAGCCACCAACAGATGTGAACGTGTGTACTATAAGTAGCTGTAAGTACTATAGGTAACTGTTTCACGAAAAGCAAGATGTGCATCTTCTTGTATTTCAAGGTATGATTCCTCTACTTCTTCCGCAAACATTTAAGAACGTGAAACCAGCCAGCCAGGCGTTGTGGTGCATGCTTCTAATCTCAGTACTTGGGAAGCAAGGGCAGAAGGCTCTCTGTGAGTTTAAGGTTAGCCTGGTCTATATAGTGTGTTCGGGGCCAGCCAGGGCTACATAGTGTGACCAACCAGATCTTAAAAACAAACACAATGGGGACTGGAGAGATGGCTCCGTGATTAAGAGCACTGGCTGTTCTTCCAGAGGACCTGGGTTCAATTCCCAGAACCCACATGGCAGCACACAATGGTCTGTAACTCCAGTTCCAGGTGATCTGAAATTCTCACACAGACATACATGCAGGCAAAGCACCAAGGTACAAATAATAATAATAATAACAATAATAATAATAATAGATACAATGGTCCTGACAACAGGAAGGAACAGCGGCTGGAGTACCTGGAACCGGGGTACAGATAGCTCACCAGCAGAAGGGACTCTGTGGGATTCATTCCCTCAGTTAAATACTGCCTCTCTCATTTCCCTGCCCAATGAATAGATATCTTCCAGATCCCCCTGTGCCTTCCCCTCCCCCCCCCCCAGTTTCCTGTGTTCCTTCACATTGAGTCCCAAACAAAGACCTCACCTGGGCCTCCTATCCTCTGCTTTAGAACATTTTTCTTGATGGCTTAGCAAATAAAGGTGTTTGCCAGAAGGCCTGGCAACCTGATCCCCAGAATGTATATAACAGTGGAAAGATGGCAGCTACTCCACAGTATGGCTCTCTGACTTCTACATATTAGCTGTGGTGTGCATGAGGCCTAACTATGAATCTCACACACTGTGGTAGCTTGACTAGGTTTGACTCATGGGAAATGGCATTATCGGGACGTGTGGCTTTGTTGGAAGAAGTGTGTTACTGTGTAGGCCAGCTTTGAGGTCCTATGCTCAGGCTCCCCAGGGTCTAAACCACCAGCCTGGGAGCACATAAGGACAGACTCATGACTCCGTCTGTACATGTAGGGGAGGATAGCCTTGTTGGGCATAGGTGGGAGAGGAGATCCTCGGTCCCATGAAGGCTGAACACTGAGTGGGGGGGAATTTGAGGGT
Source organism: Rhabdomys pumilio (assembly GCA_030674055.1). NCBI lineage: Eukaryota > Metazoa > Chordata > Mammalia > Rodentia > Muridae > Rhabdomys > Rhabdomys pumilio. The sequence continues at coordinate 1,831,185 of JANHMN010000019.1, read as the reverse complement.
GAGGAGGTGGGAATGAGGGGGTAGGTGGGGGCACATCCTCATAGAAGCATGAGGAGGGGGGATGGGATAGGAGGTTCCTGTGTGGTGGGGGGAATGGGGGTAAGGGGATAAAATCTGAAATGTAAATATAATATCCAATAAAAATTTAAAAAAAGATGCCTCTGCTCTCCCTGATTGGATGGCCTGCTGGCAATACTGTGCCCTTTCGAATTGCTGTGACTTCTACTCCACCACAAGTTACCCAAGAGTCCTCCCTACCGGATGCTGGATGATCCTTGGTGGCTCTGGGGGTCGGGGCAATGGTTGGGAGGTAGCAGGGAAGACATCTATGGGAGGCACCTCTGGGTTCGGGGTTGGCACCACAGCTCTTCCATGTGCCCTCCAGGCATGGGCTGGGGACTGTTCGTCCATCAGTTGCTGCTCCTAAAAGGATGTGAGCCTGTTGGCTGTAGTCCAGCCATCAGCAGAGGTCGCTGATCAACCTGTGAACCTCAACTGGGTGAACAGACCCTCCCCAGAACGGTTTCACCACGCCTCACCCCTGCCAGGGAATATGGCACCCAAATGTTCAGTGTGGAGTCCCTGGAACTAGGGATCTCTGTCTCGCTTCCTAGCCTGACCATATTCAATTAAACCATCGTTTTCTTCTTTCTATTGTTGACTTGACATTTAACTGACTTGTTGCAGACAGGTGGCCAGACTGGGCACAGGTTGTGACCCCCGAGTTCAATAGTATTCCTTGCTAAATACTTGGAAATTCTCTTCTCTGAATACATATCAATTACTTTTGAATTTCTGGTTGCCCTTAGTGTTTCCCTATCTATCTAATGGTTCTTCATGCATTTCAGCATCTACCTCACTGTAGAAAGAGCAAACCTCCTGTTTCCTGTCTCACAGCAGTGTTGGGATAACACCCACATAGATGCTTCTAGGTAAGGCCACTTATTGCTGGAGGCCAGTTTAGCTTAGGTGAGCTCTTCCTGGGGGAATGGGCCTTGACTCATTGCCTTCTCTGCTGCCAGCTACCTAAGCAGTCTCTAGGCATACATACTGCCTATACCTGATGTTCTACTTTGTCTGATTTTCTCAGGGAAGTGATGGGGTGGGAGTATTCGTCTTTTAAATGCTCAACAGTTCCGTTACCCATCCTTAATTTGCAAACATAATTGACCCTGAAAATACAGACTGCCCATGTTGGTGTACACTGGCCTGTGTATTAGCCCGTGGGGAGTTAGGCCCATGTTGGACAGAAGGTGCAAGCTTACCCAGAGCCTTTGTAGAAGGTCCTTCCTTCTCCTCAAAGCACTCTGCAGGGCCATGTCTGACTTTTCCTGCTGTCCTGCATAAAGAAGGCACACATCAATGAGGTATATATGAGGGCCTGGTAGAGTGTCCCAACCTCCTTGCATCCTGGGGTTCAGAGTAGCCTGGAGCCTTTGAGCTCAGCTCAGGTCTCTCTCATAAACATCCATCTTAAAGAAGGAGGGACCAGGGTTGGGGCAGGGAGAGCAGAGGCTATGGTAGAGAGGGAAAGACTTGGTTAGAGTCAGCCTATTGGATTTTCTTGGTCCTGTAAGGCATTGAAATCAGTAGAACAGATCTCCCTTAATGCTGCCACACTCCTATACAGAAGAAGGCCTCCATAGGCCCAGTTATACCTCCATAGCCCTGATTCCAATGCCTGGGAAGGACAGGAATGCTCACCAACAGGAAGGAGAGAGTCTTACTCCAGAGAAAGCTCCAGAAGGGATCTGCTTGCCCTGACATCCTATCGGAGCTGGGATTTTGATGATGCCTGGGCAGGCTTCTCTGGAAGCTTTACTTGGGATATCCTCTGGTACATTTGTGGCCATTGGGTGGTGTGTAGGTCTCCTGGGTCATGTGGCCTGGTGTGGCATTTTCTTTCTTTTTTTTTTTTTTCTAATTTTTTATTTTTATTTATTTTTTATTTTATTTTTGTTATTATTATTTTATGGTTTTCGAGACAAGGTTTCCCTGGCTGTCCTGGAACTCACTCTATAGATCAGGCTGGCCTCTAACTTACAAATCTGCCTGCCTCTGCCTCCCAAGCGCTGGGATTAAAGACGTGCGACACCACTGCCCGGCAGTGTGGCATTTTCAATCTAGATTTGAGGTGCCCAGGTTTGGCCAGCTGCCCTCAGGGTTCCCAGAGTTACCTGGATGCTCTATGTTCTAAAGAGCAAAACATGCTCCTCTGGCCTCAGATGCTTACTCAGATGTCTATGAACCTAGATCCTGGTCCCAGGTACTGAGAAGTATAAGCTTGAGCCCCTGCCCCACCCCTGCAATCAGAGTAATGTGATTGAGAGGCAGAATTTCTGCACTGAACAACCTGAGGTAGGTCACCTGACCTCTCTGTGCCATATCTTCTCATCTATAAGATACATTCCCTCTAGGAGTCTGTTGGCTAGGAGTCTGGTGCAGCGTGTGTGTGTGTGTGTGTGTGTGTGTGTGTGTGTGTGTGTGTATGCATGCACATGTGCATGTGTGAGTGTGTTGTTCTACAGATGAAAGCAAAGCCAGGGCCTGCTCTGCCTGCCCCTCTTCTTGTCTGTTCCCCTTCCTCCCTGGATGTGTCCACGCAGGCAGCTTTCAGCTCTTACCTGCTTTGTCCATGCTCTCTCGTTCCTGCTCCAGCATCTAAGAGGAAGAAGCTGCAATGGTGACTTGGCTCCAGCTTGGTGAGTGGAGTCTGTGCTGCCCACCTGCCTATGTAGCTGATATGCCAAACACTCTGGGAGTGGTCAGCACCGGAAAGGAATTATGGGAGGCAAAAAGCACTTGGAAAATTGAATAGATGGGGGTAAGGGTCCCCATTCTGTTAAGGATTATTCTGGTAATGTTCTCAGACATGACGCACATTCTCCATCCTAAGCCCAAAGGGGATGATGATACTCCAAGAAGACCCCCAAGGTGATGCTCTGCCGAGACACAGGTGCACAGCATGGAATATCCCGATGGGCCTCAAAGTGTTTCCCTACTGGGGCCCAATGGGGACACAGTGAGGGAACCAAGACAGATGATCTGATGTTCCACAAGACTGCTCTTTTATGGGTTCCAACAATTACCCTGAAGGTCCTGAGAGATGCTCTGGGAAGATTGCTGAGTAGCAACCTTTGCAGAGACTATCCTCGGGGGTCTATCCGGGACCACCTGGGCCCTGAACTAGGGATTCCAGGGTTGGTAATAGACAGTAAGCAGAAGAAGAGCAATGCAGGCAGAGCATACAGAGACGCTGCCCATGGAAATTATGCTTAGTTGTGTGCACGGGCAGGCACGCTGGGCATGGATCACTCCAAATTTCGTAGATGGTGGAAAAGTGGAGAAGACTGGGCGTGAGCAGCTTCTTCCCGGGGGAAGTTTGGCTCAGTCTCCACATAAGGAGGATTAAACACCAGAGCCTGAAGGTGAAGGAACGATGTAGGGCTGTGCCCTAGAAGTACACTTGCTGGCGGCCACAGCCTGCCTCCTGACTTTGGGAACTGCTAGAACCTAATGGGTTCTACACAGCACAAAAAAAGCAAACAAGAAGCCATAGCTGTTCTTTGGGAAGCCAGACGCAGGGAAAAGGGACTTCTGGAAGCAGGGACTTCTCCTGGCAGTCTGCCGAGGTGGGAGATTTGAGTGAGGTGACGGATTAACAACAGTAGAGAGGCTCTGTCTTACCTGTTCTAAGAGTCGTAACCTCAGCCGGGTCATCTGATCTGCCATTGAGGAGTCCAACGTCATGGCAACTTATCAATGATAAGGGACCTACAGAGAAACAGGAGGCTGAAGTCCTCACTCTGCCTTGGTCCTCGGTTATGTTCAGCAAGGAGCCCCGTCAGAGGTCATAGTGCCTCAAGCAAGTAAATGGGAGATTGACTGGTCCCTCCCTGGACCACAGCATGGGAGCCTGCCCTAGAGTCTGTCAGTTGCTAGCCTGTGAGGAAGGGCAGTCCTGGGTTGCCAGGACACCTCTGAGAGTCCTCCCTCAGCTCTGTGTCCTCAAATGGGTTACCTGTAAACACTGACTCACGGGTGTTGCCAGGTACAGATCAGTGGGGAGGTAAAAGGCTGGAGAGACATACTTCAGATTCCTCCAGATGCTGCTTACCCAGGGAAATAGCATAGAAGAGTCGTGGAAGACCCCCCCCACCATTGCCCCTACACCCACACCACACCACTCTGGTCGCTTGCTGCTGCCTCTGGGACACTCTTGCCCTTCCTTGGAACCCTCAAAGTAAAAAGGTAGTGTGGCTAGATACCCAGGAGGACCAACAGACTGGAGCTTCCTGAGGGTTTCAAGAGATTTTTTTATGGCAGAAACTTTGGCCAGAGAAGGGTCAAGGGCAGCCCCTGAGGGGACCCTGGGCCAGAGGGTGCACTGTCATAGAGAACACAGACAAGAATAAAGAAAAGGGGGTCATATATGAGTGTTGAGGTTCTAAACCTGATAAGATGTAAGTCAATCAATCACCCTATGGACCTAAGAAACAACCAGGGTAGGGTCAACACCCACCTCCCCCAGAACTTAGGTAACCCTGGAAACTGCATCTCAGATTGAACAAGAGTTAGAGGGACCTATGTAGACAAGGAAAGGAAAAGCAGATTCCCTGAGATGGTGGCTACTTGTTCCCAGAAGGCATTGCTAAGAGAGATAGCAAAATGTGAGAGTGGGTATCCAAACAGGGCAATAAGGGAAAGGGGACACTGTACCCAGCTGGGATATTTGATGACATTTTCTCTCTGTTTGACTAGGCTTGAGGCTTTCTGGGAATCAGTGTTTTTCTTATCCTGTGGTATTGGAGGTACGATCTATCAACACGCCTTATCCCTGTGATGCTGGCCCTGGTCCCCTGGCCTAGAAGCAGCTAACCAGCTTCTCTGTTGTGAAATGCCCATTTTCATTCTGTACTGACCCTTTGGTAGGCAGTTGCTAGGCACTGTAAATGTTTACAGGGTAGGGAGCCATGTCCACTGTGAGAGCATCTGTGTTCCTTACTTCGACGGCTTTTAGTACTAAAAATAAATTGAAATAAGATCCAAGAACTACACTTTGCAGAGTTTCTCTTAAGTTTCCACGCCAGGGATTTTCCTGAGGTTGTTGGCACAGGTGAAGAGCTAGGCACGTGCCAGTTGTAAAAAATCGAAATGCATAAAACCCGAGGCTCAGGTATGTATGACTCCAGGCTCTGGAAGTCTGATTTTGCTCTCTTTCTGGACCCCTTCATCTAAATGAGCCTAACTCCCTCTCTCGTTTGCACACAACACCCACCCGATTCTGAATCCGGGAGTCAAGAAGTCTCCGCTCACCAAAGAGGACCATGACCTGGGGCAGGGAGGAATGCTGCTTTGCAGCATCCAAAACCTCCTTAAGATTTTTTATTTGTGTTGTGGTCACTTAGCTGCATGGCTTATCCCGAGGCTGCCTGACAAGTCCTTTGATAAAGTGGGTGAGTGAAAGGAAGGAATCGCTTTTGTTCTGAGAGGGAGCTAAGCCCAGCATGCACTCCTCCCACACCTCCTCCAGCCCTCATTCTCAGCAACAAGCCGTGTTCAACTGGAGGTGTGTGTGTGGGGGGGGGGGGGGGGGGGAGAGTAGGTAAACAGAACAAAGAGCACTCAGACCTCACTGATGTACTGTCAAGAAGGCATTACTTAACACTCAGATAGTGGGTTTTTTCTGAAGAACGATAAGAAGACAATGCCCAGGCCTGTCCCCCTTTGCCTCCATCTTTCTTCCCAAGTCATCTCCTAGCTACAGACATATAGGGAGGGGGCTGTGCTATCTCTACTGGCTTCACCAGATAGAGCTGCTGCACGGTTGCGTTTTTGGCGGTGTTTAGCCTTCTCCACATGGGGAAACCATCAGAGATACTGAAATAGCTCATGAACCATCAGGTTGTCCTGACTCCACACCTCTTCCCTTAGGAGCTACATTTGCCAATAAGTAAACGGCCACTGCAGCAGGTGTGATGTGATGTGTCTACAGACCTTTGACTTAAAAACAAAAAAAACAAAAAAACCCACATATCTTCCTTTGTCTCTGGCCCAAGCCTGCCCTTGGCCAGTCGGTTAGAGAACTCAATAGTCTCTCAAGTGACTTTGAAACTTTCTCTAGTGGATAATTTTAGTACAACTGCTCTGTATTTCCTGTTCCCATTTGTTCCCACCCATGCTATTCACAGCCTCTGTGTGAGGCGTGTGTGTGTGTGTGTGTGTGTGTGTGTGTGTGTGTGTGTGTTTTAAGGGGGTATGTTTGCAGTGGGAGGAAGCATGTAAGTGGGACAGCCTGTAAGTTAGAGTAGTGGTGGGTAGGGGGGTCTTTGTCGTTTTGTGGGTGAGGAGCCTGGGAGCTCGTGATGAGTGTTACAGGTAGGTATTGATAGAGAATGAGATACTGCATTACTGGGGATACGGCTAGAGGGGCGGATAAAGGGAGCAACGGCTCTTTTAGACTAACAGAAACCCGCTTCACAAGTTTATGGGAAATGGTGATTTAAGGCTAATGTTTTAAACCACTAGTAATCCTGTTTACTGGTCAGAGTCCAGGCTGAGCTGTGCCTGTCACTTATGGCATTGACAGTAGTACTGCTATGTTGGGGGAAAGGGAGGGGTCTATTTTGGATCTAGCATTGATGTCATGAGATTGCAGACTCCAGGAGATGACAAGAGGAAGCTCTTGGGTGCTAGGTTTAAAATCTTTGTTTGCCCAGGCGGTGGTGGCGCACCCCTTTCATCCCAGCACTTGGGAGGCAGAGGCAGGCGGATTTCTGAGTTCGAGGCCAGCCTGGTCTACAGAGTGAGTTCCAGGACAGCCAGGGCTACACAGAGGAACCCTGTCTCGGAAAAACCAAAAAACCAAAAAAGCAAAAAAAAAAAAAACAAAAAAAAAACCCCAAAAAACCCCTTTTGTTCGCCTTTCTGCAATCGCCTCCAGCTCCTTAACCTCCACATGGGTGAGAGTGAAGAGACTGGAGGAAGATATAGTCATTGAAACGCAGACACTGCCAAAGGAGCTCTGCCTTCCAGCCTCCCGACCTCCATACCCACCGGAAGACACCTCCCTGGCTGATTACACACTGAAACAGGGATCCAAGAAAAGACGACAAAGGTGTAAGGTCCTTGCTGAAGCTCCAGCTGGTCACAGCAGCTGTTTCTCGTTATTGGTCACCTAAATGACCAGTTGCCCTCATGGAGCATCAGAGAGCTACAGGAATACCCACCATTCTCATTAGAGCTTGAACACAAGCAACGCACACGTCTGATTGCTCCAGCCTTTCTGCTCACTTGTCACTTCAGTGCAATGAATATTTTGAATTGTGTGTGTGTAGCCTCAGAACGGAATCCACACGCAAGCCTTAAGCTTTTATAGCCTGTGGAGAGCTTGCTACACAGAGCTTTACCTCAATCTGTTTGTGGGGTGGGGGAGGGGGAGACTTCCAGTAGAAAGCCTTGTTCTTATTATGTGATAGGATAGTTCCTGTGTGTTTAAAAGCTTTGCATACAGAATAAAAGAACGTCAGACAAAAAAGAGCGGGCTGCTTCTTGTTTCTGGGGTTACTTCCCCCACCCCCCGCTGCCACCCCCAAGCCCATTGGAAGAAGAAGCTAGCTACTTTCTGTCCCCCCAGCACCCCGCATTCCTTTTCTCTGTTACTCTCACTTTCCCAGGTTCTGAGGATATCCCGTTTCTCAAGCCTGGTGCTTTCCATGTCTCCACATGGGTCTTCTTCGCGGGACATCCAATTCTTTGTCCGGCCTATAGATTGAGCAGGGTGGTACTCCTCAATGACCACCCCTTACTCCAGACTCCTATACCATTCCTCAAGCACAGCAAGTGCCCTTAGACCCCAAGGCATTGCTCTAGTGCCCCAACCTTATTTTTAATTACTTTTAAAATATTTTTTTATTATCTTAATTATGTGTATGTATGTGTCTGTACATGAATATATGCATGTGATTGCCAGTACTGCCAAGGTCAGAGGCATCTAATCCCCCTGGAGCTGGCATCATAGGCGGTTGTGAGCTGTCTGTGTCTGACATGGTTGCTGGGAACCAAACCCTAGTCCTTTGCCAGAGCTGTACATACTCGGTGCTGGCTGCTGGTTTTCTGTCAACTTGGGACAAGCTATATTCGGCTAAGAGAATTTAGATCCCAGAACCCACATTTGGTTCTAAGAGAAGGGAACCCCACTGGAGAAAATGTCTTCATAAGATTGGGCTTTAAGCAGGCAAGTCTTTTTATTTTTTATTTAGACAGGGTCTCTCTTTAGAGCCCTGACTGGCCCTGAACTCCGAGACCCACCTACCTTTGCCTCCTCAGTGCTGGGATTAAACACACATATGCAGCAGGGATTTTCTTAGTGAGTGAGTGATGGGGTAATTTACATCCCAGAAAGCACAACTGCCTGTAACTCCAGCTTTAGGGCATCTAACACCCTCTTCCTGTCTGTAAGGATATCTGTCAGTTCCACACAGAGACACAAACATACTCATAGTTCAAAGTTAATAATAAATATTATAGCTGGGCGGTGGTGGCACTCGCCTTTAATCCCAGCACTTGGGAGGCAGAGGCAGGTGGATTTCTGAGTTCGAGGCCAGCCTGGTCTACAGAGTGAGTTCCAGGACAGCCAGGGCTACACAGAGAAACCCTGTCTCGAAAAAACCAAATAAATAAATAAATAAATATTATTAGGTATTTATTTATTTAATTTCAAAAATTATTTTATGGGTATGAAGGTTTTGCCTACGCGTAGGTACGTGCACTACAATGAGTACTTAGTGCCCTCAGAGGTCAGAAGTGTGTATCAGATCCCCTGAACTGGAGTTACAGTGCTGGGAATCAACTCGGGGTCCTCTGTAAAAGCAGCTAGTGCTCTTAACTGCTCTTCTCCCCAGTCCTCTAATTTTTGATATGTAAAATATGATCCCCCCCCCCCTTGAGGCAGAGGTTCACATGTCTCCACCAGTCAAAGATAGTTTATATATGTAGGTTGGGTATTGGGTTACACTTTTTTTTTTTTCTCGAGACAGGGTTTCTCTGTGTAGTCCTGGCTGTCCTGGAACTCACTTGGTAGACCAGGCTGGCCTCAAACTCAGAAATCCGCCTGCCTCTGCCTCCCAAGTGCTGGGATTAAAGGCGTGCGCCACCACCGCCTGGCGGGTTAAGATTCTGATTGAGCATTACCATACTTATAAAGACTTTGGTTAACATTTAAAAAAAATTGTGTAAAAGCAAAAAGGAAAAGGGGGCACAGGATAGGGGTTTTCTAGGAAGGGGAAATGGGGAAAGGGGGGGGCATCTGAAATGTAAATAAAATATCAAATAAAAAAATCCAAAAAATATGATCCCCCTTCAAACATTTCTTAAATATTGCATTGCTCAAAGATTCAGACCAACATATCCTGGAGAACAGGTCAGCCCAGAGGGACCCCCCCCCCTCCAGCATTTTCATCAGTCCAAGAAACACTTCCTAAGAGTCCTGCAGACTCTTGAGTAATGAAAGTGAAACAATTTATTTTTCTGATCTTGTAAAGACCGGTGTCAACCTAGGGAGAAGGCAAAAATGGCTGCCATACAGATTTGGTATAAAACAGTAGTTTTTATATAGCTCTTACTGAATTTCCCTGTTCCCAAATTCCGTACTACTGAGTTCTTCAGGATTGGTACCCTCTCTCCAGATTCCCTATTCTATCGGTGCAGGATGCAAAGCTATGACATATATCCTGGAGCTCAAGATCCCTTCTTTTTATGTCAGTCACGTAACAGCCTGCAACTTTTCAACCCAACGATAAATTAATAAGTGTCTAGGCAAGCAAGAACCAGCTGGGTTGGGGAAGACAGGGGCCCAATCCTTCCTAATCATCTGTAATTCACCGATGGGCTCTAAAGGCGCCTCTTACTGAAAACGGACCATTATTTGTTTACAGACAGTTTCCTAGTAGGGGTGCTGGAGTGAGAGTCAAGAGACCGAATACACAGTGACTCTGTACACTGAAGCGTGTGCATGAATGCAGAACGACCCTCGGTGGCAATTCCGGGCCCTCTGGGGACAGCGGTCTAAGGTTTAGGTGTCATTCAATGAATAACTCTGGCTATACTCTGTTCTTTCGATCCGGGTTGAGAGGTCAGTGTTTAGGAGGTACAGAAGTGGGCAAAGCAGGGAGGAGGACTCCAAGTGACCCTACAGGTTCAGGGCACCTGTGAGCCCCTTCCCCCCATCATAACACCCTCCCTAGAAGGACTAAAGAGGACGCTAGCATCCTACCAATGATGAGGGACTGCGGGGCCTAAGGCGACAGAGGATCCCCCAGTGTTCGCAGAAACACATCGCGACAGAAAAACGACTTTTGGCAAGTTCCGCGGGAGAGAGTGGACGGAGCGCACCGGAGGCGTGGACAGCCGCTTGCGTGAAAGTCCTCCTGCTGTCGGGAGAGGGCGCTAGGGAGCACCGCCGCGGGGGAAACGGTTTGCATTAAGCTTCCCGCCGCACAGTCGACGAACGACCGCGAGCCCCGGGAACGCCGCGTCTCGCCCATTGGTGTTGCTGAAGAGGGTGGGGAGCGTCAGCGTACCAATTGGGGACAAGAGAGATGGCTCTCCGCCCTTGGAGCGTCACTGGAGCGCGCGTGCGCAAGGCCACACTGGGCTCCGGATTGGCGGGGCGGCGCTGACAGTTGTGTGTATGGGGGTGGGGAGGCGAGTGGGTGAAGGGAGGGAGTGTAAATAGAGCGAAAGCGGTTTCGCGGCCGTCTGCCACCTCCGAGCGATTCTCGAGGAGCCCAGATGGAGATGGAAGACGAGCAGGAGCAGCGACGCAGGAAGGTGGAGGCTGGGAGAGCCAAGGTTAGATCATAGCATCCCTCTCTCCGCTTTGCTGTGGGGAAAATCCTAAGGAGGTCCTGGTGTTCATACTGTCCCTTGACATAGGAGGTGGCGGTGGAGCCGTGGGAGCTGCCGGGCGCCTGCCTTTCCCGCCGCTTCTGCGGAATTCACTTCCTAGGCGCCGCCATCTTGAATCCAGCGCCCCTCGGTTTCGCCCCGCCCTGTTGCAGCCACAGCCAATCAGCGTCTGAGACGCATGACTCCTTGTAGGCGGGGTCGAGATCTGTGGGCGGGTCCTGGTCACCAAGCATTCTTAGTTGTTGTGCTTCCGGAGAAGCTCAGGCAAATTACCCGGGACCAAAATGTCCAAGGCTTTTAAAAGACCGACTTCAGACTTTCGTTTTCCAGGGAACCATAAGCTTCTGCTCCCGACTGGTGTCCAGTCGTTGTGTTTTGTTGTTCGCTGTCTGGCCGGGCCCTGCAACTGCGAGGGTCCTTTTCTCACCTCCCTTTGCCTCAGATTTCAAATTTGTTTGCTACTCTACCCTGGGAACACTTGTGTCTGTTAAGATAGTTGTTTGAAAGGTGACGGGGACCCAGAGGAAGAGAAGGGGCAAACATTTTGGAAATGGATCCCTGGCCACCGATCATGACTGTGGAACCAGAGGATGGCTCCTCATCCAGTACTGTCAGGACTAGCTAGGTATAGCCTCCATGAAAGGGCTATGTTGATTTGGTGGTTTGCTTAGTAACAGCAATTATTCATTTGAGACTACAATCCGCACCCCCCATCACCTTGCTCCCCGTCCCGTTTAAACATACAAAATACACAGTGGAAATACTTCACCAGGGGAACTGGTGTCTGCATTTGGGTGGTTTGGGATATGGAGAATAACGGGAAGAACCAAGAAGTTACTCATTGAATGTCCATAGCCAGAGACCAAGTACATGCTGCAGAAGGGGAGCCCAGTGGCAGAGAGCTGCATTCAGTGGAGGAGGGAAGAGGTTAGAACAGGGACTGTAGGCAGTGCCCTTCAAATTTCTCTTCACACAGATAAGTAAGCGGCCTTGTTAATTTCCTCCGGCAACAAAACTACGTTTCTGTTTTCGTCGTCAGGGGCACATTTGCTTGTATGGCCTTGGTTGTGATTGGAGGGAATAGGTGTTCCCCCTGTGAAATGCTGGTGCTCCAGCAGTTGCCCTTTCTGAATAGGGTATGAGAGGGAGACGGTGGGTGAATGCAGTCGAAAAGTCTTGTATCTGACGGGACTGAAAGAAGCTAAGCTGTGCCTCTGACTGGCAGGCAACTTTCTGGGATGGTCCCTAGTGCTTTGCTGCGCTGTGTCAGGAGAAGTAGAGCATCAGATCCCGCAAAGGAAGATGCTAGATTGACCTGGCTTAATTAAGTTTTTGCTATTTCTGTACCTTGTCTCAGAGTCTATGGCTAAGAAGTTTTGGCTGGGCGATATATTTCTTCCATTAGGGAAGAATGAGGGGCAAGAAGGGGGTCTAGCTTCATATAAATAGTTTTAAGACTTGAATATGCCTTAATTAAGCTCTCAGTGTGCTAAATAGATGTATTTTTAATCTGCTGCGAACTGACAAGGCTTAGAACAGCTAATCTTCCAACCAGCCATATTGGTTTTTTTTTTTTTTTTGTCTGCTTGTAGGCCTAATTAACAGCCATTTGTAGACTCAGTATCGTTTTGAACTTAGTGCCAAGGACATAGATGTCGGTGAAGGAATTGTTTTCCGGGAAAGCGGTCACTCGGCCTTGTGTGGCTGAGTGGTCGGAGCTAGCCCTCACCTCATGCTCCTCACAAGCTTGGTGACTCTGTGGTTTTGTTACTTTTTTCTCGTTTACCTCTGTTTCTACTACTTCTCTAAACTCTTCCGCAGCTTGCTAACTTCCGACAGAGAAAAACCAAAGGTGACTGTCCGAATTCGAAGAAAAAGACGGCGAAGAGGAAGGGTTCGGCTGTCCATGCGTCTGTCCAGGAGGAGGGTTCGGTAGCAGCACCCAACAGCGAACTCCCCCAAGGAGGGGCTGTCTTTGAAAGCGAGTCATGCAGCAACATCCTGGAGGGGGCCGGAGGGGCATCTGCAGCTCAGGTAGTTACTCATCATTACGGTAAAGGATTGGATAGTTTCTATTTGTTGCCATAGGAATTTACTAATTTACTTGTGGTTTTGCCTTTCAAAACTGGGGACAGAGGGATTTTAGTTTATAAAAGGTGAGTAAATGGGTTTCACATGAATAGATGACTCATCTTTACAGTTTACTTTGTTTCTTATGTGGGTGTTTGCTAACTCGTTCATTCGAGGTTGACTTTGTGGATGATTTTTTTCTCCTCCCTTATGTGGCTTCTGGGAATTGAACCTAAGTTGCTTGGTTTGGGTGGCAATGGCTTTACCCAAAAGCCCTTCGACCTGTCTTTAACATGATTTTTGAAGTGTTTTGGACTGTCGTTTAAAGAGGACTGTCGGTTTTGTGCTTTGGTAAGGGACCTTTACAGGTGAGATCTTCGAGGGTGTGGTGCATTCTGTGTGACATTCCTTCATCTGGTTTTGAATACACCAGCGCATGTCTGATGGTAGGATTAGGGGAAGGACAAAGGTGTGGCAGAAATGGTGTCTGGCAGAAAGAGCTGGCCTCAGAGACTCCCTCATCACCCTGGCCCTGCAAACTACTTTTTTTTTTTTTTTAAAGATATATTTACTTATTTTATGTATATGAGTACACTGTCACTCTCTTCAGAGACACTAGAAGAGGGCATCAGATTCCATTACAGATGGTTGTGAGCCACCATGCTGGGAACTGAACTCAGGACCTCTGGAAGAGCAGTCAGTGCTTTTTTTTTTTTTTTTTCCGAGACAGGGTTTCTCTGTGTAGCCCTGGTTGTCCTGGAACTCACTCTGTAGACCAGGCTGGCCTTGAACTCAGAAATCTGCCTGTCTCTGCCTCCCAAGTGCCTGGATTAAAGGCGTGTGCCACCACTGTGCGACTGAGGCCTTGGAATCTTGAGGGCCCATGATATGTGCACCTCTGGCTGGGAATCTCAAATTTCTCTTAGCTAGAAAAAAATTTTAAGGGCAAATTTCACTGTAAGTAATGATATGTCTTGACTGCCCTATCTGAGAAAAAAAATATGATTGTTGTCAGTATATCAGATGTGAGATCTACATGCAAATTTGGTATTTTTTTTTGTCTTTTGAAAGATGTTGGACCTTATTTTGGTGCCCCCTTGTGCTCTGGCAAGCTGCAGCTTTCTAGGGTTGCAGGCTTGGCTTGGGTTACCATCTCTGGGCTCCGTGTTCTGTGGACCTGGCTTGGCTGTTAGTTACCATTCACTGTAATTGTCCCTTAGCGTCCGTCTGTCTCTCAGTGGCAGAGAAACGAGAAGCCATGCCAGCTGGCCCCTGCTTAGCTCTCTGTGCTGCTGTTTGTGTGTCTCCTTAGAGAAGCTCATAATGTGTAGCTGCAGTGAGAATTTTTGTTTCCTTATAAACACAGAAATATTGTAACAATGGTTTCATTTTAATCCCAGGTGTGGGATATGGGGCTGCTTCAGATTGTTCACAGCAGCTGACTGTGATTTGCCTAGTGCTCTGGCAGGGACGTGACTTTGCCAGCTGCAGATAGTTTTTGTGAGTGTGTAACATTTGGAATTCTGGGGACTTTTCAGAGGGTATATAAATGCCAGAGCCCTGATAGGGGGTGGGTGACTGGTTGTTGTTTGGTTGCTGTTGGTTAGATTTGTTAAATAGTCATGACAGCAAAGATCAGACTTGCTCCAAGGAACATGACAACCCCTAATCAGCCTTCCTCCTCTCTTACACAATATTGGGGATTAAAAGGAAAGAAGTGAAGGGATGAAGAAGGGTAGAAGGAAAAAGGACCCCACAAAATAGTAAAAGACCCGCTACATATAGTTGACACTTTCTAGCTTTTAAAATGTTTAAACTAGGGCTGGAGAGATGGCTCAGTGGTTTGGAGTATTTGCTGCTCTTGGAGGTCACAGGATCCTAGCACATGGTGACTCAACCATCTTTAACTCCAGTTCCAGGAAATATGGTACCCTTTTCTAATCTCCACAGATGCACACGTGGTGTACATGCAGGGAAAATGCTTGCATACATAAAATAAACATAAATCTAAAAATTAGAAAAAAAAGCAACAATCTTTAAATAGAGAAATTTTTAAAAATTTTATTTTCATCCAGAGGTAATGGCATATGCTTTTAATCCCAGCACCCAGGAGATAAAGACAGGTGGATGTCTGTGAGTTCCAGGCCAGCCTGATCTACATACTGAGTTTCAAAACAGCCAGAGCTACATAATAGGCCCTATGTCTAAAGAAAAAAAAAAAAGCAAAAACTGGCAATTCCCCTCCCCCCCCCCACCCCCACCCCCACCCCCAATCCAAGCACAGGATATTTAGTAACAGTCAAGTTTAAGGCCAGCCTGGGATTCATAATAAGGACTCTGTCTCTGCCAAAACCATCAGCCACAAATATGCTGGTAGTGCTGGAATACACGCTGTGTGCTAACAGCTGTATTTCCCTCTGTTACATTTCATTGTAATGAAGTCAGCTTTCCAGATTCGACCAAATGTTGATTGACGGATTTGGGAATTCTCTAGGCTACATCCTTTGCTTTCTCCTTCTAGGAACAACAAGACTGTGAACTGGATGTGACTGACCTGCAAGGAGAGCAGCAGCCACAGCCACCCCAGGTGATTGGCACGCCTCTCAGCCTTCACAGTCTTAACCCGTTCTCTGCCAATTTTACCAGGGCACAGTGGGTCCTGGTTGCTGGGGGGCGGGTGGGAGAGACTCATTCCAGAGTAGACAGGTGGGGGCGGTGGCTCGCCATAGCCTCCTTTGCCTTGTTACTTCCGCCTTCTCTCTGTGAGTCCGTTCCCCAAGCAAATGGAGGGTCATGTGTGAGAATGCCTGGGCATGCCTATGATGTGTGTTTGCTGTCAGTCACATGTCAGCATAGAGCTGGGGTGGCACCCTCTTGCTGTCAATCACACGGCAGAATGGGAAATGGGGCGGCACCCTCTTAAGTTACAAGCTCCTTTCCTTCCCTCATTCTTTTGTGATTTCTGCTTGGTGTCGCCCTTGCCATCCTGGTTTCTGACCTGGGTCTCATCAGGCCCGACTCCTCTCTGCCTGCAGACAGCCCACAGCCTTGAGCTAGAAGCACTCCGCTTGAGCCTGAACAACATGCATACAGCACAGCTGGAGCTGACACAGGCCAACCTGCAGAAGGAAAAGGAGACGGCGTTGACGGAGCTGCGGGAAATGCTCAATGGCCGGCGGGCACAGGAGCTGGCGCTGCTGCAGAGCAGGCAGCAGTGCGAACTGGAGCTGATGCGAGAGCAGCACGCCCGCGAGAAGGAAGCCATGGCGCTCCTCAGCAGCCAAGAAACAGGTACCGAGCAAAGACAGGACGAGGACCGTGTGTTCCCACTTGTTCTTTTCTGGTTGTAGCTTACCCTTTAACAGCGGAGTCATCTTTCCAGGCCTCCTACCCCATCACACGTGCACATGCGCGTGCACACACACACACTTGACGCAGTCTGCTGATTTTCCAAATCACTTTTATTAACTTACGTACATGTTCCTGGGTTTTGTCTTTTTTTTTTTTTTCTGTTCCTCGGAGGGAAGTGAACCATTCAGTGGGGCTTCTGTGACGGAAGTAAGCCATCTAATTGGCTCTCTGTATTGGCAAGTCCTTAATAGTGTTCCAGCTAGGTCCCTTGCAAGCACAAAGAAACTTGACTGGGCCCATTTTGCAGGCTGGACAGTGCTTGGGTTGGCATGGCTCTTCATCTTAGATATGGTCACATTGCGGGTCTGTGTGCTGGATCAGATACACTCTTAGTCTGCTGCCAACAGCTCTAGGGAAGGAAAGCAAAGATTCACTATGGTGGACTTTCTGCTTTTAGTTAGTTAGTCAATTGTATTTTGTATGTATAGATGTTTTGTCTGCATCCATGTCTGTGGTCCACATGTGTGTCTAGTGCCTGTGGCGGTCAGAAGAGGACATTGTCCATCTAGAGCTGGAGTTACAGATGGTTCTGAGCCACTGTGTGGATTCTGGGATTTGTACCCAGGTTGTCTAGAAGTTCTTGTGCCACCTAATTGTTGAGAGCCATCTCTTTAGCTCCACATTTTCTATTATATGGGTATCAGCTTATTGAGAAGTAATTCCCGCCGGGTGGTGGTGGCGCACGCCTTTAATCCCAGAGGCAGAGGCAGGCGGATTTCTGAGTTCGAGGCCAGCCTGGTCTACAGAGTGAGTTCAGGACAGCCCAGGGCTACACAGAGAAACCTTGTCTCAAAAAAAAAAAAAAAAAAAAAAAAGAGAGAAGTAATTCCCTTGTCACATAGTCTCTATGAATAAGCAGCATAGTTTGGTAGATAGCCTTAAGTTCTATAGGTATCTCCATAGCCGAGGTTGAGGACATTCATTATTTGGGAAGAGGGCTTACTTTTCTACTTGCTTTCCCAGCATCCCTGTGACAAACATTTGTTTGTTTGTTTGTTTTTCCTTTTGGTTTTTTGAGATAGGGTTTCTTTGTGTAGCCTTGGCTGTAGGCTGGCCGCCAGTTCACGGAGATCCATCTGCCTCTGCCTCCCAAATGCTGGGGTTAAAGAGTCCCCTGCCAGGCCCCAGAAGTATCTTTTCTAGCTGATTAGCATTGGCTCTGCTGGAACAAGCCTTCTCCCTTGCCTGGCTCTCCTCCTTCGCCGGGAAAGTGTCTTTTGGCACTTTGAAACAAAATAAATACATGTTTTTGTTTTCTTTTCCAATATAAGTTCTCTCTTTTTAGCCTTTTCTGCTTTCTATTTCAGTTGCAGAGGCCCCCTGTGGCCCCCAGGTTAGGCCACAGCCCTAGGGAAGGAAGGTAAAGGGTTCACTGGTGCCCAGGGAAATAGTACATTGCTCGCTAATGATGGAATCCAGCCTTTCAGTCAGCTTTAGACTTGTCTGATGCTGCCTTGTCCTGCCTCCCACCTCCTGCCATTGCTTGGCTTCCACAGTCCTATGTCTGTTGACCTTTCCATCCTGGGAGTCCTGCTGGGCGGAGGCACTGCTGGGACCTACTATCTTCTTGTGCTTCTCCCTGCTTGAGTTGGGAGCTCTTGGAATGGTAGGATAGTTTCTCATTTCTTAATATCCAGTAGCTTACCTTGGCCCTGGCCCAGTAGGCACATGAGCTAAAGTGCCCTGCAGTTCTCTTGTTGGAAGGTTCACGTGGGTTTGGAGGTGTTGGGACCTCAGCAGCCGATCCTCAGCTGTACTCTTAGGAGAACCTGAGAGCCTGGGAATCTCAATATATTTTCCTTTGTTGTGAGTACGTTTCTTACTTGAACTAACCATCGTCTGGATGTCTTGTCATCCTGTGTGCAGTGGCAACTTTCTGCCAGTGGACAGTGAGTACTTGAGCCCCATTGTCTCCTGGGTAATGAGACTGGAGGAAGTTTAGACCCTGTGGTCTGAACGACTTGTTAACATTTTGTCTTGCAGCTGAGCTGAAGGAGAAGTTACGTTCAGAAATGGAGAAGAACGAGAAGAACATTCAGATGATTGAGGTGTGTGATTGGTTGGAAATATAGTTCGGTATGCCCTCCACTTTACCGCCACATCCCACTGAACTCCCCCACTGGGATGCTGATAAAGTCAGTCCAGGGAACCGGAATTTGCTGGTAGGAAGGCAATTCTTTGTTGACTGTGTTCTTCAGAGACGGAGTTGTACTTTTTCTTTTAAATTAGACCCTGAAGCAAGATTGGGAATCCGAAAGAGAGTTATGTTTGGAAAATCTCCGCAAAGAATTGTCTGCGAAGCATCAGTCGGAAATGGAGGCTTTGCAAAACCAGTTTCAGAAGGAATTGTCGGAACAGAAAGCCGAATTGGAGAAGATTTTTCAAGCCAAACAAGAGGCCGAAGGTGAGCCCCTGATTAAGGGGAGCATATCTGGGGATGGCGGGGGTGGGGTGGGGGGTGCTAAGTGTCCACTGGAGTGAGCACTGTCTGTCTGCAACTGGACTTATCTTTCTTGCCTTTGCTTCCAGTGCGGAGCTGCTGGGAACAGACATACAAGGGCATGGGTGTTTCATAGAGCCCTCTTACATCATCAGTTACTAAGTTACTCCTGAAGCAGGCGTATGGTGCCTGCTCACTTTTGATATCCCAGATATTATGAAACATAGCGAGTCTTGTGAGTTGACATGTGATCTTGTCTTTGTGCTTCTTCTTTCCCTCCATGGGAAGAGCAAGCTGGCTCCTGAGGTGATGTCCAGATGGAGCCTCTGTGTTTGTGCCATTGGTACATACCCCTGTCAGGCCATCCCGGGTGTCTAGGGTTGAAACACGGTGGACACAATAGTCTGCGTGTAAATCGTGGGCTTGTTGTGGAATGCCGATCAGTAACTGCCCCTGAAGATGGGAGCATCATCTTGTCACAGACTGGGTGACTTCTGTGCTGCTTTCTAGTTTCCCTGAAGAACCTGGAGGCTCAGCACCAGGCAGCCATCAAGAAGATGCAGGAAGACCTGCAGTCAGAGCACTGCCAGTATTTACAAGACTTAGAGCTGAAATTCAGAGAAAAGGAAAGAGCAAAAGAGTTGGAGGTAGGCCCAAACATAACATCTTGAGTTATTTCATTGTACATGGGGATGGGGTCTGTGCATTTCTGGTGTAGACGGGGTACGTGTGGATTCACGTGTGTACCTTGGTTGGTTCCTCTGTTGCACGCCACCTTATTTCTTGAGACAGGGTCTCTTACTGACCCATGAGCTCGCAGGTCGACTAGACTGGCTGGCTGGAAACCAACCCTTGGAGCTTGGAGCTTGTCACCCAGCGCCGGTGCCAATCACGGTTCACGGTCTTCCCATCACACCCTGCCTTTTACATGGATGCCGCCGATCTGAGCTCTGGTTCTCATGCTAGAGTAGCAGGCCGTTTATGTACCAAGCCACTTCCCTACACCTAATTACTTGCTCTCTTAGAGAAGTTCTGGAACGGTTTGGAAGTGGGCCACTTCATATTTTGATGTCTGCTGAAACTTCATTGCTGAATTCAAAGAGACTTAATTCTTAGTACAAAAGGCATAGAGCTCCCAGGCTGGCCCTGTGAAATAATGTTCAATTTTTTTTTTTTAAAGATTTTTTTTTTCTTTTAGATAAATCTTAAAAAAAGAAGAAATTAGAGAAAAATGAGTCAGAAGCTGGAGTGTGTTATGCTGTGTACAGAGAGTTACAGAGCTGAGCAGAGGAAGTGTTGCGTCCTAAGATCTTCAGTGGGCCTGCCTGGCCTCCTGGTGCTCCAGGGCCTGTGTCCTCCTCAGGCAGAGGCCAGGCTTGGGTCGAACCTGCCCCCTGACCTCACGTTGTCTTAGGTTCTCCATAAAAAAGGGCTTTGTGTACCTTCTGTTCTGGTGCCTGTGAGCAGGGCAGACCCACCTGGAAGTCACTGACCGGAGCCCACAAAGGTTTTGTCTCTCCACGTTTTTTGACCACAAGCTAGGGCCCACGAGGAGATGCACATGAGCGTGGTCCTTCAGCCCAGCCTTCCTGACCAGGTGTAAAGCCCTGGGGCTGGGGCCTCCCCACTGGTCATTGGCCTATGTATCCTTGCTGAGGGAGAGGCGGGGAGGGAGGGAGAGAGAGAGAGAGAGAGAGAGAGAGAGAGAGAGAGAGAGAGAGAGAGAGAAAGAAATTGGCCTGAGAAGGAACTGGAGTACAGGTTCCTGAAAAGAAGGGCAAAACCCAGCCGGCGTGCAGGCAATACTCATTTAAAACATAGTGTTGGGAGTTTTAAATAAAGTATGTCATTATTTTTGCCTTCCCTTTCCTCCCTCCGAGCCTGCTCATGGTCTCCAAGCTCACACTCCTCAAATTTATGTCTCCTTTTTTTCTGGTTATTATTGTTGTACATATGCATTATTTATTTGTTTGTTTATTTATTTATTTATTTATTTAATGTATAAGGGTACACTGTTGCTGTCTTCAGACACACCAGAAGAGGGCATCGGATCCCATTACAGATGGTTTTGAGCTACCGTATGGGTTCTGGGAATTGAACTCAGGACCTCAGGAAGAGCAGCCAGTGCTCTTAACCTCTGCACCATCTCTCCAGCCCCACATATATATTTTATATATGTATAAATACATAACTACCACCATTTACGGTTGCTTACATGTGTATCATTTAGGGCTGGCTTCTCGATATTGAATAACTAATTAAGGGGCTTATCCTTGGGAGGACTAATTCCAAGGCTCTCAGTAGTCCTTAGTTGCCTGCGGTTCTTTGTCTAGTAGTATGGCCCTTGGAGGTTTCCCCGTCCATGCCTGTCAGCCTGGTTGCTGGGATCTTGTGTAGACTGTCACATTATGGAGACATTGTAAGCGAAGCTTCCCAGTCATTTCTAAGACATAATTTCACAGCGGACGTCCTGGTTTTCCTGGCTCTTACGATCTTTCTGCCTCATCTTCTGTGATGTTCCCTGAGCCTTGGGTGTAGGAGATGTGTTGTAGATGCATCCATTAGTGCTGGGTACCGCAAGCGTTAGTCATCCGTATCTTAACCATTTGTGGTTTTCTGTGATGATGTCTGCCGCAAGGAGACACTGGTTGTTTTGATTGTGGGGATGAGAGCTACACTTAGCTGTGGACATTTAGAATGCAGGTAGGGATTATGCTGGTCTAGTAGCTTGGTAGTAGATTGTCCTCTGAAATCTGTGGCCTCACTAACCCCAGGTAGCTGATTAAGTCACTAGTACCAGGCATGTTGTTTTCCCTCCTGTTGAGAGGGCCTTGTGTTCATTTAGGGAGCTGTTGGTTACTGCAGAGATGTGAGTGTCCCTGTTTACCTTTAGGGGTGCCCTGCTGGGCTGCTCATTGTGGTGCCTAGGTGTCACAGCTGGGTAGACTGTTGATGGCTTCCCTTTGGCAGCTTGTGTGGGATCTTCTGGAACTATGAAAGCTAGTTGTCAGGAAGGAGCCTGTCAGGTCAGATCCTGTCAGGTCAGCTGGAATCTTCTGAGTGCTGGGTCTGAAGTCCACGGTGTCAGACAGTACTCTCAGTCAAGAGTTGCTTTCTTTCGTTGGTGTGCTCCCAAGGCTTCGTACTGATGAGGATGCTAGAAGTGGCCACTCAGGCTCCTGCTGGGTGCAGCTATCAGCTGGTCCTGGAGGCCTGTGTGTGGAAGCTAGAGGTACCTGTCACCTTGACCTTGATCCAACACCCGAGGTTCCATTTCTTCTCCGTAAGTTGTTCTCGGTAGTTGTGTGAGCTCTTTGCAGTGGGGTGTTCCAGTGTATCAAAACGTCAGAGGGAACCTACGTCATTAATGTGAAATGAGGAAGACCCTTTATTTTGTGAATGATAGTTGCTGTGGTTCATGCTGTTTTCTGAGAGTCCTCCAGATAAACCTGGAGTGGAAGCCGTTGTAATGTTTGACCTGGAGTTCCGCGAGTAGTTTCAAAGTGACCGTGTCCTATTCTCCTGGGGACCCGTGGCTTCACAGTGAGCACACATGGGGCAGATGGTACAGAAGTCCACAGCTATAGTTCAGGTCAGTAGGCAGGGCGGAGACATGCTGCTCCCAGGCATGGCCACGGTTGAAACTACACTGTGGACAAAGTTACTTCATTTTTTTAATTTTTTTTTTTTTAATGCTTATTTTTGAAAGAGTATTGCTCTGTTGGCCGGGCTGGCCCCAAAGGGCTGCACTCAAGAGATTTTTCTGCCTCAGACTCGAATAGCTGAGTGAGACAACAATGTGGATAGCGCTGTTGATTCTGAAGTCACCTTGGCCCAGCTTGGTGGAGGCTGCTGTTCAAACTGCTTTGTTTTCGTTGTTGCTTTGCTGCCCTTGGAGCTGCGGGCTCAGGATCTGAGTGAGCTCTTACTCCATGCGCTTCACGCTCCCCTTTGAGATGTGAATCCCTAGGGTGGCGTACAGTGCAGAGCCACTCGTGTGTCGCCTGCTCGTCTCCTTTGCTTCTAACGTGAACTTTTTTTTTTCTTTTTCTTTTTCGCAGTTAGAGACTCTTCAGGCATCCTATGAAGACCTAAAGGCTCAGTCCCAAGAAGAAATCAGACACCTGTGGTCCCAGCTTGAGTCTACGAAAACCAACAGAGAGGAGATGAATGGTGAGGACGTTTGTGGATTGTTTAAGATCCTTCAAAGCTAAGCTCTGCAGATTTGTATTTGATTGTTGGTTTTGAGGTGGCATATTGGAACCTAGGGCTTTGTACCTTTTTTGTACTTTTTTTTTTTTTTTAAATTTTTTAATTGATTAGTTGTGAGTTTTATATCATGCACCTCAGTTCTGCTCATCTCCCCAACCTCTCCTATCCACCATTTACCCTTGCAACCTGCCCCCCAAAATAAAACACACACACACACACACACACACACACACACACACACACACACACA
>JANHMN010000019.1:1774956-1802138 GCA_030674055.1 Rhabdomys pumilio | reverse complement strand
GTGTGTGTACTTGTGTGTATGTGTGTACTTGTGTATATGTGTGTGTATTTGATATGTGTGTGTATTTGTGTATATGTGTGTGTACTTGTGTGTATGTGTGTGTACTTGTATGTATGTGTGTGTACTTGTATGTATGTGTGTGTACTTGTGTGTGTGTACTTATGTATATGTGTGTGTACTTGTGTGTATGTGTGTGTATATTATCTATCTTTTTTTTTTAAAGATAGGTAGCCAAGACTGCTGTGTAGTTGAGGATGACTGACCTTTCAAATTCTTGGCCTTCATCTCCCAAGGGCTGGGGTTCCAGGTGTACATCATGACTCTTTGTTTTCTGCAGTGCTGGGGACCAGACCCAGAGCTTATGTGTGTTAGACAAGACAAGCGCTTCAGTATCAACTGCATTCCATCCTTGGCCTTTGATCTCATCTCTTTATAAAGATGTCGTCAGTGTGGATTGTGGCCCGCTCCGATGTCCCTGTTGCACTTTAGACACCCTGTTTTAAACAGTGCTATCCTGAGGTCCTAGAGATTAGGATGATAAAGTGTGAACTTGGGAGGGGAACACAATTCAATCTATGACAGGTTTTTTTTTTTCCTAGCCCTTGAAATCTTTCTTGCCCATATGTCTATGAATACCTGGTTTCCCCTGCTCTGATAAATGCGACAGTTTCCCTGTGTGCTGTCTTATGCCCATTGGCGTGGCTGCATCCTATGGCTCTTGGTAATGCTCTGGGGTATGAGAACCTTACATGCTGCCCCTGCTCTTTTTTAAGGTACATGAGGTCTTTGCATCCATCCCAGGTTCTCTCTTCCTATGTATTCCGTCTGGTTGGCCTGTTCATCGGCCTGTGGGTTTTCTGTCACCTGTAGCTCTTGTGAGTCTCATGATTGAGTTTTGGAAATGCTCAGACATCTTCAGGGGCTCCCAGGAAGGCACTGGCAGTCTTCTCTTCATCCCACTGTCTTCAAGTATGTCCGGATTCTTGACATCCTTCATGGTATTTGTTCAACGACTGTGGGAAATCCGACAATTCCTGAGATTGAGAAAGTCGTTGCGCCATTATGGGCGTGGACAGACTGGAAAATGTGAGCTTCTTCAATTATGCAGCCAGTGCGGTTCAAGGAGTGTGAACTAGTATTCCTGTCCTTTGCTGCTTGTGTGTGCACTAAACCATGGCCTCTTTATCATGCTTGTGACCATGTCTGATAATGTGGCTTTCAGTGCCTTCTGTGTTCATGCCTTTGTTCTTTGAGAATGACTTTGTGGATTTTCATTCTCCATCAGAAAAGAGCTTTAGAGGAATTTATATACATATATATATATTTATTTATTGCCTACAGGTTTGATCACTAACTTGTCTTGAGAGTTAAGGAACTGGTAAGGGCTTGGCGTAACAGAACTAATAGAGCCCACCTTGTCCAGACCAGCAGCTGTTCAAACGCAGGCAGTCTGCAGTCAGTGGCCTGTGATCTGTCCCCACACAGGGGACTAAAAAGACAGAGTTTCCTAAACAATAGATGCTTGTTTCCCAGGCCTCATTTTATCTGGAGAATCAGTTCAAGAAAGGAATGTGGCCTGGAGTGGCAGCACACGCCTTTAACCCCAGTGCTTGGGTGTCAGAGGCAGGCAGATCTGTGAGTGTGAGTTCAAGGCCAGCCTGGCTTACATAGAAAGTTCCAGGATAGCCAGGGCTACACCACGAAACTCTGTCTCAGAAAAAAAAAAAAACAAAACAAACCAACCAACAAACAACAACAACAACACCACATGTGGAATTGTCTCATAGTGAATTTTGCTCGATTGCTTTAAGCATTTTGAAGTTCTGTTACATGCTTACGTGTTTGTGATTATGTCTTCCAGGAAAGTTTACCTTTTTATTATTAATAAAACAGCTCCCGCTACTGTCTGCCTTAAAATCTTAAATCCTGAACTCTTAAAATCTTTTTATTAGTATGGTCATGCCAACCTTGGTGTTCATTTAAAGAAAGTTTTGACATATGAGTCTTGCTAGGTCCTAGGCGTGTGCTGCTGTGTTTGGCTTCGTGAGCTTTCCTTTCCTTAGCATTTTGGTTTTATATTTTTTTTTCTTTTAGGCTAACGAAGGAGGTAAACCGAGTTTCATGTCAATGGTCTTGTTAAGTTTTTAAACTTATTTTGATACTGTTTGCCTTTTAATTATAGTGCGAAGCCTATGAATGTTTCAAGCAGTTACTGATGTGGTTAGATGTTAGACCTGCCATCTTCTTATTAATTTTCTGTATGTTCCTCTGTTCCATCTCTCTCATCTTTTAAGCTACACTTTCCTGTATTTTCTGGCCATGCGTGCTGTTGCCTTGGCAACAACACTATTATAAGGTTTGCTCTAAAGTCCAGTATTTGAAGGAAGCTAAGGGAGCTGAGTGTGCAGTGTACACCTCTGATCCTGGTAGTCTAAGTGCTCCAGAGGCCGAGGGCAGCCTGGGATCAGGAGTTCAAAGCCATCATTGACTACGTAGTGAGTTTGAGGCCAGCCTGGCTTACACTATGAGAACCTATCTCAAAGAAACAATAAAAAAACATCAGCAACAAAGCCCAAAACATAAATTTAAAAAGAAACGAAAGATATGATGGGAAATAATCGGCTTGGACTTGATCCCTCCTGAGGGAGTGAGTTCATGTGTGCATCGTTTCTCCGTATTTTCAGAATTTTTTTCAGCGTTTTTTATTGTGTGACTCTTTCACACAAGTTTTCTTTTATTTAAATTTTTTTTTCCATTTTTATTCTTTTGGGTTTTTTTTTTTTTTTTATTAAAACGTTTTTTTTCACTTTTCATTTTTTTCACAGCCCCCCCCCCCCCCCCTCTTCTCTTCCCAGTCCCACCCTTACAGATCCCTCTCCCCTTCTTCTCAGAGAAGAAGTCTCACCCCAACTTGGGTACCACCCCACCCTGGAACATTTAATCCCACCAGGATTAGGCACATTCTCCCCCACTGAGGCCCAACTAGGTAGTCCAGGTAGGGGATCCAGTGGCAGGGAACAGAGACCAAGACAGTCCCTGCCCCACTTGTTAGGGGACCCACATGAAGACCAGGCTACACATCTGTGGCAAGTATGGGGGAGTCTATGTCCAAAAAAAAGATCCTGTGACTGAGATCATGGAAAGATGCTGAGGACTTACAAGCACTGCCTGCTTTTTGAGGACAAGGGGTCCTTTGTACCCACAAGACAGCTCACAGAGGTCTGTAACTCCAGTTCCTGAGGAGTTGATGCCCTCTTCTGGCCCTCAGACGTGACGGGCATGCATGTAGGGCATAGACATCCATAGAGACAAAACACCTACACGCATGCAATAAATTTTAAGAATTTAAATACGTGAAAACAATAAGATGAGGAATGAAAAAATAAAGTTCAATTTATTGTAAAAAAGATACCACTTACCAAAATTAAATGAAGATTAGGTAAACTATTTAAACAGCCCTATAACCCCTAAGGAAATAGCAGTAGTCATTAAAGTCTCCCAACCATAAAAATCCCAGGTCCAGAAAATTTTAGTGCAGAATTCTACCAGACTTTCAAAGAGCTAACACCAATGCTCCTCAAACTATTCCACAAAATAGAAACAGAAGGAACACTGCCAAACTCATTCTGTGAGGCCAACCATAAAAATCCCA
This sequence comes from Rhabdomys pumilio, assembly GCA_030674055.1. Classification (NCBI taxonomy): domain Eukaryota; kingdom Metazoa; phylum Chordata; class Mammalia; order Rodentia; family Muridae; genus Rhabdomys; species Rhabdomys pumilio. The sequence continues at coordinate 1,798,486 of JANHMN010000019.1, read as the reverse complement.
GGGCCAGAAAGTTTTAGTGCAGCATTCTACCAGACTTTCAAAGAGCTAACACCAATGCTCCTCAAACTATTCCACAAAATAGAAACAAAAGAAACACTAACACTGCCAAACTCATTCTGTGAGGCCACAGTCACCCTGATACCTAAACCACCAAAGAGCCACAAAGAAAGAGAATTCCAGACCAATTTCCCTGAGGTAGAAACACTCAATAGAATACTCACCAGCCGAATCCAGGAACACACTAAACGCATCATCCACCGTGACCAAGTAATCTTCATCCCGTCTTCCTAGTGTCCTTGCTGCAGTAATACTGCCTACGTTTTAGACAAGATTTAAAGTTATTGTTCAAACCCTGTTCGTGCCATCTTGGGATTGATCGAAATGGATTGTTATTATCTCTTTAGCGTTAGCATGGGTCACAGTTTCCTGGTTTGTTTTGTTTTGGTTTTGGTTTTGTTTTGCTTTGTTTTACCTTCTCTAGCTTTGTGTTAAGTCTGGATATTGTGGATAACTTTCCAGAGTGGATTCTATAGGGCATTGAAAGTTTGCTTTAGCAGGCAGTTATCTGGATGAATTTAGACTCCACGTTCCATCTCTTGTTGTGGGGCGATGATTTCGTTCAGTTCTTTTAGCTTTAGCCAGCCTGCTACCGGAGCTCATCCTACATCTGCGGCAACTTCAGAGTCAGCCTGAATTTGGGCCATGTCTTCTGATGTACTCAGCTTACAGCTTTCACGTCTTTTTACAGGGAGAGTTCGTCTGGTTAGATTTGTTTACCAGAGGATGGCGCTCGCTCCCCACATCCGTTTTCAATGTTGATTTGCTTCTTACAGATGAGAGAATTTAGTCCATACTTTTTTCTGTCTTGAAGTTTTAGGTATCTGCCCATCCTTAGCTTTTTCTTTATCTTCCTGTTCAAGAGACCTTTAGAATTCCATGGTTTATTATAGATCAGGTGACTTAAACTGTCTCTTGGGTTTCTCCTCTTGCCGCTGTTGGGTGTGGTCTCCCCTTTAAAAAGACCGATAGGTCCATCTTTGCTCCTGGTGTGTGTGAGTGTATGCCTGCCTGCTTGTGTACACGGTTCCAGGTGTTGTTTTTATGGAGGAAAGGATAGTTTTACATTACTTTATTTTAGAGTCTTACCATTCCTATCAACACAAGGTGTATTTCCGCTGCCGTATTTTGAAATAAATTGTAGAAGTCTTCATGTTAGGGATACACTAGAGTCATTGCATCCAAACCAAGAGACTGTCTCTCCTCTTAAATAAAACCACGTCGTCTTACAGGTCCAGGGCAGTCTGGTTGAAGCCTATCAGGTGAAACTCAGTACGGCTGAGGAGAAGATTCAGCAAATGAAACACGAGTTCCAAAAAAAGGAAGCTGAGTGGGAGCTTTCACAGGAGGAACTGAAGAGAGAAGCTGAGGAGAGACTTGCCTCCATGTTTCTCGAGCTAAGAGAAAAGGCCGAGTCTGAGAAACTGTCCATAATAAACAGGTTCGAGCTTCGTGAGTCTAGCATGAGGCACCTGCAGGACCAGCAGGCCGCCCAGATCTCGGACCTGGAGAAATCTCTGATGGAGCAGCAGGGTCACCTGAGGCAGCTGGAACAAGAACTCACGAGAGATGAAGTTCTGCTGTGTAGCCAGTGTGGCAAGGAGGCCCCTGTGGCCCCGGGTGAGAAGAACGTCATGAAGGAAGACTGTGCCCTCCAGCTGCTGGTGGCCCAGAATAGGTGGGTGAAGCTGTGGCGTGGTGGGTTTGGTGTGGAGCCAGAGGCTAGATTTTGGTTGGGGAGGAATTCTGGAAGGAGGTGGAGGGTGTGGTATATTTGTACAGCTGTGTGCTCCGTGGTAGGCTCGCTGACAGGGGCTTGAATCTCTTGAATGGAGCTAAGTGTGCATGTGTCCTGTGCATCTCCGTTCTTGCTTGCTTGTTTTTGAGAAGACGTCCCTTTTGTCACTGAACTGATTTAAAGGTGCACTACAGTCCCCTAGCCTCAGCCTCCTGAATGCTGTAACTCTATGTACATCTCACTTTTGTTTTGAGACAGAACCTTCTCTATAGGGTTGGTTTTTTTTTGTTGTTGTTGTTTTTTTTTTTAAGATTTATTTATTTATTTGTTTTATGTGTATGAGTACACTGTCGCTGTCTTCAGACACACCAGAAGAGGGCATCAGATCCCATTACAGATGGTTGTGAGCCACCATGTGGTTGCTGGGAATTGAACTCAGAACCTCTGGAAGAGCAGTCAGTGCTCTTAACTGCTGAGCCATCTCTCCAGCCTTCTCTATAGGTTTTGATGGCTGCATACTCTGTGTGTAGCACAGGCTGGCCTCTTAACTCCTAACCCTCGCCTAAGTCTTCTGGATGCTGTGATTACAGACATAGACACTATACCCACTTATGCCTTTGTTCTGTGTGTGCGTGTTTTAATACGTTAGTGACAGAATATCTTTGTATAATAAATTGAGTTATTTTTATTCTTCATCTTATTGTTTTCATGTATTTAAGATCTTAAAAATTATTTTACGTGTGTGGGTGTTTTGCCTACATGTATGTCTATGTCCTATGTGCATGTCTGCTATCTCTGAAGGCCAGAAGAGGGCGTCAGCTCCCCAGGAACTGGAGTTATAGGCCACTGTGAGCCACCTTGTGGGTGCAGGGGTGCAGGGAACCCCTGTTCTGGAAGAGCAGACCAGCAGACTATGCCTGTAATGTCTGTAACTTCTCAGCATCTCTCCACACTCAGTGACAGGGTTTTTTGTTTGTTTGTTTGTTTTAGGGTTTTTTTTTTGTTTGTTTGTTTTGTTTTTTGATAAGCTCTCTCTGCCTTCTTTAATCCTAGATGTTTTGGAACTCACTACCTAGATCAGGCTAGCCTTGATCCCATAGAAATCCTCCTGCTTCTTAAAGGCGTGTGCCACCATGCCTGGCATTCAGTAACAGAATCTTCAAGCTCACTTACGGAGGTTTTATGTGGGCATGTCCTTTATTGGGATGAGTGTTTTGTGGGTCTTTTTGACTTAAGCATATTGCTTTAAAAAATAAACATTTCCTTCTAAATCACATACTTCCTTGGAGTTACAGACTTAGGGTATAGGCAGATTACTTGCCTCTTTTGGTGCCAGCTCTTTTGTGGCTCTCAATCCTTAGGCTGTAAAGCCTGAGGTCTGATTACCAAGGGACTGTTGGGTCGGCTGGTGGCTTGGCCCCACCTGCTTCTCCACCTTCCCCAGCTTTTCAGCATCAGGGATGCTAAGGACTTCTCTGGGTTTGAGATTTGAGCTCAGATACAAACCCCTTACTGTCTGGGCCAGATAGCCAACTCCCCAGGACCTTCGAGTCCCTGTCTCACAGAAAGCCTACAACAAAGTAGTCTGTGGAAGACCCATGACTGAGTTGCATACAGAAAAGCCAAGCTCTTGGGACTAGGAGATGCCTCAGTGGGTAAGAGAGCTTGCTGTCAAAGCATTGAGTTTGATTCCAGGTAAAAGCTGAGCATGGCTGCATGCACCTGTGACTCATTGCTTGGGAGTGGAGACTGATAGACTCCCGGACTCTCATTGCTCAGCCATCCTAACCAAAAGAGCAAGTTTCAGGTTTAAGGGAATAAGACAGAGATCAATAAAAAAAGATGCCCAATGTCCTGCTCTAGCCTCTACATGTGTGCACACACAAACATAGACAGACACACACAGGCCCTCAAAAGTCAGAACTCACGTGTATGTAAACTTGACACACTTAGCATGGAACATAGCCTGTTCTGCCAGGGGCCTTGATTGGTCACAGTTCTACAGGTGGGGTCAACTCCTCTCATAAATTAAGCCTTCTTTCTCTTTTTGGCTTGCTGTTACTCCCACACCCCCCTCTTTGGTGTACTCTTTCCTCCTGGGCCTTAGACTGCTTTATGGACTTCTTAGGTAATATTTTCCCTGTCAAGGCACAGAGAATTCTAGGGTAAAATGCTGTCACAACTTAGCTGTTGAATCTGTCCTGTGAGGTTCTTCCTGTAGGGATGTGTGTACCACTTCCCTTGTGGGTGCCACGTCTTCTCAGTATTTTTAAGAACTGGTGACTCGCCGGGCAGTGGTGGCGCATGCCTTTAATCCCAGCACTTGGGAGGCAGAGGCAGGTGGATTTCTGAGTTCGAGGCCAGCCTGGTCTACAGAGTGAGTTCTAGGACAGCCAGGGCTATATAGAGAAACCCTGTCTCAAACAAAACAAAACAACAAAACAACAACAAAAACCAAACAAACAAAAGAACTGGTGACTCTGTGGCTCTTAGAGTTACTCGCCCTGGAGTTACTCAGGCCTCATGTGGCCCCTGAGTTTTTCCGAGGGAAGGTTAAAATCCAGGATTGAGGCAGCTCCCTGTGGGCAGTGTATCTTGTGGCTCGGAGGGGCTAAGTTCAGTGAGGCCAGGTACCCTATTGCCGGTGTTCTTCTTGAGTGTTGTCTCAGGTTTTTGGAAGAGCGGAAAGAGATCATGGCGAAGTTTGCCAAGGAGCAAGATGCCTTCCTTCGAGACGCCCAGGAGAAGCACAGCCAGGAGCTGCAGCTCCTGCAGCAGGGACACCAGCAACAGCTTCTGGCTCTGAGGACCGAGCTTGAAACCAAGCACTGCTCTGAGCTCAGGGAGCAGCTCGCCTCCTTGGAGAGCAGGCAGCAGGCGCTCCTTGAGACGCACGTGGCCGAACTGCAGGTAAAACACGATGCTGAAATTAGTGCTTTGGAGAAGAGACACCTGTCAAATCTGGATGCGTTAGAATCCTGTTACGTGGCCGACGTTCAGACTATTCGGGACGAACACAGACGGGCTTTGGAGCTCTTGCGAGTGGAGCTGGAGGAACAGCTACAGAAAAAGGATTCTTGTCACAGAGAGATTTTGACGCAGGAGTTGGAAAAACTGCAGCTCAGACATGCTGTGGAGCTTCAGTCTGTAAGAGATAGCCTGAGAATCGACCTGAGTGCCCAACACACAGAGAATGGGAAAGGCCCGGCCACTGACGTGCAAGGAGCTCCCCAGGTGAGATGCCAGGGCCACGTCCTGCGCCTCAAGGTGATTCTCCCTTTACTCGTGCATTGGCCACATGCTAGATATTTGTGGATATGCACCTGAGTGTCTTGGTTCCACGTCTGAATGCGTATTCATGTACCTACGTGTCTTGTTTCTATGTGTGCCTATGTGTGTATATGGGTGCGTCTCTGAGTTGGCACATACATATGCGTGTCGGTTTGTCTGTGTGTGTGCATGCTTGTTTGTGGGTGTCTGAGCCTCACGGACAGTTGATAGCAGTGCTGATTTATGGTCTCACTGTAGATGATATGGTAACAGTCAGGGTTGGTGGGGCTCAAGTCACATTTGCACTGATTGCATCGAGAGCTTTCGGGAGCTCCTTGAGGCCGACCCGAGCCCTCCTGTGAGTCTTAGTTCTGAGACCACAGTAGATGGCTCTGATTTCTCTGCTGTACGTGCAAAGCCTCCGTTCTCTTCCTATTGCAATTTCCTGAAATTAATTTTTACATGAAGATGGAATTTCTGACAAACTCGTAGGTGCCCTATGTCTGCTTGTAGGACTCGAGAGCCTGTGATCATGAATAAGATCATGAATAAGCCGTATCTATAAACCCATCTACTGTGTGTTGTACACCTTTTGACCTTCTTAGATGGCGGCTTCTGTCTTCCTGAAATGGATTAGGCTGTTGTGTGGTAATGCATGGAGCAGCTGGGAATGCTTACTGTAAACCAAACATCCCTCTCAGTGTCTAGAATGGCCAAGAGACCGCAGCCATTCTGTCTCTCTGGACTGGTTTGGAGAACGGTTTGATACTGCTGAGAGGCCTTCCCTCAGTCCAGTCCTCTGAAGCTGCAACCTTGGTCTTTGTAGACTTCTGTTCGCACTTAACACAAACCAGTACAGTTAAGGGACCAGACCTTGTTCCCAGTCTACAGACCTGACCCTTTAGGCCGTCTTGATTGATTTGTTTTAAAGAAAATTAGGTTCTGGGCTGCAGTGATGCCTCAGCACTTGCTGTTCTTTCAGAGGATCTAAGTTCGGTTCCCAGTGCCCATGTCAGGCAGCTCAGCCTGTAACTCCGTGTCCAGGGGACCCAGTACCTCTGGCCTCTGTGGACAGCTGTTGTCATATACCAGTACCCACATGCAGACAACACATACTGTACATAATTAAAGATAATAGAAGTAGAAATAGCCGGGCATGGTGGTGTACACCTGTAATTCCAGCACCCAGGAAGCAGAGGCAGGCTGATCTCTGTGAGTTCTAGGCCAGCCTGGTCTACAGATTAAGTCCAGAACAGCCAGGGCTACCCAGAAAACCCTGTCTCAGGAAAAATCAAAACAAAGCAGCAGCAACAACAACAGAAATACATCTTAAAATAAAATAATAAAACTCCAAGATAATATTTTAAAAAGCAGAAGCATACAGATCACACACAAACATTTATTTTAATTTATGGCTGAGCTTTCTTGGTGGCAGAATTTAATTACAGGAAGCATTTGGAATCTTGGCCACTTCTTGCATGTATTACACTCCTTGGGATGGGGAAAACTGGGATACGCCCTTGGCTTGACTCCTGTGGAAACTCTCTCTGAGCAGGACCGGGCCATGGCTCTGCACAGTGATGGGCACCTTCTGGAGGAGGATGGTGATGCAGCCTTGGGTAGTGTGGGTGCCGAGGGCCAAGCTGTGTCTCCGGAGCTGGGAGACGCACACACAGCTGAAATGCAGAGGCCACAAGCAGAGTTGGCCAAACCTCAGGAGCTGCAGGCGTCTGAGGACCAGGCTACACAGGTAAGCATTGCCGTGGGTAGCACTTTGGGTGACGCTGCACTCCTAGGGCAAGCAGTTGCTGAACACAGCAGAGCTGCTGGTCGAGGGTGCTGGGGTCTCTGAGGCCACACCATCTTTTCTTTTTTTTTTCTCTCCTCTTACATCCAGGCTGCAGTTTCCCCTCCTCCCACTCCTCCCAGTCCCTCTCCTCACTGTCCCTCACCCCCAGATCCGCTTCTCTCCTGTTTCCCCTTAAAAACAAAAGGAGCAACCCTCCCAGGGAGATCTATGGCCTAACAAGTTACAGTAAGATTGGATGCAAACTCTTATAGCAAGGCTGAAGGAAGCAACCCAGGAAAAAAGAGCCCTGAGCAACAGGAAACAGAGTCAGAGACACTTCCATTCCCACTACTGGGAGTCCCACAAAAACACCAAGCTCCACAACCACAAGGCATGCGCAGAGGACCTAGCTCAGCCCCATACAGACTCCGTGTTTGTCGCTTCAGTCTCTGTGAGCCTCCGTGAGGCCTGCTTGGTTGATTCTGTGGGCCACTCCGTCTTACTATTGATCTTGAGTCTCTCGCTTGAATCTAGAAGTCGCTGTCTCAGCTAGTCTAGATGGCTAGGTTGCCCTGAGGATTCGTTTCTGCCTTCTGCATACTGGGATTATGGGTAAGCTCTTAAGTGGTACTGGGGTTTTGAACTCTTGTCCTTACATTTAGGGCTGAGCCATCTCCCCTGCCTCAAAGCAGGGTTTAGTAAGCGCCTGCTCACAACGACAGACACGGTGGGCATCAGGTGAACCTGTTGATTCCTCATGGAAAGAGTCGAGGCCTTGAATGAGCGAGCTATGGTGTGTGGCTGTCACTGTCGACACAGTACAACTGAACACACTTGGGAGTCTGTGCACATAGTATGGCTTCTCCTTCAGAATACATTTTATATGGCTTGTCATAGCACATGGCAATTTCGAGATAAGTCTAACAAAGCAATAGGAACCGTTCAACTTGTGAAGCTTCCGGAGGGACCTGACTGAGGTCCATGTGATCTGTGTGGGCTCTTTCTACATCTGGGCAAAGTGTTGCCACGGTCTCTCAGTATGTAGGTAGTATGCTAAGAGGTCCTGACCCTGGCAAGTCCAATTCTGCCTGCTGGGCCTGTTCACATAGGCCATGTACACATGCCTGTATACACAGCACATACGTGTTTATATACACATATACTTAGAACACAGTGTATGCACATATTCTCCATTCTGTACCTGTAGGCTAGACCCCCTCCCTCACCCTCCCCTGAGTCACCTGAGGGCCCCTGAAGCTCACCTTCCTGGGTGTTCTTAGATTGGAAAGACTGTTGTTTCATGATCTTCTGGGCCTGGAAAGAGCCGGGTCTGGTTGACTCAGAAGTAACTAGGTGTTTCTGTGAGACACGTCCCAGTGTATTGAGAAGATTTATTTTTTTATTTTGAGATGCTTTTTGAAAATGAGGGTATTGGCTGGAGAGATGGCAAGTTGGATTCCCAGCATGCATGTGGTGATTCACAGGGGTCCATAACTCCAGTTCCAGAGGGATGGATCCAATGCCATCTTTTGGTCTTAGTAGGCACCAGGCACACAGGTAATACACAGCCATATATGCAGGCAAAGTTCTATTAACACAGAAAATAAAGCAAATGTTGATAAAAAATTAAAAACGTGAAGAACGCTGAGAGTGGGAGAGATGGTCTTCCCTGGAAAGAACACACCCATACCAAGTGGTCAGCCCTGAAAACGTGTGCAGAGGTGACATTATACAGACTGAGCAGGTTGTATGTATGTATTTAGGAATATATATTTTGTATACATATGGACATAAATGTATGTAAGAACAGCTAATGAAAAAAAGAGGCCATGAACTTGAAAGAGAACAAGGAAGGGCATATGTGAGAGTTTGGGGGCAGGAAATGGTATAATTATAATCTCCAAATATAAAAGAAATAGTTTTGAAAACAATCTTTAAAGATTCAATTATGAGTCTGAGCACTCAGTGGGCAGAGATTGGCAGATCTCTGAGTTCAAGGCCAGCTTGGTCTACATAGACCCTGGTCTGGGTCACCTAGAGCTACATAGAGCGAGGCCCTCTTTAAAAGACAAAAATTATTATGAAAAAGAATAAAAACAAAGTTGTAAATGCCATTTTTTAATCTATCAGATAAAGACCTCAAGTTTGCCCGTGTCTGCTATGTTAATAATTCATCGTTAGAGAGATTATAAAAGTGAAAGGAAGACTGAAAGTGAGCCCTACTTCCTGTTAGCTACTTAAACACATAGGCCTTGGTCTCTGAATCCCGCTCAAGCTGCAGCCCCGCCGGGTTGTTGCGGAGTGGCAGGTTGGCACCAGAAGGCCAAGATGGCCGCTGCAGAGTCGTACTGAGGTGTGAGAGCCAGAAGAGATCTCGTTTGGAGGGCAGCCTTGGATTCAGGGGCTGTAGTCTGCCCACCTGCTGTCTTGAGGTGAGGCCCTGAGCTGCTGATGTGCTAGGCCAGTGTAGTGATTTGCTCTCCTCGTGCTAATAGGTGACTCTTACCCATCCTCTTTGTCACAGCTTTCAGAGCTATGGATTAAGCTTGGTTTCTGGTTTTCCTTCCATGCTTGGGTGGTCGTGGTGGTGAGTGTTAGAGGGATTTATGCAAAAGCTGTCAAGTGCTTGGGGCATCTGGGCCACATTGTAGTGGCACTGTTAGGTGCTGAAGGAATCTGGTCATTTCTAGGTTTGGCATAGCTTTGCTCCTCTGCCCCTGAGCCTGGGCATGCGTACAAATGAGGCCTTTTCGTGTGAACGCTTGTGTGCAGCTGCTTTCAAAGGAAGGAACAGTTGGGCCATAATGAGATGGCCGAGGTGGCGCATGCTCTTGATGTGGCAGAGGCAGGTGGATCTCCGTGAATTCAGGGCCAACCTAGTGTTCAGGACACCCAAGGTTACACACAAATAAAACCATCTTAAAAAAAAAAAAAAAACCAAGCCGGGCAGTGGTGGCGCACGCCTTTAGTCCCAGCACTTGGGAGGCAGAGGCAGGTGGATTTCTGAGTTTAAGGCCAGTCTGGTCTACAGAGTGAGTTCCAGGACAGCCAGGAGTACACAGAAAAACTCTGTCTCGAAAAACCTAAAAAAAACCCCAAACAATTATTTCTACATATGTGTGTGTGGGTGCAGAGGTCAGAGGACAGATCCCAGAGGTCTGCACTCTCCTTCCACCCTGAGGGTTTCAAGGATTGAGTCAGACTGTCAGTCTGTATGATAAGCACCTTTGCCATTTTTGTAAGCCCTTGTGTTAAAGTGGGGTATTTCTGGGGGGGGGGGTTTAGGGGGAGAGCGTGGACTTCAACATGCACAAAATTGAGCAGTTCGGTAAGCCTTACTCCTCTGTACAGCAGGCTGCATGCCAGCATCGACACATCAGTGGCCCCGATGTAACTTCTCCATGACCCCCCAACTGCCACGGTACAGCAACAGGTCACCTTCGTCTCATCCTGTTTCCAGCTACACTTCTGCCTCTTTCCGGCTGTGGTTGTGTGAGTTAGGGTCTGCACGGGGCCACGTGTACACTGTTTTTTTAATTTTCATTCCTTCGATGGTCAGCCTTTTACCCTCTGCCCTGGATTCATGTGAGCAGGTCTGTAAGCATGGCCAGTCTCGTCACGCGCTCAGACTTGCCTTGGCTTTGAGACATTTCCTCCAGTGTCTTCTCAGAGTGCTCCCCAGGATGCCAGGGCCAGCGTCCCAAAATAGCAGGGACGCGCTGTCCTTGCTGTCTCCCAGGCTCCGTCGAGCCACAAATATCTCGCACCTGTCTGCAGAGCCAAGCCTCTTTGCCGCAGGCTCACTTAATGGTGCGCTCGCTCATGGTGGGGCGGGGCGTTTTCCGGATTACCGCCCTTTGGAGCGTGGTTGTGAAAAACAATCTCTGAAAAAAAAAAAAAAACCGTGAGCTGGGTCTTTTTCCTGATAGAAATGAGTGACCTATGAAGAAGTCTCCCTGGCTATTGACCCTAAGCAAGAAGCGTGGTCCAGAAGTAGCTACAGAGTGACCAGTGCTGGTCGTCCAGGGCTGTTTCGTATGTTCTTGTATAAAACCCAAACCTGTTGGCAGGCTAACCTTTGAAAGTGGTAAGAGGACTGTCGTCAGCTGTGTGTAGTTTGAATGTCTGCTTTAGTGCTGACAGTGCTTAGCTTCACTCTAATGTTCTTTGTGCACTGTCTCTCCCTTACCCTCTTTCCCAGGCACGTTTGGTTTGTTTGCTAATGACAAAACTATGTGCAATACTTTCATGTATTTTTGTGGATGTTTAGAGAGATCTAAGAGTATGGTTTTTTTGTTTGTTTGTTTGTTTTTCAAGATAGAGTTTTTCTGTATAGCCCTGGCTGTCCTGGAATTCACCCTGTAGATGAGGTTGGCCTGGAACTCAGAAATCTGCCTGCCTCTGCTTCCCAAGTGCTGGGATTAAAGGCATGCGCCGCCACCACCACCCAGCTAAGAATATGTTTTTAAAATTTTTTTTGAAATATGCATTTTCATTTTTACTTATGTGCATGCATGCGAGTATGTGTGTGTGTGTGTGTGTATGAGGTACCAGAAGAGAGTGTTGGATCCTTAGAAACTGGAGTTAGCTGCTTGATGGGCTCTGGGAACCAAACTGAGGTCCTCTGGAAGTTCAGCAAGTACGATAACTGCTGAGCCATCTCTCCTGTCCCTAAAATGCTATTTTTTTTATGTTGGCCATACCGGGTCACATCAGCTCTGTGACTGTCGTGAAACCTTGTGAGATTCTGGCCACGGACCTGCACCTGCGGACGAGCCTCACACATTCCTGAACACTGTAGGATGCTCCTGGTTTATCCTGCAGGCTTCCCTAGGACAGAGCAGTGTGTTCTGTCTGATGGCTCTGCTCTCTGGTGGGGGTTGGGCTGCCTGCTGCTGCCTGCTTGCTACCCATGGAATACATACGGCCTTGTAGACACATGCGTTGTTACGTGTTTTTGTCAACTGCCTTAAAGTCCGTCTGAGACAGAGGGAGAGCGAAGACTGCAGGGTTGTGCCTCCAGCCTCAGGCCCTGCAGCTCTGCTTTAAGTCAGAGGGCCCAATGTCAGCCTGTTTAGCTCTGGGTTCAGTGGGGCTCCCTGCTCCTTTGCTGGCCTTTCCTAATGGGATTCTACATGAAACCACTCTGTTGTCTCTGTTCACAGTCAGTGGCAAGAACAGAGAACCACCGGCTGAGTACAGGAGGACAGTCTGGTAGGCTTTCCTGTTCTACTGCAGAAGAAACCTAAAAACAACTTTGAAGATTTATTTATTTTATGTATGTGAGTACACTGTAGCTGTCTTCAGACACACCAGAAGAGGGCATCAGATTCCATTACAGATGGTTGTGAGCTACCATGTGGGTGCTGGGAATTGAACTCAGGACCTCTGGAAGGGCAGTCAGTGCTCTTAACCACTGAGCCATCTCTCAGATAACTTTGAAAAAAGTATCATTTCTGTTTATAAGGTTTATTTTTATTCACATTGTATTTATTGATTTTGTGTGTGTGTGTGTGTGTGTGTGTGTGTGACACTACAATCTGCTTAGTCTGTATAATGTTACACCTCCCCCCCACCTTTATCTGCAAAGCAGTCTCAACATTTTTAATTGACTGACTTTAGAATGTGTATAAATGCCTTTCCATACAGTTGACGTTTAGTGACTTGGTGCACATCACAACTCTCTTCTAGCTGCCATGCAGGGCTCGAATTTACAAGTAACATGGCAGGGTCAGTGTGCTGGTATGTGTGCCCCGGGTAGGTTGTTGAGCACAACAGGACATTCTCATTTTTATATCTCTTGCTCATGTGCTAAACACTGGGCACTGTGACTGTGATGGTTGGCATATACTTGGCCCAAGGAGTGGCACTATTAGGAGGTATGGCCTTGTTGGAGTAGGTGTGTCACTGTGGGTGTGGGCTTAACACCTTCATCCTAGCTGCCCGGAAGTCAGTCTTCTACTAGCTGCCTTCAGATGAAAATGTAGAACTCTCAGCTCCTCCTGCACCATGCCTGCCTGGGTGCTGCCATGCTCTTGTCTTGATGATAATGGACTGAACCTCTGAACCTGTAAGCCAGCTCCAGTTAAATGTTGTCCTAATAAGAGTTGCCTTGGTTATGGTGTCTGTTCACAGTAGTAAAACCCTCACTAAGACAGAAGTTGGTACCAGGGACTCTGGGGTATTGCTGTGATAGGCCTGAGTGTGCTTTGGTTGGGAAGAATGTGGATTTTGGGACTTTGGAATTTTAAAGCACTGGAATGCTTTAAATGAGGCTTAATGAGCCATCCCAGTAGGAATATGGAAGACTTTGTTACTGAGAGTAATTTGAACTTTGGAGACCTGGCCCAAGAGGGTTCAGGGGAGAATTTCAGTATGTGGTGTAGAGAGTGTTTTTGTGGTATTTTGGTGAAGAATGTGGCTGCTTTTTGCCCTTGTCTGAAGAGTCTACCTGAACTAAGGTAAAGAGATTTATGTTAATTGTAGTGACAAAGGAGGACTCAAAAGAGCCCAGCAGAGACTTTTTTTTCATCTGGTTAAATCTCTTGAAGAGCATTTTGAACAAGTATAGCAAGCTTAGAAAGGAAAAATATAAAATGTATGGTTTGAGTATTCAAGGGGCACCAGGAAGCGAGATGGAGCTGAATCCTGTGTTCTAGGAGATAGCAGATTAAGAGAGTGGGACTTTGGGACCAGATCCTACACACCCTTAATCCCAGGAGGTAAGGCCAAGCAGATCTCTGAGTTCAAGGCCAACCTGAGACCAAAGAGCAAGTTGTAGGTGAAGAAAAGCTTAAGTCCTGGCATGGTGGTACACACCTTTAATCCCAGGAGACAGGCATGCAGCTCTCTGAGTTCAAGGTCAATCTACAAAGCAAATTCCAGGACAGCCAAGCTTGGCAGTGAAGGAATTGGAAAACTGAATGCAATTGCAATGGATGACACAGGACTGAAGGGGTCATGCAAAGGATTTGAGACTCGGCACCGTGAAGAGAGCCTATGAGAGGCTATTGGGGAAGCCTGGTTGCAGCAGAAGACCCCAGATTTTTGGAGATGCCAGTACCATAGGACGATCACCCAGAACAGCAGCAGCAGTGGGGTGGAGCCAACCAGAGCTTAGAGTGCTACAGAAGGCAGAGCTGGAGAAGTGACCCAAGCCCTTTGGAGGAGCCCAGAAGATCATGTGTGGATCCCAGACATTGAAACAAGAATTTGTAACATTGCAGTTGCCTTGGAGACCCCAAGATATTTGCGATGCCAGAGCCATAGGCTATCTGCTGAGGAAAGCTGTTAACAGGGAGTGGAACCAGCCTAGCCCAGGAGAAAGAAGTTCGTTGCATTCTACAAAGATGAAAAAGGAGTGGAGATCTGAAGACCACTTTGACATCAGACAAGGAAATGTTTGGAGTTTGCCCAGCTGGTTTCCTGTCTTGCTTTGGGGGAATCTCAGAAGAGACTTTGAACTTTGGACTTTTAACATTGTTGAGATCATTGTTGAGATTGCTACAAATTCTGCGGACTTTGGAAATTGGACTAGAATGTACTTTTTTTTTATGCTATGGCTAGGTCAGGCCCCCATAGACTCTATGTGTTTGAACTCTATGTGTTTGGGAGACAGGGAGTAGAATATGATGGCTTGTATATGCATGGTCCAGGGAGTGGCACTAGTTTGGAGATGTGGACTTGTTGGAGAAGGTGTGGCTTTGTTGGTGTAGGTGTGTCACTGTGGGTGTGTCACTCTAGTCCTAGCTGCCTGGAAGCCAGTATTCTGCTAGCAGCCTTCAGATGAAGACAGAACTCTCAGTTCCTCCTGTACCATGCCTATCCAGATGCTACCATGCTCCCACCATGATGATAATGGACTGAACCTCTGAATCTGTAAGCCAGGCCCAATTAAATGTTGTCCTTTATCAGAGTTGCCTTGGTCGTGGTGACTGTTCACAGCAGTAAACCCTAACTAAGGCAGAAGTCAAAGGGAATGCTGTGATTTTCAAAATCCTGTGGCTATTAAATGCTAGCACCACTATCTGCACTGTACATACTATTGGAGTGTTTGATGTAGACCAGGCTGGCCTCGAACTCAGAAATCCACCTGCCTCTGCCTCCCAAGTGCTGGGACTAAAGGCGTATGCCACCACTGCCTGGCCAGTTTGTGTTTTTTCAATGGAAGCTAACCAGTCCCTGTGATCCTCCTGTCTCTAACCCTCTGGGAGCTGGGTTTCTGATCTGTTGCTCAGGACGCCTGAGCTGCTGCATGAATGCTGATTTCTGAGCTGCCGTCCTCATGGCTGCCCAAATGCTCCCAACTGCTAGGCCGTCTCATCTCTCTAGCATATCCGCTTTAAGTTTTGTACTTTCTAGATCATTGACTCCTCATGGGCTGCTGGCCCAACCGCGACCCACTGTAGCACTTTCATGTCATGGGTAGTTACGCTCCCGCTTGGTGCTGTGCAGTGTGTGGCATCTCTACTTGGAGGTCTTTGGTCTCTTTTTTTTTTTCCCCTCGGTCCTGGAGTGTGTCAGCACTTCGTCGCGTGATTTCTGCTCTGATACAGATGTGGTTGTGCATTGAGGGGTGCAGGGGTGCTTTTGTTTGACCAGAGGAAGATGGCTGCTTTTTGTTCTGCCTGGTGCCTCCACGGGCATGTGTGGTAATCCGTACGTTTCTCTTTCATCTGGGAGATGCCAAAATTCTCAATCACTCACGGCTGGCCCAGGCCAAAGACCCTGGGATTAATAGTGCCGAGGCTGTGGCTGGTATCTTTCCTTTGTAAGCCAAGCTACAGCAGATTACTGGGATCTGTGGCTACTGTTTACGATAGGACATCATGGAAAGCCCAAGTAGCCAGGCTCAGGAAAGCAGGTCTACCTGTCCTGGATGGCTGAGACCCTGAATGTCTGCTTTGTTTGCTTGTTTTGTCTTGGAGTCAGTGTTTCTTACATAACCCTGGCTGTCCTGGAACTCAGTATGTAACTCAGTATGTAGACCAGGCTGGCCTCAGACTCAGAGATCCTCCTGCCTTTGCCTCCCGAGTACTGGGATAGGAGGGGTGAGCCTCTGCTCCAAGCTTGCCTCCGTTTTTGAAGAGAAACATGTCTACATGTTGGCTAATTTCATGGTGAGCGAGGCACAGGGATTTTTTATTTTGAATTATTATTTGCGGTATTAATCTGCCTTTTCATTTCATGTATCGGGGACAGGTAGAACTTTATATATGCTTCAGTAAGTAATAAACAATGAAGGAAGAATGATCCTCTGACCTTTACTCACCCATGTGCTCACCACTGGCCTTTTTTTTTTTTTTTTTTTTTTTTTTAATTTGTCGTGATTTACAAATCGTGATGGAATTTCCCAGCAGTTACTTGCTTTAGCCAAAGTCTCTCTAACTGAGATCTGCCACTTTTTCTCAACAGGTGCGAGACAAGGTCTTCTTGCTGAGCCGGGAGTTAGACGAATGCCGGTTGGAACTGGAGCGGCTGCAGCAGAGGCGGGAGCGGGAGAACCAGGAGGGCGCCACTCTGATCTGCATGCTCAGGGCTGACGTGGAGCAGGCTCAGAGCGAGAGGTCAGTGCTTCCCTCCTGCACCCGGCCCCCTGCGCTTGCTGTGGGACCCAGAGACACCAGCCATGTTGTTCTGCGGACCTAATGAGTCAACATTAACTCCCTGCATATCAGGACACTTTCACAGACCCTCACATCTTACCAAAGAGCAGCAAAGTCAATATTGTTTTATTGAAGTCTTACTAACTGAAGCCCTGTAATCATGGCACCCCCACTTCCCCTCAAAAATGAAAACATTTGCAGGCATGTGGTTAGCATTTTGTGAAGGGCCAAGAACAGCTCTGATGATAGTTTTTTTTTGTTTTTTTTTGTTTTTTTCTTCCTATCTTAGGAAAGCCCTCCGAGATGCCCTGAGGAAACTTCTCGATCTGTTTGGGGAAACACTGAAGGCAGCTGTGACCCTAAAGAGCCGGATCAGTGAGCGTGCGGGGCTCCTCCTGGACCATGAGGATGCTACGGATATAAGCGATGCCCGACTAGCAGGTACATACACCAGGATGAGTTGCCTCTTAGTGTATGCTGGGAAAGGGGCTGTTACGCTGAGAAATGGCTTCAGGATCTTTGTTCCCTGTCAGTTTCCATACTCCAGGAGAGCAAGGATCAGGGCTAGGTAAACCGATCTGAGTCTGAGGTTGGTTCCTATTTTGCTAAGGAGGTGAATCATCTATGCCTTCCCCACTCCCTTCCCCACGCCTCCCGCTCCCACACACTGGTCCCAGGTTAGTCCTATCTGGGTGATGAGCTCACTGGATGAAGATGTGGGTATCTGTGTTTGTCTTGTAGCTGCTGCCCTTGGCAATATGTGGTCTGACGAGGGTCTGCTGGAGATAGACAGAACTTTGCCAGAAGGGGCAGAGACATCTTCAGTGTGCGAAATCAGCAGTCACGTGTGTGAAAGCTTCTTTATGAGCCCTGAAAACACACTGGATTGTGAGCAGCCAATTAGAAGAGTCTACCAGAGCCTCAGCACTGCTGTGGAAGGTCTCCTGGAGACAGCCCTGGACTCTTCCAAACAGGTGAGGCCCATGTCCCATGGAAAAGGCTGCTGGATGAGTGGGCGGACGAGACAGACGACTCACAGACAGGGCTGCATGGACGGTCATGTTACCACAGACACTGAGGTGTTCCCAATGCTCATTCCAGCTTGCAGGCTGCAAAGATGTCTTCATTTTCCAAACAGATCTGAATTCATGGGTGCTCCCACTATGCCTTATTCTATCACCTGGCTAGAGACAGAAACCCTTGACCTCTTCGGGGGCTGTTCCCCTTCCTTCCCTTGTTGACTTTAATCTCTCTCTTACATCTGATCGTGTAAGCTTTCTCTTATGCTTATTTAGTTGAGCTCTTTCTGAACTGAAATTTCCAAGGAAGCATCCAGTGAGAACGACAGCTAGAATCTTGGTTGATTCCCCAGCACAAGCTCAGCACCATGTAAACCAGGCAAGGTGGTGCTTGCCCGTGGTCCTAGCACTTAGGAGGTAGAAACAGAAGGATCAGGGGTTCAAGGTCATCTTCTGTTTAACAGCAAGCTTGAGGCCAACCTAGGATAGAGGAGATCCTGGCTCAAAGGTAAAACGCAGGGCCAGGTGTGGGAAAACATACTTTTAGTCCCAGCACTTGGGAGACCACTTCGGTCAGATAGCAAGGTCCAGGCCAGTTAGGGCTGTAGAGTGAGAAGACCCTGTCTTTAAAATAAAAATAACCACCACCAACCAAAACCTACAAAGCCACCTTTTGTACTTTACTGCATACTATAACTTTTTGTATTTGGAGATTATCACTAAGAAGTGGGATTTGTTTGTTAATTTCTTAAACAGTTTTCGAGTAATTGGAAATGATATTAAGTAGAAACAGGAAGCTGGAGAAAGCAACAAATGACATTTTTCTTTTTTATTTATTTATTTTTTTTGAGGTTAGCAGTCCACAAAGTAAGTGTTTCTGTGTGAAACATTGCTGGGCCCAGATGCTGTGTTGTCTGCTGGTAGTGGGGTGTAGGTATTTTGTGTTTTGAGGCCCATTTAGGCCTTAAGTGGCCTCGAAGCCCCAGATGAGACACAGACACTGGGAGGACGCGGTGGGCCAGCCCCGGCATGGGGGGGTTCTTCCTTCTTGTTGGTTCTTCTTGAGGCAGTGGAGGGGAAGAGCGTCAGCGGAGGGTAAGACTTGGTCTTAAGAGATTCGAGAGTAAGACTTTGTCTATGAGCTATTTATTAGTAAAATAAAAGGTTTACTCATCTAAGTCTGAGTTACTCTGCTACTGTAGCTGACCTGCCTTCTGTGATCCTCTGAGGATCACCATTAAGACTTAAGAAGTCATCTATTTGTCTACACAGCATCACTACAAGACTGTACATCTTCGTGGATCTGCAGAGATCTGGTCCACAGGGGTGTGCTGTTACTAGTGATTGATATATATGTTCAATAATAACAGGAAAGGCATATTAATAGCAGGAATCTTTCCTAAAACGAATCCCTTACAACCTTGCTGAATAAGGGCGCACCTGTCACAGATTATATACTAATCCAAAGCAGGCCATTTCAGATGATCACCTAGTTAGTAGCTTGTCCCATTATGGCTCCTGACAGGATATCAGAGGAGGCTGAGGAGGAACTGTGAGCCATGTAGAGACTGCTCTGTTGCCGCAGCCTTGCCGCCCAGCACTAGTGGTGGTAACTTGGTATTAACTAGCTCCCCACCCCCACTCCCGGCTCTTCTTTCTTTCCCTTCCTCCTATTCTTCATGCCCTGTATATTTTCTTGTATGTAGTTATGATTCCCAAATGTATTTCAACAGCTGGAGGAAGCTCGCCAGCTCCATCACTGTGTTGAGAAAGAGTTCCGTCACAGGAACGAGGAGATGGCCCAGGCCGTGCAGAAGCAGCAGGAGCTGCTGGAGCGCCTGAGGGAAGAGAGTGCGGCCAAGGACGGGCTGGCACTGGAGCTGCACACGGCTGAGGGTGAGTGCTACATGGCAGGGTGAGGGTGAGGTGTCTTGCCTCAGCCATACTCAGACTGGAAGAAGATAGGACCTTTCCACTGGAAAGGTGAAAAGCGGGGTCTTTAACAGCAAAACGCCTGAGCAGACCTTGTGAAGGCGAGGTGCCAGCTCTGCCCTTCAGTAGTTTTTTTGGTAATTGCATTGGCTCCTGGAAGCCATATTGGTGGTGGGTTTGTGTTTGGCCTGTAAGGGTCCTGCAGTGACTGCTGTCACTTGGCCCTGTGAATCAGTATCACAGGAGCTCCTCTGACCCATCATCTCTCAGCCGTCAGGTGGTGCCCTGCTCTGCCATGGCCATTCCGTCCCACAGATGGTGCCTCTGCACAGGTGAATGGGCTGACTGCTGTTCAGCTCTCTTCAGGGATTGGGCTTTGTCTAGAGAACCAACCCTCTTCTCTGAGGGTTACTAACCCGGTGCTTCCCCATCAGGAGTGACCTGCTCTGACCTTCCAGTACTCGAGCCACACCACACAGGGCCCCCAGCAGTCTCTGTCGTCCTTACTCAGGGCTGCTGTATCTCACTGTGCTGGGCCTGCCTTTTAGGTCTCCTCGAAGGATTCAAGGTGGAGAAAGCAGATCTGCAGGAGGCCCTGGACAAAAAGGAGGAGTCAGAACAGCAGCTGGTCCTGGAGCTAGAGGGTCTGCGAAGGCAGCTGCAGCAGGCTACCCGGGAGCTGCTCACTCTGAAGGAGGAAAACTCCGTCTTGTGGAACCAGAAGGAAACTTTCACTAATGAAGCAAAGGAAAGAGAAGCTGGTGAGACTTGTGATTGTCAGGAGGCTGAGTGGGATCGAGGAACATGGCCGCTGGTCCCCGCTTGCGCGAACTTGGTCTTTCCAAAGATAGAAATGGAGAAGGCGAGGGGCCGTGTCTGTGGGATTCTGTGATTGGGTGGGATGTTTTATGGGAAGTGCTAGCCACAGGAAGGACACCTGGGTAGGATGCAGTGGTCCAGAGGGAGTTTGTCTTCATGGCTGGTGTTGCTAATGAGCTGTACCTCTAGGGAAGGAAATGCCTTTTTAAGGCAGCAAGCAGGTTAATGTATCAGGGTCTGGAAAATGAACGGTCTTAAAACCGTACTGAAAACAAGTCTGGTGTTAGTCCTGGAAGTAGCTCGTATGTGCCAGCTGGCTAGGAGGAGCCATAACAAAGTAAAGGAGGAAAGGTTTCTTTTGGCTCACAGTCTGGGAGGTTTCAGACGTTTTCAACCTTATGTAGAGAGGCAGCCTGTCATGGTGGGGTTGTGTGAGAGCAAAACTACTCAGCTCACTGTAGTCCAGGAGTTTCTCTCTCTCTCTCTCTCTTTTTTTTTTTTATAACAAAGCTATCACCCCCAAACCATTTGGCTGTGACTCTACCGAAGGGTTCATCCATGATGAGGGCGGAGCTTCATGGTACCGCCCCTCCCCCCAGGCCCCAGCTTAGAACACACACCTTTCAACATAGGAGCTTTGATGAAACATCCAACATTTATACCATAGTACACTTTCATTAGACTGTTTTACTTCCTGGAGGTGCAAGGTCTTCCTGTTGTTGCCCAGGCTAGTCTTTTAGCTATCCTCCTGTCTCAGTGTTCTTGAGTGCTGGGATTATAGCATGTCACCATGCTCTATATTATATAAAATGTATTTTTAGATATTTCAGCTGTTTAAAATGAAAACGGATGAAACATGACACGTACACTGGATAAACAGGTCATTTTTTGTTTGTCAGAAACATTTCCATGTGTACCCTGGCCTCTGTGTCCTCTTTTCCTGTGTGCTTTTTTTTGGGTCTTTATTATCAATTTTCCTTCTGTGGGAAATAGCTGGGTAGGCATGACCCTTGTGCCCATTTCTCCTCCTGGACACCTGAGGCCGTGAGCACCACTGTATTCTGCTTTGCGGGTTTTCACAGCCCTGCTGGGGCTTCCTTACGTCCAGTCTGTGTCTGAGATGAGCTCTCCCCTTGGCCCATTCAGTTAAATGTCTTGCTTTTTGTTAGGTCTCCTTTTCCATTCTGGGACAGTTCTCAGCGGCTGGCCCTTTCTTGTGCATACTTGAATCCTGTCCCTGGACACCTTGTGTTTTATTAACATGATGTCGGAGATAGAGTCTCTGAGGGCCCGTGGACTCTTCAGCAACCTCCAGGAGTGTCCCAGATGCCTATTCTGGCTTTCTTTGTGGGTCTTTTTGGGGGCTGCCAGTGCTCTTCCCCTACTTCTTTGTCTCAGTATGGCCTGATGTTCGGGGCAGCACCATGGCTGGGCTGTGCCTGTGTGTTCCAGACCCAGGAGGAGGCTGGGCCAGTGCAATAATGTGTCGTTGGCCCTCTGGCCTCAGGGAATCTCCTGTCCATTGGTCTCTGTCACTGGCAAGCTCTTGCACCTTCGCTGGAGTGTTGTAGGCTGGACCTCCCTTGGAATTGTTTACCCAGCCTTAACTTTCACTCTTGTCCCTTTATCTGCCCACTTGGGGCTGTAGGCCTGAGTTTGTTCATATGCACTTGGCTGCTCTCGCTCTGAGCCCACACTAGGCACAGCAGCTGTGGCTTCTGTGGCTGCTGGCTTCCCACCGTCACCTGGGGGTCTCCTGAATGTGAAACAGCTTCCCCAGACCTTTGAGAACTCCATTCTGCTTCTCTTTGAATTCTTTATGTGCATGCTGTGTTATCATCTTTCCCTGTTTTCTTTAAAATGACCTCCTGGGCCCCGTGTACCGGGCTCTATGTCCACTTGAGGGCAGACAGCGGTGTCATGGATGCACAGAGCCTACAGCCCGGAATGCTGTGGGCCTTCGCTTATCCTACTGGTCCTGGTTTGGGTCTCGCTTCCCTCCCTGTGATGCTTTCTTTCCCGTTACCACAGGCACTCCTGTCTGGGCAGCACACAAGGACACAGGTTTGTAAAGAGTGAGCTCTGCATGCTGTACTGTGTGTTTGCCTCAGATCTCGCTAATTACTAAGAGGAAGAAATGCTTCAGAGCTTTGGCGGCAAATTAGTGAATGATACAGTCTTTAATAACCAGTCCTTAAAAAGCGGCACCTCCGTCCCATGTTAATGCTCCAGTGGTATTTACTCTTCTCTGGTGACTTTCCCAGTTATAAGTCCTGTTTGTGCTGTCTTGCCAGAATTGACGCTTTGTGACCATGATGCTGTTTGCTGGATCAGGTCCCTGTGAAGGGCTCCTGGCAGGGGACCTGGGGAAGGGCTGGGCCTGCCTGTGGCTCTGTGCCGTGTTTGACTTCCCTGATGGGAAGTCCTCATTGCCACAGCTCCTGCAAGCCATGGCCCCACCATTGAAGGGAAATGGGAGGTGTTGTCATCAGGCCTTAAAGAGACCTGCGTGTTTCTTCATGACAAGGCCCTATCAGGCCAAGCTTAGACCCTCTCCCTTAAGGAAAGCTTGTGAATGACATTGTTGTAACTGCATGTGTAAGGACAGTCTCCTGAAACTGCTGACTTCCTCGCATGGGCATTTGTTGATAATGCTACATTCGTGGTAACAGTTTATCAGTAAGAATTTATGAAATTCACTGGACAGTGGCTCAGCCTTTAATTAATCCCAGCACTCGAGAGGCAGATGCAGATAGATCTCTGATTTTGAGACTAACCTGGTCTGCATAGTGAGTTCTAGGACAGCCAGGGATATACAGAGAAACCCTACCTCAAAAAAAAAAAAAAAACCACCCCAATAAATTAATTACTTAAATTCATATTCCTACATTTTGATAATCTCTCAGAATTTGTCACTAGTGAATCCTTTTAAACAAGAAGTTTGCTAATCTTGCTAATCTATAGTTTCAATTCAGATGAGGCCCTCTATCCATGCCTTACCTCATTTGCGTTGTTAAAATCCTTGGAAACGAGTTACTATTCATGTGTTTGTTTTGTGGTAGCAGTGATCAGACCTAGCTCCCAGCGCGTGGCAGATGACCACTCTACTACACTGCCAGCTCTGGCCTGTGTCACTTGTAACCAGTAGACACTGGTTTCCTGGAGGCTGGCAAGTCCAAGGTGAGGCAGCTCTGTGTCTCAGAAGCCCTGGTCCTCTTGAAGATGCTGAAGGGCCAAGAGAGGGAATCTATCTCCCCCACCTTTTGTTGGAGTTAAACTCATCCATGAGGGTGGGGTCTAC
>JANHMN010000019.1:1751545-1774556 GCA_030674055.1 Rhabdomys pumilio | reverse complement strand
AAAAAAAAAAAAAAAAAAAAAAAAAAAACCCCACAAAAAACACAAAAAACAAAAACCCACCCCAATAAATTAATTACTTAAATTCATATTCCTACATTTTGATAATCTCTCAGAATTTGTCACTAGTGAATCCTTTTAAACAAGACGTTTGCTAATCTATAGTTTCAATTCTATCCATGCCTTACCTCATTTGCGTTGTTAAAATCCTTGGAAACGAGTTACTATTCATGTGTTTGTTTTGTGGTAGCAGTGATCAGACCTAGCTCCCAGCGCGTGGCAGATGACCACTCTACTACACTGCCAGCTCTGGCCTGTGTCACTTGTAACCAGTAGACACTGGTTTCCTGGAGGCTGGCAAGTCCAAGGTGAGGCAGCTCTGTGTCTCAGAAGCCCTGGTCCTCTTGAAGATGCTGAAGGGCCAAGAGAGGGAATCTATCTCCCCCACCTTTTGTTGGAGTTAAACTCATCCATGAGGGTGGGGTCTACATGCCTAGTTATATCTCAAAGGCCCTCTCTTAACAATAACAACTTTACCTTTGACAATTAGACTCCAACCTGGATTTTACAGGGTATAGGCACTCAAACCTTTACCCTAGTTACTTTAACCATGTTTTGATTTACTAATTGCTGTTTGTTTTCTCTGAGATATGTCACAGTCCTGACGAAGTTAGCCAATGTTTTCCCCTCCCCACTAAGCTGTCAGTGGGGTGGAGGCTTTAACCCATGCTGAATTTCATGTTGGAGACAAAATTTTCAGAATATTATGGCATGCCACTGATTTCCCAGAACACTTTTTTTGGAGGCCTGGGAGCGGAAAGGAGGTTGAGGTAAGGTCTCTATGTAGATCAGAAGTAACAGGGATCCACCTGCCTCTGCCTCCGCCTCCCAAGTGCTGCGGTTAACAGTATGCACTGCCTCTGTGGCTTCAGGACATACTTACGTTACATTGTAGCCAGTTTTTACTTAAAAGATGTGACTTTTGTTTTCAGAAGTAATTTGCATTTCAGAGATCACCTCACAGAGTTGTGGGTATGTTAGGATGTGGGCTTACAGTCTGATGGGAGACAGGCTGGCTCGGGCTTCAGTTGTCACAACTGCAGAGGAGAACAGGTTTTGGAGAGGGGATGAGGCGTCCCTCTTTTTCTGGGCCCATGCTTGAATCTCACGCTCATGGGGCAGCTGGATGTCGGCTGTCTCCTCTGCCCTTCCAGTTTGGATTCCTATGAGCAGTCTGTCAGGGTCTGGTGCTGA
Source organism: Rhabdomys pumilio (assembly GCA_030674055.1). Taxonomy (NCBI): domain Eukaryota; kingdom Metazoa; phylum Chordata; class Mammalia; order Rodentia; family Muridae; genus Rhabdomys; species Rhabdomys pumilio. The sequence continues at coordinate 1,773,305 of JANHMN010000019.1, read as the reverse complement.
CAAGCCGCCAGCCATGAGCCCTGCTTGGGGTAGCCTGTGCTCTGAGGTAGGACTCCATGTCTGTTTTCTTGGCATCCTTAGCACTGCAGAAGGAGGTGGAATCTCTTACCAGAGACCAGTGGGAGTCGAGGAAGCAGTCTGAGAAGGACCGTGCCACCCTGCTCTCTCAGATGCGCGTCTTGGAGTCTGAGTTGGAGGAGCAGGTTGTGCAGCACCGGGGCTGTGCCCAGCTGGCTGAGGAAGTGGCCGCCCTGAAGCAGCAGCTGGATACCCTAGACAAGCACTTACGTAGCCAGCGTCAGTTCATGGATGTAAGAAGGCTTTTTTTTTTTTTTTTTTTTTTAAATTTACATCACTAAAACTTACTAGAGCAAAAATACCTTCTGTGCTGTCGTGTCGCGGGTGGTCGCTGCCCTATTCCTTGTCTTTGTCATATGGCCCCCTAAAGTACCGTCCTCACATGTGGCTTCCTGGTCTAGGAGCAGGCTGCTGAGCGCGAGCACGAGCGTGAAGAATTCCAGCAGGAGATCCAGAGGCTGGAGGGGCAGCTCCGCCAGGCAGCCCGGCCACAGCCTCCCGGGTCCCGCGACAGCCAGGTAGGTCAGCCTGTAGTGTCCCGTGTCTGTGGGTGACTGGTGACTGCAACATTTTAAAGCTTTGTGTTTCCTTTACATTTTGCCTCCCGCGGACATGGAAACAACAGTGTGCCCCGCTAGATGAGGAGGTAGGATGGACGGCACCTCCTTGCTTTGGTCCCTTCTGTCCGCCGATGGCCTGCAGCTTCCCCATACCCTGCGTGGTGGTTTGCTGCTGTATGCACTGCCCTGCTGCTTGCTCTCTGTGCTTTCATTTGGGGCTGTGGAAGTCTGCAATCCCGTCTGACATAGCTGTAGTTGTTTTTTTTTTTTTTTTGGTTTGTTTGTTTTTTGGGTCAGGGTTTCTCTGTGTAGTCCTGGTTGTCCTAGAACTCACTCTGTAGACCAGGCTGCCCTTGAACTCAGAAATCCGCCTGCCTCTGTCTCCCAAGAGCTGGGATTAAAGGTGTATACCACCACTGCCTGGCTTTGCTTGTGCTTTCTTAAAAATGACACATTAGAAAGGAATGGGTTCCCAGGAGGTTGTGCAGCATAGACCTGGCTCTTTGTTAAGCGAGAGGCCTGCCCTCCAGCATTGTACTGAGGTGAGGCCCCCCCTGCAGCCCTTCAGTACCACAGGGCTCCTGATGCCTTCCCATAAGTTTGTCGGATTGTATGTTAATTGTAAAGCAGGTACTCTGGCCGTTGGTCCAGGAAGGAGGCTGATGTACGCTTATGTACAATAGTAATTCTCTTTAGGGATGAGGGTTAACAGACAAGCGGTCTTCAAGACATTGATTGGGTCTCCTGACTGGGGGAGAGAGCATTGGAGAGAAATATATGGAGCTAGTGTGTAAGAACATGATGGGACCTCAAGGGAACGATGGAAAGGCTTTCCTTCAGTAAACCTGAGAGTAGGGGCTGGCAAACAGCTTAGCATTCAGCCTATTAAGTAGACAAAGCAACCCTACATGGATATAAACTTCCTTCCTTCCTTTTCTTCTTTTCTCTCTCTCTCTCTCTCTCTCTCTCTCTCTCTCTCTCTCTCTCTTTTTGAGACATATAACCCTGGTTGCCTTGGAACTCACTATGTAGACTAGGCTTGCTTTGAACTCAAGGATCTGCCTGCTTCTGCCTGCCAAGTGCTGATATTAAAGGCATTCACTATCATGCCTTGCTTTTCTTTTTCTTTCCTTACTCCCCACCCCCCAAGACAGGGTTTCTCTGTGTAGCCCTGGCCATCCTGGAACTCACTCTGTAGAGATTCACCTGCCTCTGTCTCGGCCCAGACATTGCAACTCTCTTGTAGAAATGCTTTTGATTTTCATGTGCATTGGTGTTTTGCCTGCATGTGTCTCTGTGTGAGGGGGCTGGGTCCCCTAGAACTCCAGTTCCAGACAGCTGTGAGCTGCAGGTGCAGGGAATAGAACCCAAGCTCTCTGGAAGAGCAGCCAGTGTTCTCAACTGCTGAGCCATCTCTCCAGTGCCCTCTTTTTGTTTTTTAAAGAGTGGGAATAAAGAGTTGAAGAGATGCCTTAGTGCCTAACAGCACTCGTACATGGCGGCTCATAACGTCTGTAACTCTACTTCCAAGGGATCCAACACTCTCTTCTGACACAGGCATACCCATGATGTACTTACATACATGTGAGCAAAGCATGCATATTCACATTTAAAAATAAAATCCAAAAAACTTAAAAAAAAAAAAAAAAAAAAAAAAAGGAAGTAGGTGAGCTGTCGTGAGGCAATGAGGTGAGTCCTTCTGAGCAGCCCCCTGAAGGATCTCCTGAGTCTCCTAAACAGTGGAAAAGATAGAGCTTTACAGCTTTGTAGGGTGGCATGAATTTTACGTCACGTGATGTAGTTCAACAAGGCACATATGACAGAAGGGGCTGAAGAATCAGGCATCTGCACGGACTACTTCCTGATGCTTCCAGGGAGAGTTTAGAGGGGCATGGCCTGACTTAGACTGTGGACCCTAGGGTGCGTGTGTGGCCTGACTTAGGCTGGTTTTGTTGTTGACTGTTTTTATCTGGAAGGTTTTTTTCTTTTTTTTTAAACTCTCTGTTGTGTTCCTCAAACATTTGTTTCTGTGTTTAGGTGGAATTGTTACAAGAAAAACTACGAGAAAAATTAGATGGGTTTAACGAATTGGCCATAAAGAAAGATTTTGCAGATCAACAATTATTAATCCGAGAAGAAGAAATTAAGCGTCTCGAGGAGACGAATGCCCGCATACAAAGACAAATGGCCCAGCTCCAGGAAGAACTGGAAAAACAGAAAAAAAGCATGGAAGAATTAAAGGTGAAGTTTCTAGTTGGGCGGAAGTACAAAGCCGGGTGTGGTGGGATGTGGATGGGCCACGTGGCCTTGTGGGCAGGCTGTGCACAGAGATGGAGGGTCTCTTGGGCATGTGGCTTGAGACTAAGGAAGGGACTTGTATCCTGTACCTCATAGTAGTGCTGGACAGATGTCCCTAGTGGCTTCCAGGCAGCAGGCTGTCTCACTGCCTAGACTCAGTTGTGTCTGTGTTGGAGCGTCTAGTTCAGGACTGGAACTTGGGAGTTTTCATTTGCTTTCTGTCATCAAATGTTGCAAATGTGAGAGCCAAGGAGAGACGCTGCACAGTAGTCAGTAGCTTCAGCGAGACAGGAGTCCCCGTCTCGTGAAGTTGTGAAGGGGCTGGTGGAGTTCTCAACCGTGCTGATGGGAATCTGAATTCCCCTGGCTTTCTTGATTCTCCTGTTTATAACCTTCAAGCTCAGGATTCCCGCCCTGCTCCGGTCACTTCCTGCAGCTCACCTCAGGGCTGTGGCAGCCTTCTCCTGTGACTTGAACTCACTACTTCAGATTTAAATAGATAGAAATTGCCCTTTTGTCCCCGTATTGCATCACTTGACACTGTTTGCTGGTTTCTTTATTCCACGGTGTTTTGTGAGCATGTATACTATGGTAAATGTTCTCTGAAGCCTTTCTTTTAAAAGAATGATTGCTGTCTCTTATGTGTGTGGCTGTTTTGCCTGCATGTATGTTTGTGCACCGCATGTGTGCAGTGCCCTCGGAGGACAGGACAGGGCATTAGATCCCCTGGAACTGGAAATTATAGATGGTTGTATGGGGTGAAGGGAATCGAATCTGTGACCTCTGGAAGAGCCGTCAGTGCTCTCAACTGCTGAACTATCACTCCTTGGGTATTTTTTATACATTTATGTTTGGCACTTGGACATATCGTCCATCTTGTCCTGTTTTTGTCTCTGTCCCTGTGTTTTTATAATTGCCACTAGCCCAGTGGACACTTCCATACGATGCTAGGTGATTACCAGGAGTTTTTCACAGTAGAGGGCTAGCCACACCCCTTTGGCTCCCCTCACCACGTGGGCCTAGCGTGAACTCAGTTAGGCTCTGTCCAGCATGTATAGTCAGAGGTCCACTGAGCACAAGCAGGCCCAGTAAGCACAAATTTATGGGAACAAACATAACCCACTTCTGCGGGAGAACTTATGGTGACTTAGATTTTTATGACAATGGATTCCTTAAGTCCCCTATTCCTGAATTGTTTGCCTAACATAAATACTCGTTTCGCCCCTGAAATAGGAAAGAGAGACGCTAAAGCAAGAGTCCATGGGTGACTTACTGCTAACACCTGTATCACGGTCCAGGCTGGAGGAAGCCGGGTGTCCTATGCTTTCTCCGGGCAGCATGTCTAGGGGTCTGGGAGCCCACCCAGAGGTAACAGAGAGGACACTCTTGCAGCATGAGAATGAGGTAAGTAGCATGAGCTGTATGGCACTGCCCAGCTGTGGTGTCATGTCCCTTCTGCATAAAGGTGCACAGTCTGAACAGGCAAAGTGCACGGGTGTATACTTTGTAACTTAGTCAGTTTCTATCCTTAGAAGGTAATAATACCTAGACTCTGAAACCTTCCAAAGATACTTTATAAGTATTAAATATGTTAAAATATCAGAAAAACGTCGGCACTTCTTCATTGAGATGAAAGGTTTTAGACTTAAAAGAACCAACAGCTAGAGAAGACCAAAGGTGACTTAGTAGCTGGGTGTGGTGGCACCGGGCTGTAATCCCAAGCACTCAGGGGGCAAGCAGATCTCGGAGTTCAAGGTCACTCTGGTCTACCCAGCAATTTCAGGACAGCCAGGACTACACAGAGCCAAAAAAAAAAAGCCAAACAGCTGTGGCTCTCCCTGCCCTAGGGGATCGTTAGCTGATACTGGTCCACGAGGGCAGTGGGAGCAGAGATGGTGATCTTGGGGACTTGGGGGTTCGGAAGCCCTGTGAGTAGCCAGGGGTGTGATCACACCAGGGCCAGCTGCCAGGAGTCAGATCAGCTTTGGTTGGCATGATTCAAGGCTTATATGATAACCAGGGGATGGGATAGGGACTTACAGGATGGGCAAAGGTCATTGGCTGAAGGCTTATTGTACCGAAATGCCTCATTAGCATGGGGAAGCATTTCAGGAGTCTCGGGTCACATTCCTCAGGTGGGTTTTGAGTCTCCTAGTTAAAGTCAGAGAAGGAGAAGCCCTGTCCTCCATATTGTGCCAAGCTCAGAGGCTATCCGCCCAATGGTGGACTTCCGACCTTAATTAGCAGAGTTTTCCCACATCAACAACAGCAACAAAGAGCAAATAAAAATAATATCTGCCCCTCCACTGTCACACACACACACAAAGATGACTTAGTAAGAATAAAGAAATACTGCATCTAACTTAAAACTAGATACACAGAACAACATGGCTGCCAGTGGCCTCTAAGAAGCTGAAGAGGAGGGGGTGGGCTTAAAGGGGAACTGTTAACAGATCTACCTGGAGGAATAAATGTATGTTGGCTGTGTAACCGCTGAGGCCACTACAAAGTACCTACAAAGAACCTTCCCTCCACAGTAGAGGAAGGGGCCCGTGTGGTAGAAGGTTGAGGGGTTCTGCTGGGGTGCGGGCTTAAAACAGCTTTCTCAGGCTTGTGAGTGCAGAGTCCATGGCTCTGTCCCACCTTTTCTCTGCTCTTATCACTGACAGGAATGCTCAGGTCTCCTTGATGTAGTGTGCTTAGGGGAGGGCTCTTCCCAATGTGGCGTAGATGCAGCAGTGTGTGCCGTTTGTACCACTCTGAAGGAATATTGTCGTCACTGGTGGACAGGGTCCGTGCCATCGTGATTTTGCATGTGCAGATATTGGTGGGTGGTATTTGTGCTTGTGTAAATGAGTGCTGTAGAGACAGTGGCTTTGTGCCCAGGTCTCACTAAGGGGTGGAACACGTGTCAGCTTTCTCACAGCTGCCTGTGACTTCAGCTCCAGTGCATCTGCACATACATGTGAATAATAAATCTTTCAAAAATGTTAGTTGGAAGCGTCCTCAATTTCTCTGTTTTCTGGAAGGGTTTAACCTGATGTGATTTCTTCTTTGATTGTCGTAATAGTAAAGGCAATTGAAGTTCATTTAATTTGTGTAGTTTTGATTTTTTTTTTTTTTTTAAAGCCTTGGCTGGCTTTGAACTCAAAGATCTGTTTGCCTCTGCCTACTGAATGCATGGATTAAAGATGTGTACAACTATTCTTGGCTAATGTGGGGGAGATTTTTTTGATAGTTCCTTTTCTTTAGGAAATCAGGTTAGATTTCTTCTGCTTTATCTTGTGATGATTTTGATAAGTTCTATTTTTTTAAAAGAAGATGTGTATTTTATTGAAGTTGTCAGACTTCTAAGGGAGTCTGTTATGTTTAATTAGTAACTATCACCTATTCCTTTATTTTTTATTATATACCTATAAATCTGTATATATTCTGTATATATTCTGTATATATTCTGTATATATTCAGTCTCTTTTAATGTTCAGGCAGAACAGATTATCATTTTTCTTTATCTTTATTCCTTATCGTTGGCCTTTCTGCACAGGTGTTTGTCAGCTCACGGGTTCTTCTGCACCGGAGTGTGCTGAGCAGGTGTTGGGAGATGCTCCTCGGTTGCACAGATATTTCCGTACTCAACGTTTGTACCAACAGGTCAATTCCAGATGCGATCGGCACCAAGTTTCTGTTTGTAAGGGAGTTTAAGAAATGGTGTCTTTCGGTATTTCTTTGAGTTTCTAAAGCATGTCCCTGTTCTCCGTTAGCCTGTTAACACAGGGACTGTGTGGTGGCGTTTTCAAGCACGGAGTCAGCCTCACATCCCAGGAGCACCCTCACCTGCTCATGGTGCAGGCTTCCATGTGCAGATGGTCTGGGAGGTTATCTTTCTGTCCCCACCAGGGACATTAGTCGGGTCTTGACCTCTTTGAGACAATTTTTTTCCCTTCTTTTCTGTTTTCTGGAAGGGATAGTCCAAGATTGGATTAATCCTTAAATGTGAAGTTAAATGTTTGTGGTTTTGTCTGTCTGTCTGTTTTTTTTTTTAAAGGTTTATTTGTTTATATATGTGAGTACACTATTGCTCACATATATAAAGATACATTTTTCAGACATAGCAGAAGAGGGCATCGATCCATTACAGATGGCTGTGAGCCACCAGGTGGTTGCTGGGAATTGAACTCAGGACCTCCGGAAGAGCAGTCAGTGATCTTAACCACTGAGCCACCTCTCCAGCCTGTTTGTTTTTGAGACAGGATCTGTCTATGTGGTCCTGGTTGTCATGGAGCTCACTATGTAGACCAGGTTGACCTTGACCAGGGCTCTGCTCACCTTGGCCTAGGATTAAAGATGTGCATTTTCGTGCCCAGCTGTGAAGTAGAATTTTCAGTGAAGCTGCCTGATTAACCTTTTTTATTGTGGTTTGATTGCATCTCCTTTTCATTTCCTTACTAATCACAGAACAAGTAAAATTAATTTCCTATTGAGGAATTTAGAGCCATTCTTCCTTGATGTATTTTTTTTTTCTGGCCTGCCCTATTTTCTCATTGCTTAGTGTTCTAATTACAAATACACTGTGTATTTTTCATAATGTGGATAATTTGAGCCATACATATTTTGTGGGGGGAGGCACATGTTCTGAATCGTCCTTAGAGATTCTTTCACTGGCCTGTGCCTGTGCGCAGCACACAGAAAAGGTGAGCGGAATAGAGCTTTCTGTGCATTTAAAGGAGTCTTACTTTTCTATTGCTGTGATAAGACACCATGACCAAAGCAATTTAGAAAAGACGGCATCTATTTGGGGCTCACAGTATCAGATGGTGAGTTCATACCATCATGGCAGGGGAAACATGGCGGCAGGTAGGCAGGTAGGCAGGTAGGCAGGTAGGCAGGTAGGCAGGTAGGCAGGTAGGCAGGCAGGCAGGCAGGCAGGCAGGCAGGCAGGCAGGCAGGCAGGCAGGCAGGGCATTGGAGCAGTCGCTGAAAGTTTTTTTCTTGCTTCACAAGCAGGGGAAAGAGAGCTAACTGGGAATAGTGTGCTTTTGAAACCTCAAAAGCCTACTCCAGTGACACCCCTTCTCCAACATGGTCACACCTCCTAATCCTTCCCAAACAGTTCTACTAACTGGGGACCCAGGATTCAAACATGAGTTTGTGGGGGCCATTCTCTTTCAAAGTACCCCTAGGGTCTTGTCTTTCACACAGCCTTGTGTTAACCATAGAGCATGGCATTGCTGTGCACTGTATATGTGGTGAATGGCTGATACTGTCCAAACCAAGTTGGGGGCCGGAGTCATCACAGGACTACTTGTTTGTTTTTTTTTTTTTTTTTTTATAATTTGTTTATTTTTATTTTATGTACATTGGTATTTTGACTGCATATATGTCAGTGTGAGGATGTCAGATCCCTCTGGAACAAGTTACACACAGTTGTGAGCTGCCATGTGGTTACTGGGAATTGAACCTGGGTCCTCTGGAATTGTACCAGTGCTTTTAACCCCTGAGCCATCTCTCCAACCCCTGGGTTTTGGTTTTCAAGACAGTTCTCACTATGTCAGCCCTGCTGGCCTCTGCCTTTCAAGTCCTGGGATTAGAGATGTGCACCTAGCCACACCCACTGGGTTCTTTGTTTTTGTTTTTATTATTGGCCTCGTTTGTATTTGTGTATGAACTGTGACGTAGAGCTTACGAGATCACATGTTGTTTTGACACCCTTGATATTTCGAAAGCAAAATATGAGACATCAAAACTGTTAGCACACGAATAGGTTAGGCTTTTCCTGGTTTTGGTTACTGCATGTGATGGTTGTAGCGGGATATCCCCCCATCCCACTACAATTGCAATAAAGCTCGGTAATTTGGGAGGAGGTAATGTGGAAGGAGTAAGGAGTGGGAAGGAGATGGAAGAGGAGGAGGAGAGAAGATGCGGCGGATGTCTGAGTGTTTCTAGCAGAGGTAGTTATTAATATCAAGGTTAGGTAATTGGGTTTACAATTCTAATTGTGTGGGCATCTTATTATTTGAGCATTTCCAAATATATGAACCAACTGGATAACCTTAAGCTCTAAGAGTCTTCATTCTACCGGGTACCATGGGCGTCGCCTGGGTATTGCCTGGTGTTCAGTCGAGCTTTGTGGAGACAGTGTGGTGGATTGGCAGAGCCATCCTCCACGTTGGCGTCTCATGGGTGCCAGGGCCAGTGGTTCTAGATAGCCGGAGCTGCAGTCCAGAGCTGGAGCTGCGGGAAAATGGCAGCTGTCTGGACCAGGCACTGTTTTTTAAATATTACCCGAAACAGATGGCATCTTCAGAAAATGGAGATGGTCATATTGACATGGGTACCATGGGTAACCAAGTTTCCACTGTTTGTGTAGGCTTATTTCATATCTGTGGTCCTTTAAAGTTACTGGGGACTAGGTGAAACAGCACATCATGCGTGTTCTCTTTCATGGCTTGTGAAGGGGGTTCATGTCATATAAGGGCTGCCATATTTACAGTGTTCAGTCAGGTGGCTGGAGGGACAGCGGCCATGGGTCATTCAGCTCATTATCAAACAGTGTGACACCTAAAGTTTAAATTATTTCTTCAGGAAACTGAAACACGTCAGTTAGAAGGATAACAGAATACGGGGTCTCATTGGTGTAGTGTGCCAGTCCCGTAAGTTGGCACAGAAGTCTAAAAGGCCATATCCATCCTTGGCTGAAGAGGAATTAAAGTTCAAGTTTCTGAGTTGAGACACAAGACTTTAGGGTAGAGAGAGTGCATACGTGTGTGCGTGCGTGCTGAGCTATGCTGAGCTATGCTGAGATTGGCAGGCATCCTTTGTCTGAAAAGCAGGTGTAGCGAGTTTGGATTTACAAAAACAAAAAACCATCGGGGGAATACCGTTAGTCTGTCCTCATCTCCGTTCTTTTCAGGTTTCAGACCTCTAGGCTTCTGTGTCCTGGAAAGGGGAGGCGCTTGGGCTAATTCATGTCTGACTGCCTCATGATGTGTGCTCCTCGTTAGGTTGTACAGAGCAGAAACTCTGAGATCGAAGAGCTGAAAGCCATCATCGAGAACTTGCAGGAAAACCAGAGGCGGTTACAGAAGGATAAGGCCGAGGAGACGGAGCAGCTCCACGAGGTCATTGAGAAGCTGCAGAGCGAGCTGAGCCTCATGGGGCCCAAGGTGCATGAAATCAGCGATCCTCAGGCTGCCAGCCTCTCCGATGAGCTGCCCTGCCTCCAGGCGGCAGGCCTGGGTGGACAGGCACTCCTCAGTGAGCTGCAAGCAGCACAGGCAGCCAAGGAGGTCTTTGGGCAGCTCCTGGCAGACCAGGCACACGGGCACAGCCAGGCCCTGGAGGCACTGCAGCAGCGTCTCCAGGATGCAGAGGAGGTTGCTGCAAGACACCTGGCTGAACTCGAACACTGTGTGGCCCTCAGAGAGGCTGAGGTGGAAGCCATGGCCTCTCAGATCCAAGAGTTTGAAGCTACCCTGAAGGCAAAGGAAGCCATCATTGCGCAGAGAGATTTAGAGATCGGTGCCATGAACAAGTGGAAAGTAAGCCATTCCCTGGAACTGGAGGCCATCCTTTTGGCTTTGGCTCACTTCTGTCATGCTCTGGAGCAGCAGGCCCTTGCCACCCCAGACGAGCCTCCCCAGCTGCGGCAGCTGCAAGTGCAGTGTGCTCGTCTCTGCCAGCAGCTGCAAGTGCTGTACCGGCGTTTCCTCAAGTTCCAGATGGAGCTGGGCCAGCATCAGCTTCAGGGAACATCTGTTGGCTGTGCAAACCCTTGTGCAGAGGCACAGGCTAAACGTGATATTGAACTGGAACAGGACATAGGCAGCAGCGGGCTAGCCTTGGCTCCCCGCAGCCCAGCCACACAGGTAGGCCTCCAATCATTAGGGGCTACAGTATCCTTCTGCATCGGGGTTTCTGTTTCTGTCTATGTACCTTTAGTGACTTTTTATTCTGCACACTGGGCTGCTCTTGGCTCCCGGCAGGGCAGAGAGCCTGGGGTTTGGTGACCTGGGCTCAGTAGCTCCCCCTAGCGAATCCTACTAGCTTTAAAATTATTGGCATTTCAAGTTGCTTAAACTTTTTAGAACAATTCTTTGAGTGTTTTGGGCACTATACATAGTGATACAGAGGTGACTTGGCATTAATTTCATGGGGTTTTGTGTGTGTTTTCTAATCAAAAAAATTTTTAAAAATAATCCTATCCAGGGGAGATGGGATAGGGGATTCCTGGGTGGGGGGAAATGGCGAAAGGGGATCACATCTGAAATGTAAATAAAATATCCAATTTAAAAAAAAAATCCTATCCTATTTTGAGCTCCTTTATTGTGGAGCAGAAGGCCCTACCCAAGCTGTCTTTTAAAAATGCTCCAGTTTGACTCTGAGTATAGCTTTCAGGATTAGCTGCCCGACTGTTCCCACCTGCTCCTTTTGCCCATGGCTCCACCCTGGGGTTCCCTACCCCAGGCATCCTTCTGTCTGAGTCCAATGTCCTTGGCCTGCTTGTGCCTGAGGCCCGGCTGTGGGTGGTGAGCAGAGCCAGAAGCACTTCCCTTCAGTGTCTGCTTGGTTTTAGTGCAATTCTACCGGTAAGGTGGTATGAGGAGCAGCCAAGCCACATCTGAGTCCCTGACTAACCCAGTTCCAGCTTTAGAACATGGGCTCGCAAGCCATGGGTCACAAGACCCCTTTGGGGGTCTAATGACCCTTTCACGAGGATTGCATATCAGATAAGCTGCGTATCAGATATTTACATTATGATTCATAGCTTGCAAACTTAGTTATGAAGGAGCACCAAAAATTATTTGATGGTTGGGGGCTTACTACAACATGAGGAACTGTATTAAAGGGTTGCAGTGGCAGGAAGGTGAGAGCCACTGCTCTAGAAGCTCTCTGTTTGCCCCGGTCAAGGATAACCTACAGTCTGTCAAAGTCCTCGTGACTAAAGGATGCCCGCCTCCACAAGGCTGAAAGTGAGATGTCAGTGCACGTACTCTGCCAGAGGCGACTGAAAGCAGAGATGCTCTCAGTGAAAAACACCGCTGTGCCCTTGAGCACGGAGCATGACAGCAGGGTTCCTGAAGGGATGCAGGTGCGTGGGCCTGGTGAACGAAGCCGGGCTGGGCCTGCCCGTGCTCAGTTGGGCCAGGCTCTGCAGTTGGGGATGCATCATGACAGGGTTGGCTCTCCAAGGTGGGAGTGTCCCATGGACTACATCCGCATAGTGGAGTCTCCTCTGAGTCCCTAACCCCACTTACACTGACTCTTCCTTGTGCATCCTGAAGTCTCTTTAACGTTTTATTTAAAGATCCGTGTTCCCTGAGGTCTGCATAGCCTCTTGCTCGTGTCAACACCGATTTGCCCCACTTTCCAAACCCAAAAATCTTGGAGATTTTTAGCCATGATTGATTTCCATTGTCCCCGCCAGTGTCTCTTCAGCTTTGGAACTCTTGAGATTTATTTTTTGAGCCATGTTTTTTCTTTTTCTCTTCCTTCCTTCCTCCCTTTCTTCCTTCCTTCTTTCCTTCCTTCCTTCCTTCTCTTTCTTTCTTCCTTCCTTTCTTCTTCCTTTTCCATATCTTTCACTCTAAGACAGGGTCAGTTTTTACTCTGGGAAAGAAGGGTCTCTCGGGGAGCCTTGGCTTGTTTAGGGTCAAGATTTAATGAGGAAGCAGGTAGGCAGGGTTTGTCAGGCCCCATTCACCCAGCAGCCCTACCGCGGATCTGTTCCCCATCCTGGGTGTTACATGTGTCAGTCACAAGTACCTCTGTGAGAACAGCATCCTTCTGGTGAGTGAGGCCCTGTGGCCTGCTCACTGATGCTTACAAAGCAAGCCCACGACTTCTTAGCCACTCAGAAGACTCCTAAAGCCGGCTGGCCTCAGGACACTTGTGGCATTTGGAACTATTAAGGGCTGTGATGGCACCTGTGCTCTGGGTGTTGCTGGGGGTTCGGGGCCCAGAACTCAAGCTCCACTGCTGTGTGTCTGAGCGTGTGAAAGGTTTAGAGTTACACCCTTGGCTGGACCTAGTCTAAGAGCAGGACTCAGACCTGCGCTGTGATTCTGACATGCTTGTATCCATCTGGGGCCCGTTGAACACGTCAGGGAGTATGCTCTGTGAAGTCTCTCACCAGCAGGCTACAGTAAGAAGACTCCGCCTGTGGTACCACAAACACTGCCAGGTGCCTGCTGACAGGGAAACTCCACAATCATTATAGCAATTACAGCTGTTGGCTTTTCCGTGCTTGGATATAGAACCTTCTAGTTTCTTTTTTCCTCAAATCAAAACAAAACAAAACCTCAAGTAAATCGCCGCAGTCCTTGGTGGTGATGTTTGTCTTTTAGGTAAAAACAAAACCCTTAAAACCAACCAACCAACCAACCAACCAAACAAACAAATCAACAAAAATACCCACCCCAACTTCCAAACTTTAATTCTGTTTTTTTATGCCATTTAATAAACTTGACACCTTAGTGTCTTGAAGGTTCATTATGGATCCCGCCCATAGGTGCTCATATTCTGAAAATGGTTCAGAAACACTAGAGAAACAGCGGCGAGGCCGTTTGTAACTCACCTGTTCATTTGCATATCCTCCTCCCACACAGGCTAAGGAAGAACAACTGGAAGACTGTCACCTGGGCAACGCCAGTCTCATAGCCCAGGTGAGACAACTTCAGGAGAAACTGGACCAGCAGGTGCATTCCATGGCCTTCAGGGACAGCAGCATGGAGACATCTAAATTACAGCAGCCAAGACTGTTAGAAAATGGTTCCAGTGATTATTGTCGTAATGGTGAAGAAAGCAAGCCATCACCTCCTGATGCTGTGCTTAATACCGATAAAACCACGTGGGATGTAATCGATGTTATTAAAAATCAGGATTTGCTGGTCCAAATTGAAAGGCCGGATTTCCCCACTCAAGAAAAGTTAACATCACAAGGGGGACCTTTCTCCTCCCGAGCCAGTGTGCACAGCGACTCCCTCCTCCCTCAAGAGGCTGAGCCCCAGAAGGACTCAGTGAGGGCGCTGGAACTGTCTTCCTGGAGCTCCCCTGAGGTTCTCCGGAAGGATCCATCCTTAGAGCCTCAGCACAGCCTGCCCCTGACTCCGGGCGTGGGTACAGTGAGCCTGCAGAGTGTGGACATGTCACCAGACTGGACAGACCCACTGCTACAGGCTGATGTGTCGGGGCTGCTTTGTTACCCGGGCAGGTCTGCCACAGGCCAGGCCCCACTGTGGGCAGTGACCCCTTCGGCTGAGAAGCACCATGTGGAGAGAACAGCCACGGTAAGTGTCTCCCCACACTCCCTGGTGCAGACTTTTGTGGGTGGCTAGTGTTTTCGTGGGGTGCATCACAGCAAGGCTATTGTTGGCTCATCTGACAGTGGGTGCCTCCTAGTCACTGAGGAGCCTGGTTTTCCAGAAGAAATCAGCCCTCCAACTGACTGTGGAAGGGACCCGTAGACTGTTTTTTGTCATGTCTGAAACATGAGGGTTAATTGCACTCTTCAGGACTTCACGTTCTGCGTCTTGACTGATGTTAGTTAGCTCTGAGGAGCACAGGCTTAAGTCTTATGTAATTTACAGAAGGCCCCACTGTCTGAATTGCTTTAGAGTTTGTAGAGGTCAATGTTTCTTGCTCCTCTGTTGCTTTTTATCTTACGTTGAGACGGTGTCTTTCACTGAGCCATGACTTCCTGTTTGGGCCTGACCCGGCTGGCCAGTGGGCCCCAGGAATCTCCCTGTCTCCACCTTCCAAGTGCTGGCATTATAGCGACATAGCACCCCACCTGGGATTTGATATGGATGCTGGGGAGGGAGACTCACACTCTGCTGACGAAGGCTCAGCCGCAGCCCTAGATTTATTATGGTAATAGTCCGTGTGTGTACATGGTTATACACGTACTGCTGACGAAGGCTGCCTCAGCCCTAGATTTATTATGGTAATAGTTCGTGTGTGTACATGGTTATACACGTGCTGCTGATCAATTTTAAGAACACTTCAATTTATTATTTTTTAATTCAATTTTGCATTTTGTTTTTTATTTTGAAGTAGTTTTTACGTGAGGATAGTTTGGGGCATGCATATTGTCTAAGATACCCATACATTAACATCTATGCACAAAGTTTAAAAATTTGAGATATTTTGTTAGTGGCTGCATTACAAGGGTTAATTTTTTTTAGAGTTTTTTTTTAAGATTACATTTTATTTTGTGTGCACGTGTGCTCGTGTATGGCATGTGGGCGTCGGAGAACGCGTTGTGAGCAATGGCCTTCTTCTATCGTGTGGGTCCCACGGCTTACATTCGGGTTGTCAGGCGTGGCCACACCCACCTTTTCTCACTGAGTATCTCTCCCTTTGACTATTCCCAGTGCTGACTGAGTTGATGACAGCACGAACCTGAGTATTTGCAGGCTCCGAGTGGTAGGAGCTGTGCGAGCTTCTCTGTGGATGCTGATATAGCCTGCCCTTAGTAAATTACCATCTGTTGTTATTTACTGTTTTGTGACCTTACAAAGATCTGCCTGTCTAATAGGAGAAGGACGTCGAAGACTTTATCGTAACATCCTTTGATTCTCAAGAATCGTTAACATCCCCTTCTCATGAGTTAGCGAGAAGAAGCGATGGGAGCGGGAAAAGTGAGTCCGTCTTTTTTTTTTTTTTTTTTTTTTTTTAATTATTGTGTGCGCATGCTTTTAGAGTTCAGGATACTACAAAGGTTCCACCAGGTCCTCTGCTGTCCGAACGCACTGTCACCTTCGGTTGCCCCTATGAGTTGCCAATGTGCTGCTGTTTGTCTCCTAAGACTGTTTCTCCTGATTTGTGAGGTCCAGGTCCCAGCCCACTGCTTAGCATCTGTGTTTTATCGTGTCCTTAGGTCTTACACAGATTGTGCCCATTGTCCCAGAGAAAGAGCAAGTCAGGCCTTAGCTTTTCCTGCCTCCCCAGCCTGCATACAGAGCTATCCTTTTGTCCTTTGTCCTTCTCTGGGCTTCAAACACTGACATTTCAAAGAGTAGCAGTGGGATCTGCTCACGGCCTCTGGCTTGTGGTTTCCTTTCGTCACATCAGGAGGTTCATGGACCCTGTGGGTCACAAGTATGTCTTCCAGGTCTCTTTTCAGAGGGTAGGAGCCCCTGGGAACATCTGTATTTCCGTAGTTCTGACCTACTGTCCTTGTTCTTTTATCTCCTGGTCCGTGGTTTTTCAATAAAGATGTTGGGCCAAACTGTGATGTCTGTTCTTAACTTCTTTAATGGCTTTCTTGTTCAAAGTCAGCATGTGGGGGATACCTCAAGCCATGGTTGTCTTTTTCAAGCACTTGAGGGCATGAGAGCATAAGAGGCTGCAGTTCATTGGAAGTGATGAAATGCAAGAAACGTAAATGTTGAAAGAATGTCTTTCCTTTCACTCAGCTGGAGCGGCTGGCTGGACAAGTTGAGTGTTCTGTGTTGGACTCTGGGGATGACTGTCTCATCCCCAATATGGGCTCAGCCTGTGTTGGACTCAGTGGGGAGAACTATGCCTCAGTAGAGGACTTATTGTCACATCACATTTGTTGTTAAAATAGCAACTATTGGCTGGAGAGATAGTTCAGTGGTTAGGAGCACTGACTGGTCTTCCAGAGGACTGGGGTTCACTTCCCAGCAACCACATGGCAGTTCTCAGCTGTCTGTAACTCCAAGATCTGACACCCTCAGACAGACAGACAGGCAAGCAAAACACCAGTGCAGATATAAACAAGTAAGTAGGTAAATAAATAAATACATAAAATATTAAAAAAAATTAGCATCTAGCCAGGTGTGATGGCACCCATCTTTTTCTATTATTTAGAGGCAGGCACATTTCTAAGAGTGACCAAGTTAAGGCTGTGAGTCCCTGGGTGTCAACTCTTGTTTTCTCACTTCATACTTGAGAATGAGTGTCTAGGCTTCCTACGTATGAACTACGTTTCCAAGATTTTCTTCCGTTTGCTGCACTTTATTTTTTCTCAGCATACTTTGGTGTTAATGCTTCCATTACCCAGCTGAGAATGTAGACTGACTTCGGGGTGGAGATATTCCCATGCTTTTGCTCTCTGTGGGTCTGGAGCTGCGGCCTCACTTTAGGCTGAATCCCTGGGCACCAGACCCTTACTGTATGGCACTGGCTTTCCTAGGCTACAGGCCTGAAGATCCAGCTTTTATGCTCCCAAGGGCTTGTAAAGCCTCTGATTATTAGATGCCTGGTGCCACAAGTTCTGGACTGTGTGCATTCCTGTCCCTATCCTACCTCAAGTCAAGTCGGACACATTTAGAGTGGACACTGCTGTCCATCCAGCTGTTCCCACCGCCTCTAGGCTTGATGTCCTGTCTGTCCACCGCATTCTTGGTCCCTGTGCTGGGTGCTAAGTTCCTAGGCCTTAGGTATAGTCTGGCTGCTCCTCAGTGCTTTCTGGGGTGTGGTTACTAGTGGGAATGAACAGGTACATCCATGTAAGGGGCTGAGATAACCCTGAGGTTTATAAGTCACAGACAATTAACATATCAGACTTGCAAAGTAAGCTTCTCCTTCCTTGCTCATTTTCCTCTATCATGTGTTTTATGGAAATTGTTGACACCTTTGCCTGGTGCTAATCGATGTTTTATGTGCCTTGAGTTGCTGCAGCTGTAGTTGGCAGATGTTGTGGCTTCAACCCCTGACCCTCCGTGTTCCTAGGTGATGGCCCAGACATTGCTATGATGCTGACCCTGGGCTCAGAAGGATCCGAGACTCCCACCACTGATGTAGTAGCTGCTACTGTTCCTTTCTCTAGAAGGTTTGTCCAGTCACCAGGAGCAATGAAGGAGAAGGAAGTCCATGCAAAGCAAATGAAGGTAATAACGCCCGAGAGTATTGGCAACCCCAATGGCGTGGAAAAACCTGTCCCTTCCTTGTTTGCTCACCTGCACCTGTCCAGATGGTCAGCCTTAGCCCATTGGTGAGCTACACTCCTGAACCATCACAGTATGGGAGTCTCACCTGAAGGCCCTCCTCTGTGGTCCTTTGCCAGTCCCCCAGGTGGTGGTAGCCCTGTAGGTGAGGGTCTTGGAGCTTCTTGATGGTCTCAGAACTAGCTTGTTCTGGTTGAGTCTGAATGGGAGAGTACTGTTTTCTTTAGAGGGAAGAAAAAAGCTACTAGTTGCCATTGAGCAGTTATTTATGACAGACATTGAGATAAGTCAATGGTATCATACGGGTGTGGCATCTTATTCAGATACTAGCAGTTTCCCACAACAATGTTTTGTTTTGTAACCGGCCTGGCCTCTAACACGGCCTGCCTAGTGCTGAGATTGTAGGTAACACTGTGTGTCTCTTATGGTGGTCAGAAGAGAGTGTCAACTCCCCTGGAATTGAAGTTGCAGATGGTTGTGAGGTGCCATGTGGGTTCTGGGAATTGAACTTGGGTCTTCTGGAAGAGCAACTAGCACTCTCAGTTATTGAACCACCTCTCTAGCCCCATCTGTCAATAAAACCATTTTAATATTAAGAATTCTGAAGTTAATTTAAAGTAAGTTTAAAGTAAGCTTTTTTTTTTTTTTTTTTTTTTTTTTTTATTTTAGAATGGAAGCCAAAGGATTAGGGAGATTACTCAGAAATTCCACACTAACTTGAGGGGCTGAGGGTCATCTTAACACTCATATAAAATGAGGGCGTGGCAATTTGTGTCTATAATCTCAGCAATAGGTATTGCTGGGGTTTGCTGGCCAGCCAGTGTAGCTGAAGCTTCCTGAAGTGAGCTTTTATGAGCACACAAACAGTGTCCATACACATATATGAGCACGCACACACACACACACACACACACACACACACACAGTGTCCATACACATATATATAAGCACACAGACACACGCACACACACACACACAGATTGAGAGAGAGAGAATTAGAATAACTGATTGTCTTAGCATTTCTATTGCTGCAATGAAACACCATGACCAAGAAGCAAGTTGGGATAGAAAGGGTTTATTCGGCTTACACTTCCACATTGCTGTTCACCATAGAAGGAAGTCAGGACAGGAACTCAATCAGGGCAGGAACCTGGAGGCAGGAGCTGATGCAGAGACCATGGAGGGATGTTACTTACTGGCTTGCTTCCTCTGGCATGTATAGCCTGATTTCTTATAGAACCCAGGACCATCATCCCAGGATGGAACCACCCACAGTGAGCTAGGCCCTCCCCCATCAATCACTAATTAAGACAATGCCTTACAGCGGGATCTCATGAAGGCATTTCCTCAACTTCCTCTCTAGCTTGGATCAAGGTGACACAAAACCAGCCAGTACTCTTATCTTTGCATTATTCTTTGTGTCTCTCCTAAGTACAAAGCATTGAGGATGGAGTCTTTAGTATTTTCTAAACCAAGCAATAAAGTAAGTTTTTATTTTCAGTGAAAGAGTTGAGGTGGTGGTAGTTGGGTGTGGGGACGATGGTTTCTGGCTGGAGTGCTTTGCCTTTCTGATGTTTTTTTTTTTCCTTCTGTAGGCTTTGCTGCAGATGGTGTTTGATGAGAGCCACCAGATACTGGCCTTGTCAGAAAGCCAGGACCCCTCTAGCGCACTGAGCAAGGGTGAACCACGCGACCCCCTGGATGGCTTCCCAAGGGACAGGCAGGCTCTTTCAGAGGTGACAACTGACAGAGGAGAGAAGGTAGGTGACTGTTGGCTCAGTAGATGAGAAGGAGCCGTGTGACCTGCTCATAACATGGCCACGCTGCCGCTATGGCTTTGAGCAGCGAGCTTGCCCCTGGCCATAGCCCTATGAGGCCTAGAGTACCCAGCAGGGTAGCTCCATGTAGCTTTGGGCCTTTCCAGCCTAGGGCCAGCCAGAGCAGTAGCAGCAGTAGAAGGAGAGAAGGTTGCCCATTCTATTTGTTGTTGTTTTTCTGTTGCTGTGGTCAAGCACCGTGACCCAGGCAGCTCACAAGAGGAAGGGCTTGTTTCAGCTTACGGTTCCAGAGGGATAGAGTCCATCATGATGGAGAGGGTAGTGGGCAGGTGCAGGGAGTTAAAGCTTAGGTCTCAGCTAAGCATGAAGCGGAGAGTCAGCTAAGTGCCTAAAGCTTTCTACTCTCAACCCTGCCACCCAGTGATGTACTTTCTCTAGCAAGGCCAAACCACCTACACCTGGGACGATGTTCGACTCCCTTAGAGTATGGGGCCACTTCTCATTCAAACCACTACGCCCAGGTTTTGCCCTGTTTCATTTCACTACTTCTGATACCAATATTTTAAAAAAAATTACGTTTGTTGTGTACCATGTGGTGAGGGGTTGCCACATCGTGTGTGGAGGTCAGTTGGACTTTTCCTCCTACCGTGTGTTTTTTGAGTATCGAACTCAGGCTATTAGACTTGGGCACAGGAGCCTTTGCCTGCTGAGTCACCTTGCTAGCCCCTGATAATCAGTATTTTTTTTAAATTAATTTATTTTATGTGTATGAGTATTCTGTCTGCATTTATGTTTGTATACCACATGTGTGCCTGGTGCTTACAGAGGCCAGAAGAGGGTTTCTGGTCCAGTGGGACTGCGGTCCACACAGGTGAGCTAGCATGTGAGTCTTCTACCACCGAGCCGCCTCTCCAGCCACTAGTGTCAGCGTTAAAACATTATTATTATTATTGTTGTTGTTGTTGTTGTTATTATTACTATTATTAGAGGATTTCATATATTTTTTTTATCACATTCACCCCATCCTTAACTCTTCTTCAGATTCATCTCATCTTTTTTCTATACGTACCCAACTCGGTGTTTGTGTGTGTTCATTCTTTGAGATAAATTAGTTCTGCGTGTGTGTGTGTGTGTGTGTGTGTGTGTGTGTGTGTGTGTGTGTGTGTTCATTCTTCAAGATGAATTTGTTCTGCTCAAATATTTTTGGATATGTGGTTGTCCTTAGTCAGGGTTACTATTGCTGTGAAGAGACACCATGACCATGGCAACTCTTATAAAGGAAAGCATTTCATTGGAGCTGCCTTACCGGCTCTTAGGTTTATTATTGTGGCAGGAAGCATGGCAGCATGCAGGCAGACATGGTGCTGGAGAGGTATAGGAGAGTTCTATATCTGAATCTGCAAGCAGGAAAAGAAAGAGTCAGTGGGCCTGGCTTGGACATTTGAAACCCAAAGCCCACCCCCAGTGATGTACTTCCTTCAGCAAGGCCACACCTACTCCAACAAGGCCACACCTCCTAATCCTTTCAAACAGTGCCACTCCCAATGAACCCACAGGGCCATTTTCATTTAGACAGCCACAGTGGTCTTTCCTGGTGAGTCATCACCTTACCAGGCACTGTGCTCTTAGAGAACTGGTACCTGTATTTTGGTGCTAGCCTTTGCTTCTCACACCCTGAGTCAGGCTGAGCAATTCCAGTCTTCCAGGCAGACTGGTTTCTACTCTTCTCTGCCTACTCAGCTGCCATGATAAAACACCACAGACCAAACAGTGTAGACAATAGGTGTTTATTTCTGGGCTGTATGTATGGAGGCCGGGCGTTTGCATCAGACAGCAGCCTGCCTCTAGTGAGACTTCAGTACTCAGTTTGCAGTTGCCTCGGTCCTTGAACAGCAGAGAGCATATGTAGTCTTCCATCTTTCTTCTTACAGCTGTAACTAACCACAGCGTTGTCACGTGGAGCCCCACGGTGCATCACAGTTCATCTGAGTGGTACACTCTTCTTCACCGTGGGGATTCAGGCAAATATGTGAACCTGTGGGACACATTCTGTTGATCACACTTGCAGTGCACACTGAGGAGGACACTGTGTGTGTGTGTGTGTGTGTGTGTGTGTGTGTGTGTGTGTGTGTGT
>JANHMN010000019.1:1732685-1751535 GCA_030674055.1 Rhabdomys pumilio | reverse complement strand
GTGTGTGTGTGTGTGTGTGTGTGTGTGTGTGTGTGTGTGTGTGTGTGGTGAACTAAAGTAGGTGCCTTGCACATGATAGGCAAGCCTCTGCCACTGAGCCTTCACCCTAGCCCAGCACCGAGTCTCCTGGTTTGCATTACAGGAATCTTTGGAATCACACCTTACGTGGAGTGAGGAGCTTTTGCGGGCCATACAAGATGTGTTCGCCAGGGAGCAGGAGAATGCTGAGTTGCAGCCTAGACCTTATGGCTCAGACCTAGGAGACTATAACTCCCTGGTCAAGAGGCTGGAGAAGGTTATCCAAGAGCAGGTGAGCAGCAGCCTTGAATCTAGGCTTTGATTAGCACTTTCCGGAGAGTGTGAGGGAGGCCATCTTTTAGGAAATTTTTGGCTGTCGTGTTTTTTTAAACTTTGAAATGTGATGACCACAGACTGAGTGAAACAACATCCTTTCACGTGTAAGTGCTAATGTGGGTTCGTCCCTCAGTCTTTCTCCCTGGGACATACCTAGCAAACGAGCAGACTCTTTGGGCTCTCCTACGTCACCCAGCACATTGGACATGAGCTAGAGGACACTGGCTTGGTAGGACGATAGGAATCCTGTTTGTGTCTCTGGGCACAGATGAGAAGTCTAGACTTGAGACTGAGGTACTCATACGGCAGGCTCAGGACTGTGAGGAGGGTGCTTGGAAGCCGGGCTCTGGGTGCTGTGCCCCTGCTCCATCCATCCTTACAAAGCCACTGAACCTGTCACAGTGGCACTGGAAGCTTGGTTGTGAAAGAACTGGCTGTGTGGGATGAGGCACGCCTGCCTCCTGCCTCCTCACCTGGGTGCTTGCCATCCAGCATTTCCACCCCGTCTGGTCTTCCCTACCCTCCAGGGATACCTGCAGAAGGTCCAGGAACACCTGTGTCTGCCAGACAGGAGCAGCCTGCTAGCTGAGATTCAGGCCCTGCGTGCTCAGCTCCGCATGACACACCTACAGAACCAAGAGAAGCTGCAGCAACTGTGCGCGGCCTTGACAAGCACAGAGGCCCGAGGGAGCCAGCGGGAGCACCAGCTACGGAGACAAGGTGGGTGCCCCTGCTCCTGTCCCTGCGTGCAGTTTACCCCACCCCTGCCAGGCCCTCAGATGCAAAGGAAGCGGTGAATGGGTGCAAGTGTTCAGGACCCTAGGGATCTCTCAGTGGAGTTTAGGATCTTGTTGTATGTAAGTTTTTACATTTAGGGAGGTTTTTATGGACGTGACATCTGTGAACAAAAGATCCTTTCTGGCCATTGTACTGATCAGGCCTTAGAATGGCAGCCTCCCTCACAGTCTGATGGTTTCCCTTCTGCACAGGTCAGTATCTCTGTTTCTGTTGGGTTTCTGTCAGGTGATCTTCCTTGTGCTGCGTCACCTGCATGCACGTGTCTCAGCTATACTCAATTTTGTGCCTGTTTTTAAGTGTCCTGCTCTGCAGTCTTGAACCCGTTTTTGATTTTCCTATTGACAGAGCACCCGCCTTACAAGAGCAGAAGCATTCCCGTTTGTATTTTCGGAGGACTGTGCAGAACCAGTCTTCCGAGTTCTGCACAGAAGGTTCTGGGAGAAGTTTTCAATATGCCACCTGGGCCTTAATCTGTCTCTGTTGTTAGGAGTATGGTGAGGATAGCTGGTGCTATAGGTCCCCAAGTGGCTTGGCTCCCTTAGACACAGTGGCTTCCAGTTCACAGAAATGCTCACAGGACCTCCTGGTCTCCAAATCAGCATCATTTATGACTTAACTTGGTTGGTGCGGCACACTAGGGACTCGTGGGTAACGTGCTGTCTGCTGTTTTAATTCCTCTCAGTTGAACTATTGGCGTACAAAGTGGAACAGGAAAAATGCATAGCAAGCGACTTACAGAAAACCTTGAGCAAAGAACAGGAGACGGCGAGCGACGTGCGCAAGCGCCTGATGGTGGAGCAGAGTGCCGTCCAGGACTTGAAGTCCGAGCTGCATGCCTGTAAGCAGGAGAACACGAGCCTGTTGGAGTCGCTGGACAAGGTGCAGCAGGAAGTCCTGCGGCTCAGGTATGACCATGTGACGTGGTCCTACAGTGGAACTTCATCTGCTTCGGCTGGCAGGTGCTGTGGGGGCTTTGGATTTCCATGTGACAGTGGCGGGAGGGACGCCTGCCTGGATGTCCCCTGTACACGGGTCTCATGGCCATCCCCGTCTCTCCCTCCCAGAGCCGTGCTGGACGGGAAGGAGAACGAGCTGAAGGTTGTGCTTGAGGAGCTGGAGTCTGAGCGCGGAAAGGGGCAGGCCCTCCAGGCCCAGCAGGAGGAGCAGCAGCTTCGGTACCTGCAGAGGGAGGGCCAGAGCTCAAGGGCCCTGGAGGTGACTGCCTTTCTTGTTCTCCGTATGCTGGGCAGCCCGGTCCAGAGGACGTTAAGACAGAATAAGGCTATACATTTATTTAATTTATTTTTGAGTTTATAATATAATTACATCACTTACCCTTAACCTTCCCTTGAAACCTTTCTGTATATCTCGATTTGCTCTCTCTTAAATCTATGGCCTGAGGTGTTACTTGATTGAGTATATGTAGTCAGGGCTGACCTTTGGTATTGGATAACCAGGGAATGTGTTCTTCTATGAAGAAGGGTATTTCTTCCACTCTTAGTGTTGCTTGGCTGCTCTTTGTGTAGGGTCGAGGCCTCGTGGTCTATCCTTATCCACTTGGGCATCCTTCTTCAGCTCATATTTAGGTGGCCATGTTGGTAAGGCTCTGTAGGTGTAGCTTCTGAGACTGCTCTGAGACACAGTCTCACGGTAAACTCTGATCCCTGGCTCAGACAATCTTCGTGTGCCCTCTTACCCAATGTTTTCTGAGCCTTGGGTCGGGGCGTGGATTTATAGATGGATCCCTTGGGACTGGGTTCCACAGCCCTGCATTTGGATTGGTTTTCTCCATCTGTTGCACATAGTTCCCTTGAGGGATGAAGGCTACACACTTGCCTGTGGGTATAAGGACATATATTTAGAGCATAGTACTAGATAGAGCCGCTCTAGATAGCATAGAGCATAGTGCTTGTTTAGTAAAACAGTGGGGGTGCTTTCTCCTCTGAGATCCCGACTTCACCAGCTGGGTAATTGGTTAGGTTTCCTGTACCAGGCACCATGTCCCTCTTTTTGTATGGACCTTAAGACCAATTAGAGGGAAGCCCTTGGGTACCACTGAGGTATGTGTACCACTACTGCACCCTTGGAGCTATTGTGCCAAGTTGGTTGTCATCGTGGTCCATAGTCCTCATTGCTGGCTAGGACTATCATTGCTTCTTCCCATCGGAAACAAACACTGTAAGCAGGGCCAAGGCAGTACTTAAGTAAAGCAGTACCTGGCCAGGGGAAGGTGGGTGTCTGTGGTTTCTGGCAATGGTGTGACAGCCTTCCTTCTCCCCCTGCCCTCCTTTTTTCTTTTACTTTTTAAAGTTTATTTAATTTTTGAGAATTTCATACAATATGTCTGATTAGATTTTTTTTCCCCCTTGCCTAACATCATATTCTTTCTCTTGAAAAGAAATAAAAAGAACAAAAACCATGGAGTCTGATTTGTTTTGGTCTACCTATGAGGCCTGTCCTGGAGTGCCATGTTCATTGAAGCCCTTCCTCCCAGTCACTTAATTCCCAGAAATAACGACTCTGAGACTAATTATTTATTAATAAATGCTTAGACTGTAATCTTTCCTACATCCTCCAGGTAGCTGTTAACTTATCCCTTTTGTTCTGAGTTCAGCTACATGGATGGTTTCCTCTCCTTGTCTTCTTACATGTGTCTTTTCAGCATTCTGGGGTGAATTTCCTGCTTTCCTGACTCTTCCCAGAATCCTTTCTTTCATTCCAGGATGTCCCACCTCCTATTTCCTGCCTCAGCTCATTGGCTTCTTTATTGACAGATGATGCTTAAGAGATTCTCTCTTCAAGTGTGGCTGTTAGACCCAGTGTCACACAACCTCCTTGTAGCTGTCTGGATGATGCCTAGCATCTAAGGTCTTTGTAAAGCAGACGTGTTAAACATGTGGCATCTGTGTACCTCATGTTCAGCTGTGCCCTGTAGCTCATGGCCTTTGGCTACAGTGCATGCCTTTAAATACCACCTTTTTGAGCATACTGGCATTTTGAGATTTCTAAGAAAGGGAGGAAGATGCGTGCACATACTTTCTCAATATTATTTCTGTACAGTATTTCATCCACACAGTCCTGAGCATGGTTTTACCCATAGGATAATCTTCAAAAGTTGTGATTTCTGAATTAAAAGTGTAAGTAAGAAAACCTAGTCCTTTTGGTATTCATTGTTACTATCTTGCTTTTTTTTTCTTCTTCTTCTTTTTTTTCCCCATTCACGTAGGAGTTAAAAATATCTTTGGAGAAGCAGCTTGCCCAAAATAATCAGCTGTGCGTTGCTTTGACACATGAGCGGGCGGCCAAGGACAACCTGCAGAAGGAGCTGCAGATCGAGACCTCGCGCTGCGAAGCCTTGCTGGCGCAGGAGAAGGGCCAACTCTCCGAGCTGCAGAAGAGCCTAGAGGCTGAGCGGAACCGGTCGCTGGAGCTCTCCGAGGCCTTACAGCACGAGCGCCTCTTGACGGAGCAGCTGAGCCGCAACACTCAGGAGGCCCGTGCCCGCCAGGAGACACAAGTGCAGCATGCTTTATTGCGAAAGCTGAAAGCAGAGAAGGCTCGTGCATTGGAGCTGGAGGCCATGCTCGAAAAGGTGCAGAAACAGGCTGCCCACACCCAGCAGCAGCTGGAGTCTCAGGCTCAGGAGCGCTGCGTAGAGCTCAGGAGAGAGAAGGAGGTAAGTGGCAACCTGAGGTCAGCCGTGGACGCCTTGCGGACCCACAAACAGGAGCTGGGATGCTGTCTGGAGAGAGAGAGGGAGAAGGCAGCTTGGTTACAGGCAGAATTAGAACAGTTATCCGCCAGAGTGAAAGAGCAAGAAGCACGCAAGGACGCAAGGAGGATGGAGAGGAGGTCGAGCCGCGCAGACCTGGACAAGAGGAAGTGGCAGAGAGACAAGGAGACGCTGGTGAGAGCAATCCTCCAGCAGCTGATCCTCCAGCAGCTGATCCATCTTTACTGCCCCTGAATGACTGGAGGTGGTGACCGTTCTCGGGGACTTGTTCCTGGCCTCCCTCGTGTTCTTCTCCACACTGTGTGGCTCACCCTAGCTTTGTAACAGGAGTTGAAGTTAAAGGTGCGCATGCGCGGTTCTTCCGGGCATTGCTTGCCTCTCTGGGCTCCCTGCAAGTCTCTGTGAAGTGGAAAATGATCGTTTGCATTCTTCTTTAAAATTTACTTTGTTTTTTTAATTTTCGCCAAATTTTCAAGTTAGTGTGCACTGTGGAGTTCTGGTGTTTTCACACAGTGTGCCGTTATATTCTGCGCTCACTCCTCTCTCTGTCTCTCTGCTCTGTGCAGAGAGAAATCCTCCCCAGGATTTCCCACCCGCTCTGTCCCCCCAGTCATCTTTCATGTCCTACAGATCTCTTTAGACTGCACATGTACATAGAAATACATACGTTTACATATATGTACACACACAGCCATATTTATAAATTGTCAATTTCCTCCATGTGTCTTACTTCACCTAATATAACGATGTCCAGTTTCATCCATTTCGGTTTCCTTCAGATGCCATGGATTCGGTTTTCTTCACAACTGCACAGTTCTGTTGTGTATGTGGAACGCAGTTTGTTTATCCACTCCTGTGCTGATGTATGTCTAGGCCGGTCCCGTTTCCCGTGCTTGTGAAGAGTGAAATAATCATTGTGGTTATGCAGGCTCCGTCTCTGTGAAACACTTAAGGTGCACACACACTCAGGAGTTATAGTCGGGTGACAGTCTGTCTTAGATGTAGCTTTCTGAAGAGCTACACTGATTTTTCCACAGAGCTGCACAATTGCCACTGTCCTGAGGCCCGGCCCCTCATCCCGGCCTGCATTCATCATTTAATCTCTCACTGGAGCCATTCTGATGGCGTTGGGATAGAATCTCAGGCATTTTTACATAGCACTTCCCTAATGGTTCAGGATGATCATTAACCATTTAGATTTCTTCTCTTCAACTGCCCGTCCAGTAGATTAGACCGTTTATTGGGTGGATCAGACATCAGTCTCCCATCCTGTGTGTAGTCAGCTGGTGTCTTCCCTCCGTTCTGTAATTTCCATCTTCACTTCATTGTCTCTGATGTGCAGAAGCTTTCTTTGTATCGGTGGTGATGACGACGACTCTGGGGACCATTCCCTACGCTGATAGTTCTTAGAAGGCCTTCGCTTATCCCTGTACCAGGGAGTGGTTAGAGCTTCTAGCTTTCGGGTCTTACACTAAGAGGGTTTTGTTTTGGGGTGTGTGTGTGTGTGTGTGTGTGTGTGTGTGTGTGTGTGTGTTATATACCAGTTTTCCCAGCACTACTGCTAAAGAAAGGGTATCTCATCTCTGATCCATGTCTTTGACATTTCTGTCAAGGATTGGGTGTAGCAACGTGGGCTTATCTCTTGGTCCTCTGTCCCACTCTGTTCTACGTGGCTCTTTTTGTGTCCTTACTCTTGTGGTTTGTGACTGTGGTGCTGCAATGTAGTCTGACGTCAGCGGTAATGGAGCCCTCAGCGCATGTGCCGCATATTTGCTCGTCCGTAGGAACTTTAGGATTTTTTTTTTCTAGTTGGCTGAAGAATGTGATTGGGATTTTGATGGGAATTATATTAAACCTTTTTCCACAATAGTAGTTCTCTCAGTTTGTGCAAAGTGTTTCCCTCGGGGTTCCCGCTTCAGCTTCTTTCTTCACCTTCTTAAAGTTTTCATTGTAGAGGTCTTTGGTATGTGTATATATGTCTGTTTGTATCCTGCCACTTTGCTGAATGTGTTTGCTGTGTCTAAGAGCGTTCTGATGAGGTTTTTAGGTCTTTCTAGTATAGGATTAAACGGTCTGGAAATACTAATTTGATTTCTATGCCGTCTTATTTATTTCTTTTGTCTTGTAGCTGAGACTTAAGCACATATTGCATGTGAGTAGAGAGAGTGGGAACTCTTGCCTCGTTCTAGCTTTTAGAAGAAACACTCTGATGGTCCCGTTTAGGACGATGTTGACTGTGGATTTGTCATCCGTAGCCATTGCTTTGCTAAAGATTGGCCGTTGAGATGTGACAGGAAGTGCACTGAGCTGTATAGGCTGCGCTGTGTTGCTTGATGTCTCAACAAGTCCTCTTGACTCTTGAACACATGTCCAGTCTTTTTATAACTTTTCTTTTTTTTTTTTTAATTTTCTTTGTATGGATGTTTTGCCTACCTTTGTGTCTGTGTGCATGTGTGGGCAGTGCCTGTGGAGGTCAGAAGGGGGCATCAGAGCCCCTGGAACTGAGGTCACAGATGGTTGTGTGTGGTGTGGAGGTGAGGGAGAACTTTGGGGGGTTGTCCTCCTTAGCAAGGCTTCTAACACTCAATTCAGATGGTCAGACTAGCGTGGCGATTGCTTTGCCCACTGAGGCCCTTCACCAGCCCAGTCTTTTGCTCCTCGGCTTGCTGCTTGCCCTGGCTGGCTGGTGCATGGCAGCCCAGAGTGTGCAGAATGGGAGCATGTGTCTCCCCTCCTGCGTGGGGAAGACCCAGCCTCCTGCTGTTGTGCAGAACATTAGTTGTGGTAGTTGTAGGAAGTTCGGATCACTCCCTGGAACCCATGTTTATTTTTGTGGGGTGCACTTGGTCAGAGGCAATTCTCTTTATTCAGTCTTTTAAAAATCTGTTTTAAATTACAAAAGAGTATTAGGGAGTGGGGCTGGAACATAGCTCAGTGGGGAGTGTTTTGCCTTGTAAATA
Source organism: Rhabdomys pumilio (assembly GCA_030674055.1). Lineage (NCBI taxonomy): Eukaryota > Metazoa > Chordata > Mammalia > Rodentia > Muridae > Rhabdomys > Rhabdomys pumilio. Next base: position 1,743,690 of record JANHMN010000019.1, on the reverse strand, counting down.
TTTCTAGCACTGCTCCCCCCCCCCCCCCCGCAAAAAGCATTAAGACTTTTGCTGTGTGTCTTTTTAGTGCTTCTTCATGTCTGCAGGTTTTGGGACAGAATATTTCAGCGATGGGTTTTCAGCAGATGAGCCGGCCTTTCATTCCAGCCGTGGTGAACAGTTCCTTAAACAACTGCTGTATTCAGTTTGTGATTATGTTGTTGAAAATCTTTGCATCTGTATTCAGAATGGAGAGTAGCCTCTAGTTTCCTTAGAGCTTTAGTTTTAGATCCGAGCAATAAGACTCGTGGGTTAGGCTGGGCTGAGAAGTGTTCTCTCTTTTATTTAATTTTCCCTCTGATAGGGTCTCTCTGTGTAACCCCAACTATCCTGGAACTTACTATTTAGACCAGGCTGGCCTCAAACTCAGAGATCTGCCTACCTCTGGCTCTCAAATGCCTATAATCTCAGCACTCAGGAGGCTGAGGTTAATCGATCACAAGTTCAAAACTAGCGTAAGTGATAATAGCAAGGTTTCTTTTTGTTGTTTTTGTTGTTGCTGTTTTTGGGTTTTTTTAATATTTTTTGCTTGTTTGTTTGGTTGTCTTTTTTGGGTCTTTGTGAGACAAGGCCTCACTATGTAGCCTTTGGTGGTCTGGAACCTGCTGTGTAGACTAGACTCGAATAGAACTCACAGAGATCCTAGCAAGGCCCTTTTGGTTTTGTTTTTGACTGCTTTGACACAGAAGTGGAGAGCCACCAGCTTAGGCTTAAGAGAGGACTGTTATGTTTCGTGCATGCACATTCATGCCCCGTGGGCACACAGAGGTCAAGGGATAACCCTTGTGGATTCAGTTCTCTCCATCTACCTTGACCCTCTAAGTCTTGGTCTTCCCTGTGACCGCTGTTCCTCCTCACCTCACCTCCATGTGGGGAGGGTCCAGGTCTGTTGATTGCGTTTGCCCTGTACCCAGTCCTGGGCTGGCAGCTCTACAGCACCATGGCTCTCACAGATGTACTCACTTCCGTCTGTAGGGTGAGGCCGACGGTCAGTTAGGCTCGGCTTCGAGGTCACCGGGCTACCAAGGGCACGCCTGATCTGTCGTTTGCTGTTGCCCTCCTGTGCTGACTTGTGTGTTGGGATCTATGTATAAATGAAGTTCAGCCATGTCAGCTTCACAGGCTTCTATGCTGGTTACCCCGTGGGCTTGGTTGAAAACCTAAGATGGGACTCTGGTGTAGACTCTGCTGTGGGAGTTTTCCTGACCTGTGTTGATGGCCCTGGGTGGATTCGTTGTTGCGATCTGGGTAGAGGGCCAATCAACTGTGTAAACCCCTTCTTCCCGGGCGCTGTGATTGGTTTTGGGTGGCTGGGGTAGGGGTGGGGGTTCCCTGTGTGGTGCTGCATTACAGTGCTGGTCTTTGGCCAGGTGATTGTTTAGGACTTGTTTTGTTTTGAGATGAGATCTTACTATGTTTCCGGGGTTGGCCTTAGTGAGACGTGCTGTGTACATGATTGTCACCTCCCGATCCCCTACTTCCGCCTCCCGAGTGCTGACTGTAGTCATCCCTCATCCCCCACTCACTGTGCCCAGCGTAACACAGTCTTTGCTGTTGTTCTTGCCGTTGTGACAGCGAGAGTTGGAGATCCAGCGTCAGCGTGACGAACATAAGATCGAGCAGCTTCAGCGCACGGTGAGGGAGCTGAGGTGCAAAGAGGAGGTGCCCGGAGGGAGTGGCCCCTGCCGGGGCTCCCCCTGCTGGGGCTCCCCTGGCCTGGGCTCTCTGGAGAGGGGCCAGTTCCAGGAGCAGCAGCAGGAACTGGAGAAGATCCGGCAACAGCTGCTGTGCGCAGCTGGGCTCCTCACAAGCTTTACCAACCACACAGTCGACAGGTAGGCACGCACGCACGACGCCCAGTGGTACGCCATCTCCACCCATCCAACTAGTGGCACGTGCCTGTGATTCCCACGCCAGGCAGGCAGGGGGACCACCGCTAGTTCAAGACTGGATCAGTCTACATAGTGAGGTCCAAGCCAACAAGGTCTATATAGCAAGACTATTTAAGGGGCTCAGAAAAAAAAAAATGAAGTGTTGGGCATCTTTGACCTCAGGACCGCATCTAAAGGTGTGCTACAATTTTCTCGCTCCATGAATTCAGTTGAAGTAATGGGCAAGGCCTTCTGAAGGATCCCGCTAAAACTCTATTTTTACATTCTACTGTTACAAAAAAAATCTTGTTATTCATAGTTTCAAGTTGTGCTGAGATTTTTTTTTTTTTAATTTGTACTTAGCTGAGTATCGTCCAGGCCCACCAAGCTCTGTGTGTGTGTGTGTGTGTGTGTGTGTGTGTGTTATCAGCTAGGAAGACTCCTTGTCCATTCCCAGATTTGATTTGCTGGACAGCATTATTTCGTTTGGGATAGCACTTTGACTTTTGTCATTGTTATGTTTATTTTGCACATTTGTGTCTGTGAATTCATGGGGGTCAGAGGACAGCTTGTGGGAGTCTGCTGTCTCCTTCCATCCAATGGAAGACCAAACAAAGGTGGTCAGGCTTGGCAGCAAGAGAAGACTTCTTGGTACCCAGGAAAACACTTTCGCTATTGTCAATTCTACAGGAAGCGGTGTGATGCCAGGATGTGGGGATGTGGGGATGCGGGGATGAGGGGATGAGGGAATTTGGGGTTGCTAGTACCACCGCTAGCTCAGGTTTGGAGGTTTCTGACTCTCAGCTGTGTCCGTTTGCTGGCGCCTTCCGCCATAGCATTCTGGGCCGAAGCACTGCCTAGGCCACTGTCACAGACAGAGAAAAGTGACGCAGCAGACTGGCAAATCACCCATGCGGAAGCACAGAGCTGGGCCGTTTGGTTTCTCAGAGAAAATGCTGCACAGATGCACTTTCTTTGTGCCACTAACAGAGTTCTTGAATAGCTTAAAATTGCAATCATTCTGGGTATGCATAGACCTTCTAAATACCTGCTTGTTTTCCTAGGACAATTAAAGATTGGACGTCATCCAACGAGAAGGCTGTGTCCTCCTTAATGCGCACACTGGAGGAGCTGAAGTCCGAACTGAGCATGCCCACCTCCTTTCAGGTACAGCGGGGCTCCTCTACGGGTCACACTTGCTCTAGCCAGAGTGGCCTGAAGCTAAGCTCCCAGCTCATGTTGTCTTCTTGGGGGTTGGTAGTGGATGTCATGGCTTCTTTGTAGCTTGCTTTAACCAGCATGTTCACGTTTTTTCCTCCATTGTTGTGTGGGCAACTGAGTGACCTTGTGCCATGTGTGCCCCGGTGGGTACATTGTTTCCTGTACTCTATATCTTAGCATGTGATTCTGACATCTTGGGGTCTCTGCTGCCCCATTTACACATACGGTATGGTCATCTATACTCGATGCCCACTGCACATGACCCAGGCTCATCCTGAGAGCTCGAGGCTGAGCAGAAGGCAGTAGGTTCTGCTGCCTGAGAGGCGGAGCACCTGGCCATAGCAGCCTGCTTCTGGTCTGCTTCTGCTGGGAGCCGGAATGAAATCACAGCTCTCAGCTCCCTGTGGGTAGCAGCCTTGGAGGTTGCTCACAGGTCCTGCATGCCCTAGACGCTGACATTGTCGCTGACCAATGTCCTGTGGTAGATGCAGATTATAGCATGCTATCAGATAATGGCGAAGCTGTGCCACCTTCTGCGATCCATAGGGAGATGTGGTGTGTCCCATCCCTCTTCTCTCTGTCCAAGTTCTAAAATTCCTCCAGATGGGACTAAAGGTTCCAGCTGTAAGTGCACAGGCGTGTTAGAAGTCGATTACATGTGTGGCCCCCTCAGGATGAACAACATTCCCTATTTAATTCACTCACCACCTTGGTACAGGACTCTTGAAATACTCAAGTCAGTAATTGCACTTGTAACAGACCTTTATCACTTTCCGTGCCAGAATAGTCCAGTTTTGTGTGGCCCGTTTTATAAAAGATGGAAAAAACAAAACAAAACAAAACTGATTTGCTGGCCTATAGTTTCCTGTCCCATCTTGTTTTGCCCAGTCCCACAAGCCTGGTAGCAGACTCCAAATCTTCTGAAAATTAATAATAAAACACAAAATTCTTATAAATTCATTCAGAAGAAAATGGCCGCAGAACTGCAGGTCCAGCTTATGAATGAGCTGCTGAGCGACAACGATGCCCTCACAAAAGCTGTGGGCATGGCAGCCCGAGAGAAAGCGGAGCTGTGCAGGACCGTCTCCCGGCTCGAGAAGACCCTGAAGCACCACACGCAGAAGGGATGCGTTCTTAATGTGCGTATCTGTGCCTCTTCCTGGCATAGCACCTGCCCACTGTCCCTTTACCATAGAGGTCTGTCAGAATTGTCCATTCTGCTGGTCAGGGAGCTGGGCTTCTCCTTCCTAGATCTGGGCCTGTGTACCACTTTTCCAGGATCTTGCTGCCCAGGCTGGTCTCAAGCTCCTGGCTAGTTACTCCTCCCAACTCAGTCACCCACACATATGCACTGCCAACCAAGCTTTATGGGTTTTGTTTTGTTTTGTTGGCTTGGTTCTCGTGGGGGAGTCGGGGGATTGAGACAGAATCTTAGGTAGCTCAGGCTGCCTTCCAACTCCTCACATAACTGTAGCTGGACTCAAACTTGTGATCCACCTTGTCTCCTCATTCCAAGTGCTGGGAGTACAGCCACGTGCCATCATACCCAGTGTTGAGTGTTTTGAGGTATGTGTGCATGCTCATGGGTTCCCGTGTGCCCCATGCAGGGTGTGGCCGGAAGTCCACATAGGTGTCTTTCTCAGTTACTCTCCACCTTGTCTTTTGAAACAAAGTCTCAACCTGGAGCCCACAGGTTCAGGGAGACTGCCTGGGCAGCAGGCCCCAGAGACTCTCCTGTCTCTACCCCGTCCTCAGTGCTGAGATTACAGATTCCCACTTGCTGCTGGGAATCCAAACTCAGGCCCTCGTGTTTGTGTGGCAAGCACTTTAGCAGCCGAGTCGTATACCCAGCTCTTTGGTGTTCTGATATCTTAGCATCAAATTTTCTACTCCAGGGATGCACGTCCAGCATTTCCCATACTCCTGGCTACTACATAGCGTTTGTATGTGCTCCGAAAAGGAAGCTTAGACTGACACTATGACAACCTGACCAGCTCAGGCTCTCTGCTAACGGTGCAGTTATGGTTGTCTTCTTTTCTCTTTGAGGTTTTCTAGCTGCTGATTTACTTTTTTATGATGAAACCTTAATTTTTTTTTCAAATAGCTTATATGTAGAACAGTTTGCTGTTTTGGTATGGTATCATGTAAGTTTTCACCCATGCATGGGATTTGTGTTATCTTTGTGACAATCACGTTAGCAAAATGTAGGCCAAGGCAAACCTTCAAAGGAACAAGGCCATTTGGTCCACTCTGAAGCCAGCAGGTACTGACCTGGGTCCTTCTCAGACATGTCAGGGGCGCCAGAGAGTGTGTCACATTCTGATTGGGTCTCTGACATCTCTCTTGTGGGTCTGATATTCACCCAGACTTTATATACCAAGAACTGATTTCTCTTACGGCTGAGTGTTTGTGTGATGGATGGATATGTGAACTGTTTTCAGTTCTGACAGTTAGAGGTACTGGGGTTATACTTACAGCATAATGTAGACATAGGGTTCACTTCTCTGGTACAAAATACCTAGGGGGTGAACTGGCCATTCCTCCAGGGAATGAAGGCTCTAGAGATCTGAATTTGATGGATTGTCTTCCAGGTTTCCTGTTTGGGCTAGGATGTACGACATGGGATCTCCTTTAGTTTTAATGTCCCTGTCCTTGATGACATAGTGTACTCCGTGTCTTCTCTGTCATCTGTGCATCTTTTTTGGTGAAGTGACTCTTACGGCGTTGGTCTAGTTTTTGAGCTGGAGTTTTGTTTTCTTGCTTGAGTCTTGAGTTTTTACTTTAGATAGGACTTGGATGCAGGAAGCTTGAGTAGAGGAGGACCACTCTCAGGCCAATTGTGCTTGCACTGGAAACTCAATTAACTGTCAAACATGAACCCGAGCCAGCGGCTGTCTGGCTTTTTGTCCAGCGCCAGTGAAGGTTTGGGGCACAGTTTGGGGAGTAAACAGTGAGAGCAAGCTTTAATAAGAGAAAAAGAGAAGGCGATACATTGAGGGAATTGAGAGAAACTCCTGAGAGTGGGAGGGAGGGCTTCCCTAGAGAGGACAAGACCTTTCAACTTTTAGTCTAGAAAAGTCGTCTATAGAGTAACAACTGAAACTGGAAAATCTGGGGTCACTGGGAGGCCCAATACGCTCCATGCCTAGAGAGGGGGATGATCATGCTCTGCTCATGTGTTGCCTACCCAGTTAGAGGTCGTTAAACACTGGACCCTTTCCTCTTGTCCAACACATTGTCTGTTGCTCATTGCTGACCTTGACTGTCTGCTAGCTGTTTGTCACTAACTGTTCCTTCCTCCGATCCTGGACGCCACCTTTACTTACGATGCATTTATTATTTTTATGCGCTTGGGTGTTTTGCCTGCGTTATATATATGTCTGTGGACCACATGCTCACTCTGTGACCTTGGAGCCTGAAGACGTCATTAGATCTCCTGCAGCTGGAATTATGGACCTTGAAAGAAAGTCTGCGAGCTGCCAAACGGGTGCTGGAAATCGGTTGGGGAAGCAGCCTAGCAGTGTTCTCCAATGCCAAGCCATTTTCTCCTGCTCCGCTTACTTACAGTTGAATCCGTCACAGTTTTCTACATTAGGAATTACAGTATTGTGCCTTGGTTCCTCAGAGAAGGGAGCGTCATGGAGACCAGCTGGCCTGCGTCACTCACCCAGAACCCTTCAGTCCTCTTAACCTGTTGAGTTTGGTGGCCTCAGGTCTCATGCTCTGCCATAAACCTTCTTGGTCATCCTCCCTGGTGTTTGAGGCTTTGCCATTTTAACTCCTAATTTTCTTATAACTCCAGTATCTGTTCTCATTGCAAGATATGCGAGCACCTTGCGTTTCTCACCATGGCCATCTTTCCCTTCCTACTTGCAGGAGGTAGTTCTATATGTCCTACTATGTCAACTCCTTTCTCAGATATGTGAAATATTTTTCCCCTAGTCTCTGCTGTCTGCTTCTCTGAATGATTTCCATTGCAGAGCAAAAGTTTCTGGACTTTGAATGCAATATATTAATTTGTTCTTTCTGGAAAATTGTAGTTTGGGGTCTGGGATTTCACTCTTGAGTTTGCCTTTGTTCAAGAATATAGTTATGTGTATAGTGCTGAAAAGACTGTCCTTTCTCTGCCGGGTTGTCCGGTGCTGAATCTATCAGTGATGGGGTCAGAGAGCCCCTGGAGATGATTCTGAATCTAAGAAGATTCAGGGCTTTGTAATACCTGGAAGCTCAATTCCCTAAAGGCCAGGAGCTACTGAGAGTGAATTGCATCTGACAACCCCCCCTTGCCAAGGTCAAGTGGGCAGCCCCAGCTGTCATGAAGTGGCAGAGAGTGGAGCATAAAACACGCTCTGCTTGCAGTCAGGGCTGGAACAGGCTGAGGTCCACAAGGTCAGACCTGGCTCCTGACAGAGATTATGCTAGTAGCATCACAGGTCATTGGAACGTTGTCATAGCAACTAGAAACTGATGGAAAACTCTTAAGTACAAACTGTCCTTTTTTGCCACCCACATTCAGCCAGTTAGAGACTACCACAGACTGTGCAGAGCCCTGGACAGGCAGGCAGGCAGGCAGGCAGGCAGACAGACAGACAGACTCGTTGGATTGCACATTGAAGGGGGAGGTGTACTTGTCTGTGGTTCACTGTGCACCAGTTTCTGCCGTAGGTAGGGAACCCAGCCTCTCAGGGCTGTAGCCCTGTCACTGAGCCGGTGTCAGCCTCCAAGGCTCCATGCTTCAGCTGCTGACTGAAATACATTCCTGCTGCTGATACCACCCTCTAAACCCAGAACCCAGTTCTGAGACCTGGGACTCCAGCATCCAAGACCTGCTGCTCCCTTTTCAGGTTCTGTTCTTTGCCAAGTTGTTTGGCAGGTCTCATTCAGTATAAATTTCTCTATGAAATTATAGAATCTTACTTTTTTCTAAAAGAAATCCATGTTTCATTAGCTCTGTAGATGAGCAGGTAAAGGATCATATGAGACTGTAAGATGCAATTATTTTGAAAAGCAGTCTAACAGTTTCTCAAAAGGTCTCTCAACAATTCCACTTTCAGGTATTTTTCCAAGGGAGGAAAATTTGTACCTGGAAGTTTGTTATATGTATTAAAACTTATACATAAAACTTTGCAATGTTATTCTTATCCAGAAGGTAGAAGTATTTCAAATGCCCATCAGTTGATGGACAGATAAAGATTTATCAGACCTATGATAGTTTGGCTATCATGTATGAGGTCTTGTATGACTTTTCCTGGAGAGAGGTGAACAGATACCTACTCAGTTCTAGCTAGGGCATCAATCTTTGACAGACCAAAGAAACAGTTCTATTCAAATCTAGTTTGGTGAACCAGTGAGTTTATTGAGACTAGTTATGGTTGCATGGTTGGTGACTCAAAAGCAGCTGCCTGTTTAAGAAGCTCAACACAAACAATGTATCCCAGAGCTCCTTGCACACTTGTAGACAGAAAGCTCTACTGACAGTATAAGTGCCTCTCTCCAGCCATTACTTACTGCTTTATAACTTTGGGAAGGAGCCTTGTGAATCTTGTTAACTTTCTGAACTTCCTTAGCCTTGTATATTGCATGAGCCTTTCTCCCCTATCTGGAAGAGAATGCTTGAATTTGGAAGAAATGGCTATGTAATATATCCTATCCCTTCTTCCTGCTCTTACATTCTATTTTGTCCCCTCTTCTCCCAGAGTTCCTTCAGCTTTGGAGGTAGTAATATTGATGTGTGAATTTTTTTCATTTATTGTTGATCTTTGGCCACTGTGCCTCATCAACAACCACTTCCCCGTTCTTGGAAATTTGACCAGTTATGAATCTTTGCAGTGCCTACCCACTGTAAAAAATATTTTCCTTCATGACTGAGGTTAAAATCAATGATCTGTGGCTATAAATATAAATGTCAAAGGCACGCTGAAAAACACATCATATCTCTTTAACAAAATAATAGCAGTGGCCTTCCTTCCTGCAGGTGCCTTTGACCTCCCCAACCACAGAGTTTTGCCCTCACTTAGAGTACCAGATGTGAGTGCCTTCTTGTGGAACTGGCCTTCAGTCCAATTGGAAAGCAGTTGGTTGGGCATATAACAGTCATGTCACTATTGCAGTAGCAAGCACGTCTTGCTTGGCTTGTTGGTACCATGCAAGATCATTAGCTGGGCTGGTCTGTTAGCAGTAATTTCCCCCACCATACTCTAGCGCTTCAAAAGCTAGCCAGCGGGAAGAGCCATTTCCATGCCTGCCTAGTGTTTCCATGTACTGTAACCAGATTATATGGTGGCTTCGTGAATAGAGTCTGCCATCTAGTTCTGGCATACAACCAAATGTAATGGTAATAGCCTCTGTAGGTTATGGCCCTCTAGGCCAATGCCTCACAGGGAAATAGCCCACCAGTAGCACTGGGAGTTTCATTCAACAGCGTTATGGTTCGTGGGAGTTCCTTGTCCGACTTACATAGGAAATTTCTTTACACTCACTAACTGCTATTTTTTTTTTCTGTCCTTCTGAATGCTTTTTCAAATCTGCACAGCAGTAAAGGTTAGCATTATATGAAGAAACTTTTTAACAAGGCGGGGTCTCTGAAGGGCTGTGGCAGTCCATGCCAAGTAAATGCCGCTTGGTCCTGGATGGAGAGCAAAGGGCCCTAGGGGACAGACAGCACAGTCTGCCAAGACTGAGAAGATGCCATCATTGTTTCAGTTATTTCATGCAAAAAAGTGATGTCTGACATAAGAGCATCGAGGGCAGTGTCTTAGAGTTTTACTGCTGTGAAGAGATGCCATGACCGAGGCAACTCTTACATGGGACAGCATTTAATTGGGGCTGGCTTACAGGTTCAGTCTATTATCATCATGGCGGAAAGCATGGCGGTGTTCAGGCAGACATGGTGCTGGAGAGGTAACTCAGAGTTGTACATCTTGAGCCAAAGGTTACCAGGAAGAGTCTCTTCCACCTTGGGTGTAGCTTGAGCCCACCCCCACACTGACACACTTCCTCCAACAAGGACACGCCTCCTAATGGTGTTACTCCCCGTGGGCCAAGCGTTAAAACACAAAAGTCTATGGGGGCCAAACCTATTCAAACCACGGCAGGCAGGTACCACCTTATTAGCTCTGCCAATTTGAATGACCTTTGTCTCATTGCATAGCCTAGGGCTTCCAGCACATGCCAAGTAGGAATATTGGTCTGTCCTGCCTTGGTCCCTAGTAAGTCTTCCTCTTTTTAAGGTTAAAAAGGACCTTAGCTGTGGATGGTTTTCTTGTTTTTTTTTTTTTTTTTTTTTAATATTTCTTTTAAAGATGTATTTATTTATGTATGTGAGTACACTGTCGCTGTCTTCAGACACACCAGAAGAGGGCATCGAATCCCATTCCAGATGGTTGTGAGCCACCATGTGGTTGCTGGGGATTGAACTCAGGACCTTGAGAAGAGAAGGCAGTGCTCTTAACTGCTGAGCCATCTCCCCAGCCGCTGGATAGTTTTTTTTAAATGCCCTTTATTGATTTAAGAATGATCCTTTTTCTTTGATTCTTTTAAAAAGATACTTTCCCCCCTTGTATTTTTTTATTTAGTTGACACGACTGCGAGTTTTCAAAGGCTTCTTTTTTGTGTTGTTATTACTTCTGCGCCCCCATCTCCACCCCCACATCCCATCTGCTTCCCCTCCAGCCTAACCCTTTCTACCACAGCATCCCCTTCACCTCCTTTTTACCTACATTCTGTATCCCTCCTTCCCCATACGTTCCTTCCCGATTTCCTGGCTTCCATGGGTACTCACTCTCTGTTTAGCAAGTAGAACTAAAGATCTGGTGCTAGAATCCACACGAGAGAGAGAGAGAGAGAGAGAGAGAGAGAGAGAGAGAGAGAGAGAG
>JANHMN010000019.1:1676605-1727685 GCA_030674055.1 Rhabdomys pumilio | reverse complement strand
CTTTCCTGTGCTTCAGGGGTCTAGTCAGCAAAGCATTACCTATACCTATGTGTTGAAGCCTATGCCCAACTTTTTCCCCTGCTAAGTTTAGAGCATCAAGTCTTTTGTAGAGGTCTTTGGTGAATTTGGAGTTTTCGGCAACGCATGAGATAGTGGCTGAGTTTTCTTCTTCGCATGTTGGTGTTATTCCAGATTACTCAGGAGCATTTGTTGAAGATGCTGTCTTTTCTTTATTGTGTACTTTGGGCTTTTTTTTTTTTTAAATCAAGTGTCTGTCCCAGGTGTAATCGCATGGGCTTGTGTCTGGGTCCTCTGCTCTATTCCATCAGGGTACCTGGTTTTGTCCCAGTGATCTTGTTACAGAAATAATACAGCTTCCCAGAGAGATGGCGGGAAAGCTCTTTAGTGCTCCTTGTTCTGCAGGGGCTGAGGCTCAAGGAGGAGCTGGCCTTTAATACGAGATTTTACTTACATACATTTTAGGCTTATGCTGGCCACAAATATAAACACAGCATCTTTAAATCTCTTTCAGGTCCAGGCCAAGGCTATATTTTGAAAAAATGTAATCAGAGACAGGAGGCTGCAAGTTTTGCTGCTTAAGTAGATAGATTTACCTAGAAAAGATTCTGTGTATAGCCAGACTTATTTTAAGTACAACGCCAGTGTTGTTCCTTTTTGAATAGTTGCTGCCCAGTCGGTCATCTTGCCCACTTTTATATTATATTATATTATATTATATTATATTATATTATATTATACTTTTCTTGATAAGAGCACACTGGATTTAGTGGTGGACCTAGACTTAGTTGCCCAGCCACCCTTTAGAGGTCTCTTGTGTGTCAGGGCTGTTTCCTTTGCTACAGGAGTGGAGCCTACTGGCTGGTTAATCTGTCACCTCCTAGCATCCTAAGTTTCTCTAGTCTCTTAATGGGCCTGGTTAGCACATTACTTACTTACCTTTGGGGAGTTTTGGAGTCAGTGCTCCTTTAGCTAAACTGTACTATGCATGACTACATCTCTCCTAAGGAAATCTATTATTAGTAAGGCCTTTATACTGATACACGGGTGAGTTTCTTCTACGTCACTATGTTATTTTTATTACCGTGGTTCTGTAGTGTAATTGGAAGTCAGGTGTGGCGATACTCCCTGCGATATTCTCTTTGTTCAAGATTGAGATCGCACTCTTCCTGTATCTCCAAAGAGTGAGACCGGGAATCTGGTTGGAATCCCACTGGCTCTGCAGATTGCTTTTGGTAGGATGGCCAGTTTCACAGTTGAATGAAAAAAATGAAGTAAAGGGAGGCATGGCCACGCCTGCAGCACGGAAGAGCTTTTAGTGCAGGTGTAAGGGAGAAAGCAGGCAGAGGGAAGAGCCCTGGCTGAGCGTGGCCAGCAGACCAAATGACACTGGCACTGAGAGGAGAGGCAGGGAGGGAGAGCAGTGGAGCCCAAATGACTGAGTTATACATAGATCAGGTGGGAGTGGAAGTCCAGCCTCTGGGAGGAGAGGTCTAGGGTAGGAGGCGGAGTGAGCAGGGCTGGGAAGAGCCACAGGTGCCCAGTGAGGCTTATCCTGGGCTTGAGACCTAACAACAATATTGATTCTTAAAGTCCGTGAATATGAAAGGGCTTCCCGTCTTCTCGTGTGTTAGATCGCAAGTCCATTATTGTCAGAGACAGATTTTAAGTAACTAGCTCCTTTGAGCTGACCCAGTGTTCTTTTATTTTTTTTTTCTTAGTGAGTGTCTCAGGCATGTAGCTAGCTTGGGATGGAGGAGTGGTTTACATCCAACAGATGCATAGATAGTATTGCTTAATTTGTCCACAACCCTACCGGATTTCTTTGTTCTGTCACTCAGAGAGTTGTGGATAATCCTGTTTCTCCTTTCAGATGTGTCGGGTTTCCTTTGTTCTTGGGTTTTGTTGGTTGAGAGAGGTGGCATTGTGCCTGATTACCCAGACCCATTGTCTGCTGGGTGTGAGGAACCTAGGAAGTGACTGGAGCTGGTGAGAACCTCACTCCAGAGCCCTCTCCCCTCGAACCCATGTGTTTTAAGGCTCCTTGTTTACAGCGCCCATTGAAGCTTTTGTTTCTCCTAAAGGTTACATCTATTTGACAGGGATGAAACCTGCTGGGCCTTTGTGGGCTTTAGTCACAGGTGTGAGTAGCATTTGGTCTAGAGGGTTAGTGGGGAGGTGAGGGATGCTATCTTTGATGGGTAGATTAGAGAGGGCAGCGAATGAACTGGTGGAATGTCTTCTTCACGTTCAAGGTTTTCTGGCAGTGACCGACATCTCATCCAGATCACATGTGTGTCCCCAAATAGTTCTGGTTTGTTTTTGTTAAACTGCTCCTTTTGTGTATCGATATCTCGGGAAGTAAACTTCTCCCCCTGACCCGATGACTTGAGCAGAACTGAAGTGATGCCCAGCATGACTGGAGACAACACCTGGCATGTAGTTGTTGCCTAGTAACGCCTCCCTGGATCCCAGCCCTTGGGAGACATTTTCCCAGTTCCTACCCTCATCTGGGGCAGGCCACCCCACAGTAGTCCTCAGCCAGCTGTGGTAGAAACGGGGTGTTTGAATATGGCCTTTTTCTTTCAGATTGGCACATGCTGCTGTCATCCCCTGCGTTACTGTCCTCCGAGTCGTCTCTCAGGATGTTTCTATTTAAGAACACTTCCTAAGAGGGCTGGGGAGATGGGTCGGCTAGTGAAGTGCTTGCTGTGCTAGCGTGAAGTGGTGAGCTCCATCCGCAGACAGATGGGAGCCAGGCCTGGTGGCACATACCTTTAATCCCACCCCTCAGGAGGCAGAGGCAGGTGGTTTTGAGGCCAGCTGGAGCTACATAGCGAGTTCCGGGATGGCAAGAGCTGAACAGTGAGACCATACCTCAAAACCATCCAACAAACAGATGTGGTGGCACATGTACCTATAATCCATTCCTGTGTTGGGAAAACAGACTAGTGGATCTCTGGGGCTAATTAGCCAACTAGCCTAGCCTAATGGGTAAACCCAAGCCTCCAGTTAGAGACCCCATCTTTTAAAAATCCCGAGGAGTAACACCTAAGGTTTACCTCGGACCTACACCCGCAAGCACACACCTTTACCCCTCCCCCATGGAAAAAGAAAGGCTCTACAGAGTTGCCAGCTGTGTTTTTGTTTTTAACAGAGGCAAAGCAAATCTTCATTGAAGCAGGAGGGGACGGATCTGCAGAGTTCTCTACGGCACTCAGACCCAGAGTGGCACGCACAGGCTACAAGCGGGGACACAAATACCTGCAATATCAAAGTAAGACACGCAGGAAGGGCGTCAGAGTGTCAGCCACGTCTCAAGCCAGGGCTAGTTCGCTGCAGGAAGAAGACCTCCTTGACTATTACAGGGTTCTTGTTGACTTGGTGTGTCTGTTGACAGTTCAAACACACTCCTTTACAGAAGACCTGCTGCCCTAGTGGTCAGATCACTATGAGAAAGGAAGTCAGCATAAACTGGCCCGCAGACTTGGTTTGGTTGTATGCGGATACCATGTTTGCTCCTGTAATGGTCAAATCATCAGGAGGCAGTTTCTATAGGCAAAGACAATCTCTACTTGCCCCTGAGGGAAAGGTGCTTCTCAGAGTTTGCATCCAAGCTCCTTGGCTTCAGTTTTTCCCATCACCCATGGCATCTGTGGAACCCATGATGTTATCCCCTCAGAGCCGGAATCCCATGGTCTTTATGGGGCTCACTCAAGAGCGCTGTGCTTTTGTTAAGAGAAACGCTTCAGTGTGCGTATCTGATAATTTGTGAGGTGCAAGCCAGTTTAATTTCCTTATTTTGTAATGAACGACTGACTGTGCCGTCGTACCAAACAGGATATTTCAGGAATGTGTGTTTCCTCCGATTCTTACTGTCTGCCTTCCTCCTAGATGGAAAAGCTGTACCTGCATTATCTGCGAGCAGAGAGCTTTAGGAAAGCTCTGATTTATCAGAAGAAGTATCTCTTACTGCTGATTGGTGGATTCCAGGACTCGGAGCAGGAAACGCTCTCCATGATCGCTCACTTGGGGGTCTTTCCTTCCAAAGCAGATAAGAAAATTACCACATCACGTCCCTTCACCAAGTTCCGCACCGCTGTTCGAGTGGTCATTGCAGTATTGAGGTAAATGTCCCGCCCTCAAGCCAGTTGGCAACGAACGTGTGCTTGCGTCAGTGGTGGCTTTAGTCCTTAAAACTGCAGTGTTTTCTCCTCCAATATCAGTGGTATCGTGGCTCTGAAGAAGACATAGTGACAACTGGTCTTTAGAATTCATGCTGGAGGGGCTGGAGGGATGGATGGTTTGCAAACCCACGTGGTCATTCGCAGCCATCCACGACTCCAGTTCCTGGGGATGTCACACCTCATTCTGACCTTCCTGGTGTCAGGCATTCATTTAGTGTGCATATATGCAGGCAAAATGTGCATTCAAATAAACAGATTCATGCTGTCCCTGGGTATGGTGGTCCCAGCACTCAGGAGGCCGAGACAGGAGAGTCAAAAGTTCTAGGTTAGCCTGAACTGTATTATATTTGGGACCCAGTATCACAATGCCTGAAAAAGTTTCCAGAACCTGGTGGTCTTTTTGGAATAATCTATGGTTTGTCACATCCCAAATCAGAAAGTTACGGTCATGTCATTTGTCAGGAAAGCCATGCTAAAAGGAGTGTCAAGCACTGTGTACTGTTACCTTGCTTGCCACCTTCCGCCACTGTTAACACGATCCTGCTGACAGGCCTTCTCGGTTAGTCAGAAGCAACCAGAAGGAAGGAGTGTGTTTTCCCAATTTCTGGTGATATGATCAGGCTTGAATTTTGGAGTGTGATGGACCGTGGGTAACCTGTGGTGGATGTGGGCAGAACCGGTTGGTTGACAAGGGTGTGGCCAGAGGGGGCTTCTTCAGAAGATGGAAGGTCCCTGCCCAGCGTGAGGGTATAGCCAACTCCGTGTCCATAACTAGTTGCCAGCTTGTCAGTGGACCCACACAGCTTGTGAGGGCTGTCTCCTTTGTCCAGAGGGCACCTTCGGGTGTCTGGTCACAGCAGAAGTGTTGCTGCTTCCTTCCTTCCTGTTTGCTCTCGTTTTAACCAAGTTTTGACCCCTTTCTGTGCAGGTTGCGTTTTTTGGTTAAGAAGTGGCAAGAAGTGGACCGGAAGGGAGCGCTGATACACAGCAAGAGCGCCCGCCATGGTGGGTCTCGAGTCTTTGCCTTTCCTGCTGCTGCCGAAATGTTCTCGAGTGTTTTGGTGTGGGAATGTCATAAAGCACAGTAAGAAAACTAGGAATCCCAGTCAGTAGCCACCCTACAGCACTGAGAACAGCACTGACTGACCAGCGCCTGTCAGGGAGCACGCTCGCTCTCCAGGGCTGACTAGGGCTCTCCTTTATGCCGCTGCACCCCCGTGTGAGCATTCATGCTTGTTTTTAGCTCAGTGGCATCTTGTTTCTGGTGCTGTCTTGCTGCCTTCTCATACGAAGTATAACAGTGGCTTCGGGGACTCCAGAGGGGCCAGTGACAAGTGAGATTCTTTGCTGGGTCTCTGCCTTGTGTCTAGGGGTGGCGGATGTGAATGTCCTTCTATTTAGAGGGCATGGAAGGCATAGGCCACTGCCACCCCTGGCTGCCTGACATCCTGATAGTGCCTTCAGTTCAGGTCAGCAGGCATGCTTACCTCTCGTTCTCTAAAGGCCCCCTAAAGGTTCCCCCAGTCATGGGCTGCCCATGTAGTGCTGGCAGTCAGGACCAGAGTCATTCAAGCAAAATGTAAATCATTAAAACTTGAGAATATCACAACTTGATACATTTTGAAATCACCTTGCAGGATCTTAAAGTGGTTTGTATAAGCTTAAAGTTTTGGCAGATGGACCCTTTTCCTAAAATGTGAGTTTCTTTTCCTAATGATTTGGTGTTTGATCATTCTTGGGAAGGACATCGAACATGCCAGCGACAACATTCTCCGTCAGGAACCAGAGCATCTCTGCCAACCCGAGACACATCTTCAGGGCATACCAAGGACTCTCGGCACAGCCCCAGATCTGTGGCAGCCGTCTCGCTGGGCAAGGAAAGGTCAGTTGAGCTGCCCCTAGCCTTTCACCTAGAAATCATGGGGATTATCTTCAGAAGTCTGTATGGCTGCTCAGAGAAATGTAATTCAATAATTCATCTCTTACTGGCTCAGAGTGAGATGGGGACACAGCAGAGTCTGCAAGAGCCTGGGGATCTTGGCGTTGTTCAGGAAGAGCTAAGATCACCTGTGTTGCCAAGTGGTGGTGGTTTATTTGTTTAATCCCAGCATTCAGTATGCAGAGGCAGGCTGACCTCTGAGTTTGAGGCCAGCCTGCACTTCAGAGTGGATTCTGGGACAGCCAGGGTTACACAGAGAAAAAACAAAAAAAAGATGACCTGTGTTCAGTGAGGCATGTTCTACCCTGAAAAGGTTTGGAGCTTGGCTCATGGAAAGGGAGAGGAACATGGTCTTCCCTGGGGACACGGGCCCTGCCAGGAAGGATGGTCACAATGGGAATTAGACAAGGATGGTTTTGCCCAGGGAAGTGTAGGCCAATAGGTTAACCATCTCAGTCACAAGGTGAAGGATAATGAGGCATCCAGTTGGGGTAACAAGTATAATCTCAAAATTCGGTGAACAAAATTGTACGTAATTGCAGCCACTTATTCTGACATCAATGTGTGATCTAGAAGTTGACTTTGTTTTTGGGTATTTGTTTTGTTTTGAGACCAGGACTCATTATGTAGCCCTAGCTACATAATATGGAGCTTGCTGTGCAGACCAAGCTAGCCTTGAAATCACAGAGATCTGATCTCTTACCTCTGTCTCCCAAACCCTGGAGTAACAGAAGTGCACCAGCACACCCCTGGAGTACTGTGTGGGTGCTTACCTGGCATTCATGAGCCTCTGGACTCTAGGCAAAGGAGAAAAAAAAAAACACCTTTTCTTTGTGGTAAAGAATAGTCCTGAAGAGAATAGCCCTGGTGGAGACCCGTCCTGATTGGTCAGCTCCTCTGTAAACCCTCGACATAGTACACCTGTTAACTTAAGGTTCTTTGTTTGCAGATCAACGTCAACACCAAGTTCAAGGCTAGAAAGATCCCTGACTCCTTCTCAAGATCCTGAGCAGTCCTTGACAGAATACATTCATCGCTTAGAAATGATCCAGCAGAGACTTGGGGGCCTGCCACCAGGTACAAAAGGTCTCGCAGTATTTGTTAAAAATGACATTACTGTACCTTAGAAACATGACATAGAAAAGACTGCTAGTAAATAGGTCCGACAGTCCTCCTGAGTCGTCCCAGCACTAGATAGCTCCTGGCACGGGGGTTGCAAACAGTGTGAAACCAGCTTGGTATACACAGTGAGTTCTAGGCTAGCCAGGGCTACAGACAAAGTGAGTACCAGGCTAGCCAGGGCTACAAAGTGAGTACCGGGCTAGCTAGGGCTGCAGAGTAATATGCTGTCTCAGAACAAAACAAAAGAACCTCTGCCTTCAGCTTAGTGATTGTTAGTTTGATTGAAATGTCTGCACGGCTGTGTAAACAATGCACTTAGCAGTGTGTGGGAGCAAAGTCTGGTTCGGTCACTGGTGGGGACATTATGTCCTCTTACAGTGATAGGGAATGTAAAGATAATTGTGCGGACTGCTTTCCTCACCGCTGTGAGCAAGGATCTGGGAAGCAGCAGCAGTTGTCCAGGGCCTGTGGCTCCACACTTTTCCAAATGCTTCAGGCGACGACTTTAGAGGCCTTACAAACCAAGTGGCCGAGGTGATCCCAGCAAGGGCCCCACTCTCTCTAGCGGCAGTTTTTCTGTTAGAGAATTGATCACTGACCAAATACCTGACAGGAGGCAACAAAATGATTTGCTTTGGTTCACGGTTTGAGAAAATAGTATTATCGCGGTTTGCTTGCCGCCTGGAGTAGCGTTCAGTGGAAGCTGACATGGGCGGCTGCTCCAGTGTGCGCTGATTAGGAAGCAGAGGAGGGGCAGGAAGTGAGGCCAGGCTGTAAAAAAAATCTCACTTCCTGTTTCCGGTAAATCACTTCCTTCAGCCAGGCTTCATATCCTAAGAGTACAGAGCCTCCTAAAACAGTGTTACCGTCTGAAGACTGGGCAGTAAAACACATGCTCTTATGAAAGATATTTCATATTCAGGTCTTTACCAATTACAGTTTGGCCTGAATATAATTTGTGTAATAGTTTCTTAAACCTAACCTTCTATTTTATTAGAAAAATTTCATTGTAACTCACATTGTTTTTTTTTTACCAAGCTCAACTCAGTGATGGTGTTCTGAAGTTCTAAACAACTTTTTAAAAAGTTTTATAACAAATTTCTATTCTGTTTTAATTTTAGATTCTACTCAGAAATCCTGCCACCAGAAGATTAAACAATGAATAAAGTCCTTGTGGCTCTTAACCAGTGACATTTCTATTTGAGGAAAGATGGTTTTTTTTTTTCCTAAGGAAAGCTCATGGTATGGTCTGTCACCACTTTGGGAGTGGTGACACCAGCCCCTAGGAGCCACCAAGAGCTTCCTCCTCGAAGACACACTGCTAAATGGAGGGAGCACGCTGCGCTCCTCCCCGCCCAGCCCCAGCGAGCAGTGGCCACGCTGGGTCCCGTGCCTGATGACGGAGCCATCTGCCTCGTCTGCGGCAGAAGCTGCTTGTTTTCTTAGTGTGCCAGGATGGATGGTCAGTTGAAAATGAACACATAGGAAGGAAGGAATGCATTTTAAGAACTTTGGATGGATGGATGGATGGATGGATGGATGGATGGATGGATGGATGGTCGGTCTTGTATTGTTGTTTTTCTTAAATCTGTTCAGTTTATTCTTTTTGTTGGCAAAGCAAATAAAATGATGTCAAACTTGCTTCTCCTGGCTAAGCCATTCTGTAATTACCCCATGCAGTGAATCTGGCTCAGAACCCTTCACCCCTCAGCAAATATACGGTCAGGCGTGTCACACAGATGTCTACATATGTATGAATTCAGAAAACATGGCAAAGTGGTTTTGAAATAATAAACACAGTTAGTGGGTATCTTGTTTAAAACTTCTCCAGAATATAAGAGGGGCATAAGTTTATCACGCTCAGTTAGTGTTTGGCCCAGAAATACTTTAAAGCAAATGTGTGGTGGTGTATCAGTAGCCCAGGCTAAAAACAAAGCCCTTCAGGTTTTCAGAAGGAATTTAATATAAGGACTTGTTTGCTCTGTTGTCAGATGAACTGAGGCAGACAAAGTAAAGTAACCCAGAGATGAGCCACAATACTGGGGCTTGAAGAACTATGAAACTGTCTTTGGACTCAAAGAACCCGTCCCCTATGGCAAAAGACAAGTCCTGATGAGACAGATCAGCTGCCAGAGGCACACACACACACACACACATCTACCCCTGTAGCACACATACACACCTATAGCACACATACACGCACACATATACACAATTCTACAGTAGTCCAATAGCTGTGGGCCTGTTGTCAACAATTCTACCCCAGCAGCCTGCATAGTATCTTGTAGCTCTACAAAGTCAGCAAACATAGGAGGGGGGCCTTCCAGTGCCGTCCCACACTGAGAATTCCAGCTTGCCAGGCATGGCGGCACATGCCTTTAATCTCAGCACTCAAGTCTGCCTGGGCTACATAGTTCCAGGACAACATAGACTCTGTCTCAAAACAAACAAACAAACAAACAATAGGATTCGGCTCTACAGAAATCTCGTAGTATTTGTCTACGAGTGACCCGATAAGCCCCCTTTGTCTGCTTTCGTCATCTGTCGGTTGCTTTAGCGCTGTGTGAATTGGTTTATATGCTGGTCTCAGTCACTCAGATCCACAAGGGCCTCTCCTACTTCATTTAGGTCATGCTCTACCCTAGGGTACAAAAAGGCCACTAAGGTGCCTCACCAGTCCAGGGGTGCCTTCCTGATGAACGTCCTCCTTTCCTGTGAGCCCAGTCCTCTCAGGCAGGCCCAGTGAGCTGGCTTCAGTTAGCACATCTCCCCATTCTCAGTTTCCTATGTAACACCCATCCCCTCTCTACTGTCTTCTGGTCCCTGATATCCATGGGGACCTCAGATGATAAGCAGGTGTCCCTAATGGCCTCTTTGGTGTCCCAGCCATAAAGAGCAAGCTCGCACCTCTGTGTTGATCTCTTCCTTACCCAACTGTCCTAAGATTCTTGACTGTGGCATAATCTTGGCTACACCTGAGTGGAGGTTTCCAGGAAGAAGTAGGCCAGACTACCTGCAGTGTCAGGCCATGTCTCCTGCTGCTTCTGATGGTAGGAAGGGCAAAATGTGGTAAGTTTGTTACTTCTGAGATGCTGCAGAACACACCTTAGCATGAGACACTAAAAACAATTAGGATGCAGCAAGCCTTTGGTTCTTGCAGTCATTCTTGCAGGGTTTTTCTCTTTTTCTCTGAAGCAACAGTGTGTGTTACCAGCCTCCAGCCCTTTCTCCACGTGACCCACCTGACTGATTCATGCTACCGTTCTTTAGATGTGAAGGCGTTCACTGCCAGGGTATTGAGTCTCTTATCTCGAAAGATTCCTCATACAACCATAAACCCTGCTACCTTGTCTTACATTCTAGCTTGCTTCATAAAGCACTGTAGTGATCCAGCCTCAGACAGCCCCCTCAGCTCCTGCCAGTATATACACGTTGGTTGTGTGTTATGATTTATGGGCTAAACTGTTCCCTCACCCCAACCAAGGGCATATTGAAGTCCTCATCTCAAGTACATATGACGATAGTCGAAAATTAGGTCTTTGCAGATGATCAGGTTAGCATGAGCTAACTAGAGTGTTCTCATATTAGGGATGAATGGTGTCTACTGACAAGACACTGGCACATAAGAGCATCATGTGGTCTCGAAAAACCAAAAAAAAAAAAAAAATCATATGGACATGAGGGCAGAGATGGGGGGCAGGGAAACATCTGGAAGTCAAGAAACATCAGGAGGGAACATCTATAACACAAGAAACATCAAAGATTAGTAGCAGCCACTAGAGGCCAGGAGACAGCTATAGAACAGATTGTCCTGTATAGTTCTCTATCGAACTGGTCCTAGCTGACACCTTGCTTTAGACTTCGAGCGTCCGGAGTTCTGGTGTGGTAAACTGTTGAGCCAGCTCAATTTCCAGTCCTTAATAACCATTGTGCTACCAAATGAATACTCAGCTTTTTGGAGGGAGAGGTGGGGACTTCAGGGCCCTAACCTGTTTTTAATCTCATTATGTTTATCTGAATTATGCTCAGAAGTAACTGTAATTCTGTTTCTAGTATCCAGCAGGTGGGGTAGTAGTAAGGTTTATCTAGAAGAACAGACCCAATAGAATGTAAATCGGAAAGGGATTTACCAGCATCGTGTATACAATACCATTACGTGGGCAGCCAAACAGTGGCTATTCCGCCATGGAGAACAAAAGCCAATGGCTGCTCCGTCCAGGAAACCAAATGCCTCTGTATTCCTGATCTGGTGCTAAAGGCTTGGAGGATTCCTGGCCAGTTGCTGGTCTTTAGTCCATTTTGGAAGAAGGAGCTAGGTTCTGATGTCTAGGAAGAAGGACAGCACTCAACAGCTACATGCAATCATTGGCAAGAGGGCAGGGTAGGCAGGCAGCAGGCAGGCAGGCAGGCAAAGCTGATTTTATTTACCTCTTTATGCCTGAGGCACTACTACTGTAAGGCAGAGTGCTCACTCTGGAGAAAGACGTTCCTCTCCTGAAAATACCCTCACAGGCTCATTCATGGCTGTGTCTCTTGGTCGGTTCTAGCTTCTGCCATGTAGAAGAGGAGGCATGCTAGGTTAAGTTAGGACACTAGTCTGTGGACATGTATAATGGTATCCAGGCAGTTTAAGGGGTCAAAATCTTTGGAAATAGATACACAGACATCTCCGAGCCATGTCACAGGCCCAGCTTCCCCCTTATCCCCAACCCCCAAACAAGGCTCCAAATTTGGTATTAGAGAATTGTAGGGACAATTTCTTGTGCACTGTGTGGAAGCATCATCGGTCAATAAAAAGGTGATGGCCTATTAGCAAAAGGCAGGAAGTGGGAGTTCCGGTAGAGAGATTAGAATTCTGGGAGAGGTAGGAGGTTTGCCACAGACTCGGAGGAAACCAAGGAGAGGTAATTAGCCATGTGGCAGATAAGGGACAGTCTACACGGGATAATTGAGTTATGAGTCGGTTGGCGAACAAGCCTAGCTTAAGGCCTAATATTAATTCATAAGTAAGCCTTCAAGTCATTATTAGGGAATTGTGGCAACCATAGAGAAAACCAAATGGCTACAGAGTTGTTTCATTTGAGCATTTTACTGTGTTTGGAGGTACTTAATTATAACGCTACAGATGACTTTTTTTTTCATGCAGTTTCATAGGGTTTGGCTCTGATTGCCTGTCGTTTGCCATCAGCTGCCCACTGTTTCGTATTAAGAGGTTTTATTTAACTTGCTGTGTATTTGTTTCACTGGGTCATCTTGCCCGGTCTATACTGATGACTGAGTCCACCTCAACCCCTGTTTTGCCTGTTGAGCTGTGGAGAAAGACAGAAGGATCCTACTCTCCCTAGAACCCTAAAGCAGTGGCTAAATACTTAAAAGTAGGAAAATGGGGGACTGGAGAGACAGTTCACAAGTTAAGAGTGCTTGTTGCTTTTGAAGAAACCTCCGATTTTGTTCTAGCACTCGTATGGTGGCTATGAACGGTCTTACAGTTGAAGGGCGTCTGGCGCCCTCTCTGGTCTCCTTTGGTACTGCATGCATGTGATGCACAGGTACACTTGCCTGCAAAACACCCACACATAAAATAAGCCTTAAAAATTGTTATATGCTGCTTAAAACGTTTTGTGTTGAATTTTAAGTCTTTGTTGTAGACACCTTTTTGTCCCGATGCCAATAAGTAAAAATTCAGCTCTTTGAAGGACAAGTAGACCCTTATTCCCATCAGCCTAGAGTGAGGGACTGTCAGCTAAGCAGCCCCTTCCCCAGTAACTTGCTGGAATGCCTTCAAGTCTGGATGTTTTGTGTGCTTTACAATCAATGGGAAAATACTCCAGCAGCAAGCTAATCTACTGCAATTGAATCCAGGATACTTGATCCAGGAAGCCTTGTTCTGGCCACACCCACTCCAGACAGTCTGCGCCAGCCTCAAAAGGCCGAAGCCCAGTTGCTTTTTTCATAACCCTGTGAACTTTCAACAACTGTTCTCCATTCAAGACGACAGGGAACACTTCCTTAGAAGAAACCAGTGATCGGAGAAATGTGAAAACTGTTGACCAGTTTACATGCAAAACTTGTGACTGCTTCCTATATGAGCCTGTGTGACCCGAGGAAATAAAGAGTCCTTCGTTTGCATACCACGCATCTTGGCTGTATAACCAGATTAGTCAGTTCAGATGTTTTAAAATCAGTTGGGGACACCTTCCTATGCTGTTTCTTCTGGATGTAATATTAAGCTCACTAAAAGCCTCCAAAATGTTTTTTTTTTTTTTTTTTTTTTTTCCTACCTGGGATTTTTAAGGTATGTAGAGAGGGCTGGATGATATTATGGTAATAGTGGCGAGAGGGTGACTTAAGAGTAAAGTGTGTGCACGTGCGTGTGTATATGTATGTATACGTGTATATGTATGTTTACACATATATGTATATATATGCCCCCCCTCCACACACACACTCTGAGAATAGCTCCTTCAAAAATCCCATCAAGGTTCCCAACGTATCAGATCCATGCCCCAAGGTCATCTCAAGGACTGAGACACTGCCCGAGCTCCTTCTTGGTCAATACCAGAGTGCCTCCAGGGTTGTTGTGAAAAGCGATAAGCAAACACACTTTAAAGCAGGCGGAAAAAACGCCAGAGTTTGCTGACACCATAGCAGGAACGACGACAGAGTTAAGCGTGTCAGCAGGGCTCCTGAGGAAGAAGAGGCTGGGGAATCCTGAGGAGGGTCACCTGGGCGACATTGAAGTCGGCTCACAGTGGGGGTCGCTCGTATCCCCAGGCGCCTCTGTCCAGCTCCCCCGCCCGCCGCTCCTATCGCGCCCCCAAGGGCAGTAAAGCTCGTGGCTTCCCCGACTTGGCTTATTGGCCAATGGAAGCGAGCCTTTAAAGTTGCTGGGCGGGGCCGTCCCCGCGTCCCCGCGAGAGCGTTGCCCCGCCCCTCAGCCGCGCACGCGCGTCCCCGGCGCGCTCCCCGAGCCGGAGCCGCCCGCGCTCGTGCCCGTGCCCATGCGAAGCAGCCCCGGCCGCGCCCCGCCCGCTGCCGGCTGCGGGCGGCCGCTGCGGGTCTGCAGGCCCGGGTAAGGGGAAAACGCCTGAGCCACCGGCCATGGCCGACCGCGGATGCCCTCTGGAGGCGGCGCCGCTGCCCGCCGAGGTGCTCGAGAGCCTGGCGGAGCTGGAGCTGGAGCTGTCCGAAGGTGAGAGCCGCGGGATCCCCCGGCCAGGGACCCTCGCCGGAGACCCCGCCCAGGGACCTTTGGGAGCGTCACCCCTGGAACCTGCGGGCTCCCCTCATGCGGGATCCCCGCTGGCCTTCCCTCGGCATCCCTGCCTGGGCCGCTCGCCGGAGAGCCCGCCAGCTTCTGCAGACTGGCGGGTGCCCGGCCTCCGAAGGACACCGGGAGGGACTGGCTGGGAGGTGGGCCTAGGCGCACTCTTGCTGCCCGACCGTGGTCTGGGCTTCAGAAGCGTCAAGGCCACGGTCCGGGCTTCCAGAGTCTGCCTTGCAGCCCGTCGGCCGGCAGGAAGCCCGGGATGCAGAAGGCGAGCCCCACCCCTGGAACCTTAGACTGCCTCGTGAGCCTCAGTTTCCTCATCTATAAAACGAGGCAAAAAGAACACTCTGCCTTGTGGATTATGAGGCCGAAGTGCATTGATCTGTAAACAGATTGCAAAACGTGTTAACACTTAAGAGGTTTATTCCTTTATGGAATTTTGATACAAGTTATTTGACACTGGGGGATGGGAGGGGGGCAAGCAAGGGTCACGGTGCCTGCGTGGGGAGGTCAGAGGTCAGTTTGCACGGAACTGGTGAGTTCTGGGAATGAACTCAGGTTGTCAGATTAGAGGGCAAGTGCCCGCCGGGCCAACCCATTAGCTCTCTCTCTACACGAGGATTTGAAAAAGTTAAAAAGTCAAATAAGTGGTTGTTTAGAAACAGACTAGGGAAATAATAGGACTTCAGAGATGGTGAGTGGTGCTCTCGATTTGGATGTTATACCTCTTGGGATGCCTGGGAAAAGAGTTCTGTTCTCCATAAACTGACCACCCCCTGACCCTGGAGGAAAAACATGTATGCTTATTAACTCTGGTTTTGAGACTTAAGTGCAATTTGAACCGACATAACCCCACCCCCACCCCCATTTAGATTGTTAAGCTCGCAGTAGTCGATTTAGTGAATTTTTGAGAATTTTCTTTTTCTTTTTATGTATATGGACATTTTCTCTGCATGTTTGTTTGTATATCATACTCATGCCTGGTGTCCCTGAAGGCCAGAATTGGGTACTAGATTTATGTCGGTGCTGTGAATTGAACCCAGGTCCTCTGGAAGAACGGTCAGCATGCTTAACCACCGAGTCATCTCTCCAGCTCCAGCTCCAGCTCTGCTTTGAGAATTCTTGATTCTCTTTGGAGGTGTGGTTGGGAATGATTCTGGAAAAAAAAAAAAAAGTCTATTGTACTGGATTTGATATGGCTCCTTGGGGAAAATTGCATAGTTGTAGTTTGGCTTTTGCATATCAAATGTGTTTTTGCAGATTGCTCCTCATTTCGGCTCCAGAATGTCTGTTATTTCAGTTCCGTGGGGTTATATAGGTTTTAATGCTCACTAGGAGTTTATAGTTAATCAAGTGATTCCCTCAAAGCCAAAAAAAAAACAAAAAAACAAAAAACTTCATAACTTGTGGCAGGACCAGAGTATATCGGCTGAAGAAACACCTCTTAAATCAGTTAAATCTACTTATACTGCTACTGTTTTAGACATACATGGGGGTATATGTAAGTAAAGCATATAAGGTTGTGGGTGTGCCGTGTCGAGGATCTGAAAAAATAGCTTACATGGAGAAAGGGGGCAGACAGTTCAGAGTTAATAGCAGGAGATTGCAGAGTGTGCTGGCAACCCCAGAGTCAGTAACCATAGTTTCCTGCCCTCTCCCAGACTGGCACATTTCAATTTGCCACATAGGTTAAGTGATTACCTTGGCAGAGTCGCCCTTGGCCCTGCTCACAGAGAATGTCCACACCTTAACACTGGACCCCAGAGCTTGGGACTGTCGTTGAGATGAAACTTTTCATGGTGGGCTCAGAGATGCCTAGTGATATGGACTGAGCTTTAGGCAGACGTTTGGAGTGCTCACCTAGAGGCTGGCATCTCCTCAGTGTCATCTGGCAAGTCACTGATTTATAAACATGTCTGAACTTGGGCTGGGCCGGCCGTAAAAGGAGGGGAACGTTGTTTTACTGACATCTCAAGGTTCCTGTAGAGGGTTACTCAGTGTGTGTGAGTGGTTTGAAACAGTCAAGGTGCTTTGTTTATAGACGAAAGGAATGTGTTACTAATGGGTCACAGTCCTAAAACTAGTATTTTAGCAGTTTTTCACTTCAATTTTTTTTTTTTTTTTTTTTTTGGCGTACAGAATAGTTTGATCGTGACCTTTTCATGCATGCGTGTTATACTTTGCTTCCATTCACCCCGTTATTCTCTTCTGTCTCCCAACTTCTGTTTCCTTTTCTCTCCCCAAACAGCTCCCCTTCTGCATTCAGTGACACACACAACTTTTAATATGCAGAGAGTTAGATCTGGAGCACACATATGGGAGAAAACATTTGTGTCTCTCTGTGTCCTCCTGTATTCCTGCCTCTAACATGCAGATTTTCTTTAACTTAGTAACTCTCTATATCCCATGTATGTGTGGGTAGACATGTACACTTTACACATCTGTTACTATTATTTTTATATTTTACTCAACCAAAGGTTGTAAAAATAGGACCTCTCTCTCTCTCTCTCTCTTTCTCTCCTTCTCTTTCTCTCTTTCTTTCTTTGAGTCAGGGTTTCTCTGTGTGGCTCTGGCTGTCCTGGAACTCACTCTGTAGACCAGATAGAGATCTGCCTGCCCCTGCCTCTCAAATACTGGGCTTAAAGGCGTGCACTACTGTGGGATTCTCCTCTCTTTCCTGGGGCTTTTCCCCATATTCAAGGCAGAGAGAAAAACTTCTGGTTTAGAGTGGCGCAGTGTCACTTTCATAATACCCACATATGTCTGACTGAAGGGTTCCTTAAAACTTGGGTTTGTCATCGGTGGGTATGGGAAGAACTCAGGACAGATAAGCTGCTGCCTTCATGGGGAACAGTGCTGAGAGGGATGGTTCCCGGATGGTCTAGGAAAGTTGTGTTCCTCCCTCAGCTGCACACTAGCAGGGGATAGTTGGTGTTACCCGGACAATCTGGAAAATCCTGCAGGTCTCCCCTCAGCTGTACATCAGCAGGGACTGCATAGAAGAAGCACTTCTCCGTCTTTGTTCGTAAAACATGGTCTCATCCTCCCTGCCGATAAGGGTTGGCTCTCAGAGAAGGTTCTCTGTGTGTGTGTTTGTGAGTGTTGTATGTGTGTGTTGGGGGCAGGGTTTGAATGTACACATACCATAGTCTGCATGTAGAGTTCAGAGGATGACATTTGGGAATCCCGGTCCTCTCATTCCACCATGGGCTTCAGGGATTGAACTCAGATCATCAAGCTTGGTTGACCGGCACTTTCCGCCTGTGAAACTTGAACGCGTTGAAATAAATCGGAACTCTTCTCGAAGTTATCTTAGGCATTTGCCACAGCAGCGGCAGCAACAGCAAAAGGACAACATGTCAGCCACAGTTAGGAGCACTTGTTGCTCTGTAGAGGACCCTGGTCCAGTTTCCAGCACCCACGTAATGGCTTACAACCTCCAGTTTCTGGGAATCTTAACACTCTCCTTCTTCTGACCTCCAGGGGCACCAGGCACACATGTGGTACACAAACATACATGCAGGCAAGACACTCACACACATAAATTTAAGACGAAAAACCAAGGAACAGAGCAAAACAAAAGCAATAGAATTGTCCATGGACACACGATCATATAGACACTTGAGCCACTGTCCTAAAGAAAGGCGTGTCTCTTTCTACCTCTTTGCCTTCTCTTATTTGGTAGAGAAAGGGAGGGACTATGGGAGGTTGCCGTAAAATGGCAGCGGACAGCTTGGGTGACAAGAAGGGCATCCTAAGTAGGTGGGCTGGTTACCGGTCATGGCCATGAGAGGAACGGGGTAAATGAACCGTATAGTGAGTAGCTGTATAACGAGCAGGGAGGGTGAAGTAGCCTCCCAACTGAAAAAACCCAAGGCTGGGTGGATTCACCGCAGAACTCTACCAGAACTAGCTGATTCCAGTGCTACTCAAGGTGTTCCATGAAGCAGAAGCGGAGGGGAGGGTTCCAAACTCTGACCAAGTCAGTATGACCTTGACACCGAAAACCACAAAGAGCCGTTGCACGAACAAGAAAATCTCAGAGACCTACCTCCCCGGTGAAGAAAGACACAGAATCCTCAATAAAGTTCTCAGAAACGAAATTCAGCATCACATGGGAAAGACCGCCTGTCGTGACTAAATTGGCTTTCTCCTGGCACTGTAGAGACAGCTCAGCGTACATGAATCAATAAATGTAATTCAATATATTAATGGACTGAGAGATAGATATCACGTGACCGTCTCTAGTTGTAAAGGAAAACTGTAAAAATCCATCTACCCTTCCTGATAAAAGTCCCGGAGAGTCTAGGGATGGAGGGTTTGTACTTCAAACCTATAGCAGACATCATACTCAGAGTGTTCCTAAAGAGAACAGGTATGGGACCTCCGCCACTCCTCTCGCCACTTGCTACTCAATATAGTGCTTGGTGTCTGGCTAGGACAGTTTAATAAGGGGAGCAGATAGCGAGGATGCAGGTAGGAGAAGAAGATGCGAACACACTCCCTTTTTCAGAAGATATGACTCTATAGATAGGAGACCCCAAAACACTCTACCAAGAAACCCTTAGGAGCTTATAAAGACACTCATCAAAGTGGCAGGGCACAAAGTCGACATACAGAAATCAGTAGCCTTCTCTAGTACTAACTGACCGAGGTCATTGAGACAGTCGCATCTGCAGTAGCCCTACGGAAGATGAAGGACCTAGGGAAGAGCTGGCCAGTGAAAGAGAGGTCCACAGTGAAAAACTAGAGATACCAAAGAAAGGTAAGGACACACTAGAAGATGGAAAGGAGACCGTCCACGCTTATGGATTGGAAGAGTTAATATAGTGAAAATGACCGCCGTACCAAAAGCACTCTACAACCGCAGTGCAGCCCTAATAAATAAACCACTTACAGGCACAGGTCATGGCTGAGTCAGACCCCGGTAGCACAGAAAAAGACCAGCAGTCAACAAACGGGACCTCGTAAAGCACAGCGAAGGCAGCGGAGGTGACAGAAGAGGCAGCCACAGAATGGGGGAAACCTTTGCCAGTTAGCCGGTCCCTCGACAGAGGGCTCGTGTCTAGAATGTACGAAGAACTAAAAAGCTAAACATGAAAAATATAAACAACCTGGTTAAAAAAAAGATGGGCCAAGGAACTGAACAGAAATTCTCAAAAAGAAGAGAGGCAAATGGCTAGGTAGTGCTTAAAAGTGTTCGCATTCTTAGTCATGAGGGAAATGATAATTGTCTGGCCTCAGTGGGAGAGGGTGCACCGAGCCCCACAGAGACTTGATGTACTGGGGGGAGGGGGCCACTCACTCACTCTGAGGAAAAGGGAGGATGGGGGGAAGAGTTGTGGGAGGGGATGACTGGAGGGAGCAGTGAGTGGGATATAAAGTGAATAATAATAATAATAATAATAATAACAACAACAACAACAACAAATTATTGAATAAAAATAAAACCCCGCTTAAAATTCTATGTTACTCCAGTCAGACGGTCATCATCAAGAACACAAATGACAGCAAATGCCAAGTGTATGTGGAAATCAGTCTGAAGGTTTCTGGGGAGAGGGAGACAGAGAGAGAGAGAGAGAGAGAGAGAGAGAGAGAGAGAGAGAGAGAGAACACACATATAACCCAGCTATACCACTCTTGAGCATGCACCCAGTAGGTTTTATGCCTTCTACAGAGATACCTGCTCATCCATGTTCACGGTTGCTGTATTTACAACAGTTAGGAAAGGGAACCAACTTAAGTGTCCATAACCAGATAAATGGATAGGGAAAAAATTCTGTAATATGCACAATGCAAAACTACTCAGCTGTAAGGAAAAGTCAAATAACCCAATTTGCAGATAAGCAGATGAAGATTGGGGGAAAGGTTATACAGAGCGAGCTGAGGTCCAGAAAGACAAAGGCCGTGTGTTCTCTCTCGTATGCAGAGCTTAGCTTCAGATCTTTCTTTAACCTGGTGCTCAACCAGAAGCCAGGAGACTAGAAAGCAGCCTTTTCTGGAGAAGGTACGCCTTAAGAAAGAGAGGCCAGTGGGTTATAGTTAGAAAGAAAGTGGAGAGATGGAATTCTGGGAGTGAAAAGGCAAGGATGAGCCGAGAAATATGGGGTTGGGGAGAATCCAGGGAATGTGTACAAAAAGCCCATGTGGAAGGCTACTATCTAACAGCCGAATTCAAAAATATTTGGAGTTGAGATACATGAATTGGAAGGAGAGGAGGGAATACTGAGGTGCAGAGATTACATGGGGATCAGGGTGGGTGGACAAAGGAGAGGGACAGTGGTCAGTGGGCTAAGCAAAACTAAGGACCCATGAAAATGCTCCTGGAAGCCCATTAGTAAGCTAATTTTAAAATACAGCTTCACAAAGGGCTTGGCTAGAGTTGGCCTGCGTGGGTGGATAGACAATGTTACTCCTGGAATACATGGATCATTAAATGAAAATCACGGTGTGAGGCATGGGAAGCCTTCCTACAAGTTACTGATGGAGAATGTCGCAGGGCTCTCCAAGGTGACATAGGTTATTTCCATTGTCCTTGGTCACCCATTGCGACTACACAGTAAGACCGCGTTGCTGAAGACACCGTATGTTTTGGTTGTAGGACATAGAGAAGTCAATTTCAAGCTGACTAGGAAACTTAATCCCTACTGGCTAGCTTTCACAGTTCCAGAAGGTTCTATGCAGACTACTGAGGGGAAAAAGACCTCGGTGGACTTACCCAGTGCTGGTCCCTGCAGGACCAACTGGCTAGTCTGTTGGGTGTGATGGCCTCATGTAGGATAACAACTGGATTGAAATGTTCTCTACAGGAGGGAATTTCTTCCTTGGTTCCACAATCCTGATCAAAAGCCCATGGCTGATGAGGTCACAGGTCCTAGGGTAGATCCTACTATTGTTAATTGTTAAATGGTTATGCCCCTTAAATATTTATGTTTCTAGCCATAGATTCATTGCTCTTAGCTGGTCAGAGATGCTTCTTCTTGCAGTGGGTGGCCGTCAGTGGAGAGACACATAACTGGTCATAGTCTTAAGACTGAAAGACTGAGTTGTTCAGTCCTAAATAGGTCATCTGTATCTCTACCCCTCTTCCTCCTCTTTTCTCATAAGGCTTGAGGAGGCAGAAAGAATTTAGGAACCAAAAGACATGAGTGCTTTGCAGCGCTGTCTTCTGGTCATGACTACACATAAGAGACTCTTGTACAAGCCCTGTTCAAGAGTAAGTCAAAATTCTGGCGTAGATGGGGTGGGTGATCGCTAGGGCACATGCCTCCCCCCCTACTGAAAGGCTGATGGCGGTTGGCAGTTTCTTCATTGCTTTTAAAGAAGTGAACTGTTGGATTCTTGCTGTGACCCAGCTGATGACTGCACACCAATGGACATCAAGGCAGCAGGGACTGGACTTAGTGGGTCATTAAAAAAAAAAAAAAGACGTAAAGTTGGAGTGGAGCATGGGGGCAGAAATGATTATACTTCATTGTGTATATATATATATATATATGTATGATTGTCAAGAATAAAGGAAAACCTTTAAAGCCGAGTCTTACGTCTGAAAACCAGTGACAGGTGTTGAACAGTAGACACCCACCCGGTAGTTTCACCACCTTTTGCTTTAGACAAAGTCTCACTGTGTAGCCCTTGGCTGGCCTGAAATGCACTGTATGGAACAGACTGCCTTCCGATTGAGAGATTGACCTGCCTCTGCCTCTGGGATTAAAGGTGTGTGCCACCACACCCGACTTCATTTCCAAAAGTAAAAAACGAGAAAAACCAGCCGGGAAGCTGTGTTTCCAGAAAGGCTGCTTAGATGGATCAGAGGCTGCAGAAGCAACAGAAGAGTCGAAAGGACCTCCAGTGACTTCTGACAGTGAGGTTGAGGGCTCAGGGTGAGAGAGAGACAGAGAGAGAGAAATGAAGGCTTTGGGCTTTGCAGTGCTGGTGTGTAATCGCTAGGCAGAGAGAGTGAAGACGGCAGAATTTGAGGGGAGAGGCATGTGAAGACATTGAGAGTCTCAAGAAAGAACCTGCCTCGACAGAGCCCCAGGGATGTACTGTGAATTATAATGTGCCAGTCCGAGCTCTACAGCGAGGTTTGAGTCACAGATGGGTGCTCTGTTTGTTGTTGCCACCAAGGATGTGCTGAAGGATAGGTCCTGACATGGATGTCCCTGACTTGGGGGGACAGTAATATTAATAAAAGCGAATGGGGTTTGAGTCACAGTCAGTGTTGAGAGCTGACAGCGGACGGTGGGGTGAGACTGAGTGTGTCTGCTCAGGACCAGGCTTCCTTGAGGCTGAATAGCATTTTAGGAGGAGTGACAGTATAACTGGGAAAGTTTCGTTTAGGGCTCTGCGGAAGTTCATGGAGGTGAGAGCCTGTCACAGGAGGATCATGTTCATGGAGCACAGGAAGACAGAAGGGGCTGAGGGTTCCTCCACAGCCCCTCTAACCCCGTCAGGACTGGCATTTACTTTAAGAGGAGGAGAGTTAAATTCTCTAGTATGTGTTTGGTGTAGAAACCCTGTCCCCGTGATGAGACTGGCCGAGCAGGAAGAGGCTGAGAGTTGGGGTTCAATTAATATGGGTGACCAACACAACTGGATGGCTTTGCTGTTTTGAGCGCACGTCTGTCACCATACCCAGTATGTTAGTTGAATGCTCTTTGTGTGTGACATGTCAGTAAGGTTAGGAAATTGCCATCCTCACATAAGGTTGCCCGTGGATGGTAGTTTTAAAGGTGTTTGGACCTAGTCTGGCTCCCACATGCTAGTGACAAAGCTTGCTACTGGAGTGACTAGAAGAACCGAGGAACTGGCTTGCTATCTTCAGCTTGCCGAGTCTTCCTGTGTGACGGGGAGCACCCTCCCTTGTCTTCAGGAGCAAGCACCCATGTTTATCTTTCCCACAGAGCAGCACTTAGACTTGAAAGAGAGTTGACATGCTCTCCTGATGGTGTTGGCCAGGCTCGTAGATGGCCTTGGTGTCTCACATCGGGGCCTTGCTGACAGAGGGAAAGGAGTGTGTTGTTTCAGGGGCTTCTCTCTTGAGGGAGAAGCCTGTCGTCTGTGCAGGACAGGCCGTCAGCCCTGGTGGTGGAGCAGGCTGTGCACTCTGAGGGCTTCTGTTGTCTGTTAGGTTCTCTTTATCCTGAGGGTCAAACTTCAGTTCTATCAAGAGAGGTGGACATGCACCTAGGTCTCAGAAGTTTGAAAGGACATTCAAGGGCAGGGTGCTGATCTGCTGGAGAGAGGAGCCTTTGCCAGGTGAGGTGTCCTCATGGAAGCAGCATGAGGGGGTAGAGTCACCCTGTGCCCGTTGCCTGGCCCCCTCTTCTGTAGTGTATCCTCAGTGAGCAGTAGCTATGTGTGTGGTGATCCACCTCTCATCAGGACAGGGCTTCATCTCTTAGTGTAACTGGGTCTTACAGGTACAGACCACAGCATCTAGCTTCCTGGGTGCATCCCAAGACAAATAGAAGATGGGCTGCGAGTTTCCCACAATGTTTTATTCCCACAGTCCACTCAGAGTGGTTAGCCTTGAACTCACTATGTAGCCTAGGCAGGTATTGAACTTGTGGTCACTGTAGCTTCTCAAATAGCTGGTGTTAAAGGCATTGTTCATTCTCTGCAGTTTTACCATCTTGCTTTTTAATTAATTCATAAAATATGGGAATCATGTTATATTTCAATTTCATGGTTTTAAGTGGCAGTTTCATACTGCCCTATGAGTGGGGTAATTTCTAATCAAATGCTAGACATTGTATCTGTTGGTGTGAATTTTGCTTCAAGTTAATGCCATGTTTTCTTTATAGTGCGTTTACTTTTGCCTTGGCATGTGGGCCAAGATCTCATTGTCTGCCCATGGTAATGTGAGTTAAAGCTGGCACCAGACACATGAAAGTGCCCTTATTTTTTTTCCAAAAAAAAAAAAAAAAAACCTTATTTCTGTCTCTGTCTTTTTGTCTCTCTGTCTCTCTGTCTCTCACTCTCTCTCTCTGTGTGTGTGTGTGTGTGTGTGTGTGGGCTCGTGCTTGTGTGTATATGCATCTGTGTCATGGAATGCGTCCATATGGAGCTCAGGGAGCAACTTGTAGAAGCCTGTTTTCTTCTTCCACTATGTGACTTCCAGCGATCCAACTCAAGTCACCGGGTTTGGTGGCAAGTGCTTTACCCACTGAACCATTTCCAGGGCCTGGATCCTGTGTTTCCCATTGTATCTGAAGTATAGTTACTCAGCAGACGGCCTGTGTACCTCCCAGGGCTCCTTTGCTTTGCTGTGCTCAGAGTGCTCTGTGTAACATACAGTTCTGCCTAACCCAGTGACCTGCTTTTTATTTCTTCTTTGGCGGACTCTTACAGCAGAAAATTAACCTCTGGTTCTACACTTCCATAATGTCTTCAGATTAAAAAAAAAACAAAAAACAAAAAAACTTTTAACAATCCAGTTTTCCCAGTTGTTCGAATGGGGCGGGGCAGAGCAGTCTTTTAGGGCCCGGCACTTCTGCCGTTACTAAGTGGAACTCTCCTGCGTGAATATTCAGGTTAGTGAATACATCTTCCTATTTCTTTAAAAACTTGGAGATAAAAGAAGAGAATTATTAAGCTTAACATGTACAAAGTCTGCTTTGAATTAAGAATGGATGAGATAGACCTGCAAACACTTAAGAAGCATATTTGATATTCACTTTTTAGTGTTGAGTATAAAGAACTTAAAGTGTGCAGAAAGGTGACTTCTGTTTTTGTGTTTTCTGTCTTTATATTTAGAACCTTGTGTTTGGAAATAGCTGTCAGGCCCGTCCCACAACCCGAAACACCTGCAACTGTGGCTATTTTCTCTTTCTTTTTTGTTAATTTTTTTAGTGTCACAAAGATGTACTTTTTGAAAGTGGGTTCTTTCATTTGGTGAAATATCATATATATATGATATACATGAGACTGAGTATGCTGTCTGTGTTCAATAGCTCAGGTAAAAAGAATCAATTTTGGATAACCAATAAACCCTCGGACTCAGAGAAATGAAGCAGTTAACTTGACTAGTCCCATAGCTATTAAAGAGATTTTATTTATGATTTAAGTATCTCCTGGAAAATAAGTCTTCCAGACAATAAGGTATTGCTGTCAGGTCTCAGCAAGCGTGTGTGTGTGTGTGTGTGTGTGTTGTGTGTGTATACATACAAACATATATTAAATAAGGACCATGGGGCTGAAGGGATGGCTCAGTGGTTAAGAGCGCTTGCTGTTCTTCAGAGGATCTGGGTTTGATTCTTTGCACCCACATGGTGGCTCACATATGTCTATAACTCTAGTTTCAGGGAATACAGTGCCCTCCTCTGCAGGCATCAAACATACACATGGCACATGTGTATACACGCAGGCAAACATTCATGCACATAAAAAAAAATCAAACTAAATTTTAAAAAGAAATAACGCTAATTCTACACGGTTTTCTGCAAATATTTTCAAACTTTTTAATCTTGAAATAGTTTTAGGTTCATAAGTTTCAGAAGTAACACATAGAACTTATCTGGTTTTCTTCACTAACATCTGTAGCCAAAGTCCTGCCAGAGCATCTTCCACACATTCCCACATGCTAAAGGGCGTGTGCTTATTATGCGAAAGAGTATGTTCAGAAGTGTATGAGATGAAAATAGAAGTCTGTCTGACACCTTACCTGAAGGCAGAGGAGCAGGATTATGGGGTGTCTTCCTCCCTGCAATATATATTCTACACATGCAGATGACTCACATTGACGTGTGTGTGTGTGTGTGTGTGTGTGTGTGTGTGTGTGTGTACCTTTTATCAGAGCAAGGTCATCCTATATTGTTGTTTGGTTTGCTCTTTTATTTGGTAGGAGTTCATGAATCATGTGCTATCCATCCTCGGCATGTCAGGTACCAGGATGTTTGCACAGCCAACAGAGTCTGTAGTAAAGACGCACGGCAGGGTATTTTTCTGATGGACAGTTAGGCAGTAGACAGTTATTGGCTATCACCCACAGCACTTACTCCCTAGCTTTATAGACTGATTTAGTGCTTTTTGACAATAAGTGTTTAGACATAATTTGTTGAGGGAGTGCCTTCATGGGCTCTGGACTCCTAAGTCTGTTTCTGGAGCAGCAGCGATCAGCCACAGCTTCATGTCGTACCTCCCTGGAAGTCTGGAAGAGCAGCCTCCTGCCCTGCAACCGCCAGAGAAGTCTGTCCAGGGGTACCACAAGTCTTTCCAGAGCCCACAGACGCTTGGATGTTCAGGCGTAAACAGCTCTCTCTGCGTTCCCATCAGGGCCTCACCAGTTCTGTAGTGAGTGGGAACAAGGCTCTGTTGTTTGTCTCTTTGTTTGTGTTTTATTGTTCCCATGAAAGACTTGGTCTTGGGTTTAGAAAGCTTGCATTTGAATCCCCTCTTCAATGGCGTACCAGCTCAGTGCCAGGATTCCATTATGGGATCCTACCTGCCCCGTGTGGCTGTGCTCTATGCGGTGTGTGCATGGGACCAATGGCCATCATGTTGGACACATGAAAATAATGGCAGCTAGTTACATATGAACGGAGAACACACATGACCACTGACATAATCATTTCACTCAACATCTTTGAGCTTTAGGTTGTTCAGTAGCAACCAGACCTCAAATTTTGCAGTTTGATCTTTTCCTGTGCCAGTGATCAGCCATTTGTGATTTTCATTTATAGTATCCTGTTGAAAGTTACTGTGCTTAAAGCCCAGGGTAAGGTATGGTGCTGGAAGTCTCTGTATTAAATGCAGTTTTGAGTCAGGATTCATGTAACTTAAATGTGTTCATGGGATGCATACCCAGTGTCACATGAGACCATCCATCTGTGGCTGGCTGTGTGTCAGTTAATAAAATGAGATAGCCTTTATCTTATGGTGAGCATCAAGCAGGCACCTGACGTGTTTAATACCTCAGTGTTCTTTGGTACCTTCACCACTGTAAAATATAAGACAGGACGATAGCTGGGCGTGGTGGGATATGCATGCAGGGGCAGAGACACATGGCTCAAGGCCAACCTGGTCTTCTTAGTGAGTTCCAGGGCTGCACAGTGAAACCCTGCCTCAATTTTTTAAAATTTCGATATAAATTCATCACATTTGAATATATTCTAGAGTAAATATAGTATTAGTATATGATGTTCTGAAGTATTTATGCTCTAGCCTTGTGCACCAGTTGCAATGTTATAAGTGAAATCGTGCAGTATTATCTCGAACCTAGTGAGAGTAGTCCTGTGACCCTCTGCGTGCCGCAGTGGTGATAATGAAGAGGACCGGCGCCTGGGAATCCAGTGAGATGATAGTGCCCTTCCAGAAGATCATCGTGTGTCTGTTTAAGGCCAGTGAGTGGAACATGCTGCCCCTCCTAGTATCCTATGGTAGAGCAGCGAATCAGATTTGCTCCTTGTTGAAGATGGGTTGGTGTTAAAAATGGAGCATTTAATGGGAAAAAAAACCTCAGCAACAAAAGGAGAAACAGATTTATATGTAGGATAATGCCGATTCAGGTCAACTGAAAACATGTAGACGCAAAGCAGTACAGACAAACACACACACACACATATCACACAGATACACATAGACACATATATCACATACACACATATATACAAACAAACACATATACCCACACACATGTATACACACACATACTCACAAATACCCACATACACACACATACTCATATACACACATATACATACACACACACACACATATACACACACGCACACACACATATACACAAACACACACGCATACCCACATACCCACGTACACACAGGTACACATACACACACACATACACACATGGCAGGAGATACTCTATTATGGACACATTAAACGCTACAGAACAGCTGCCTGTGAGTGCTGGGGCTGAACCCCGTGAGGACCGTGAGATGGTGAAGGATAGGCCTTCCTGTTTCCACGGTCTGTTACCCAGCAGGCTCTAGACAAAGGGCCGGCTAGTGGGAAGGCCCTGTGGTAGACCAGCTCATGCTCCCGAAACTGCTTATCTATCCCACAGACCTTTCCCTGGCTGTGGATTCATGTACACTCAGGACATTTGTGAGGCTTAATCTAAATGTCAGTTGCTCCAAAGGGTCTGTTCCCACACCTGCAAACCCTAGTCAAGATGGCGTCTTCTAAAGGAAATACCTGGCTGCACGCTCGACAGCAGGATTTTCTGATACTCTGCAGCCTTCTGCTTTTTGGTTTGGAAGAACATGCAAGATGAAGGAGGAGGGCTTAGAAAACACCAAAAATGCAAAAAAAGAAAAAGAAAAAACGGTGGCACTGAGAGCTGTATGAAAACACGTTTGTACCGAAGGCAAGGAATAAAACGTTGTAGCACACACTCGTGGTCTAAGGCCTCCGTGAGAACGTTGAAGCACTAACAGCATTCCCAGTCTCGAGTAGGAACCGGATAGCACATGGAGACCAGGACCAGGTAGAAAATGTGAAGTGTGTTTTCTGTTTCATTGACAAGTGCATTTAGCTTGCGTTTAGCTTCTATATATGATAGTATATATACATACCGGGACAGTCCTCGTCGAGGGCACTATGGCTGTGGAGCCTGAGCCTCTGGGTCCCTTTTACTGTTATTTCTGATACTTCAGCCTGCATCTGTATCATTTAAGGGTCTTACAAGTAGAGATATTGATTCTGCTGATCTGAGGTGTGACCTAAGAACCTTCTGTAAGATTTAATAAAGATTCGTGTGTATCTATTTGTGTGAGTATGTACTACGAGTGTGTGCCCGCAGAGGCCGGAAGATGGCATTGGATGCCGTAGAGCAGGACTTGCAGTTAGTTCTGAGCTGTGTCACGTGGTTTCTGGGGACCCAACTCAGATTCTCTGGAAGAGCAGGACACACCTAGTAAGTGCTTAGCCATCTCTCCAGCCTTGGAGTCTACTACATTTTGACAAGTTTCTAAGAGATGTTGATCACCTTTTTTTTTTTAAAAATTAAAGTATTACTTACATATAGTAAGATTCTGTTTCCCAGTGTGGAGTTCTGTAAGCTCCTTACTGGTGAATGCAGCTGTGTAATTCCTGCTAGAGTTGAGTCATGCAAGTCTTACACCATCCCAGACTCCTTATCCCCTCTGACAGTCCCCTCCCTCCTGCCCTGCTGGCTCTGTAGCTTTTCCTCCTCTAGAGTGTCATTATATAGAATAACGTACATATGGCATACAGCCTTTGACCCAGGCTTCCTTCACTCAGTGACTTGTATGTGAGATCTGCCTACACTGCGACACTTTGTCTGCTCCTTTCTGCTCCCTTCCATGCTGGGTTCATCCCAGCTTACTTACCTAGTAACTCTCTCGAAAGGCATCAATGTGTAGCTTTTAGATTAGAAATTTTAAAAATCTGCGTGTGTCAGGGAGTGGGACAAGGTGGCATGTGTAGAGGTCCGAGGTCGGTCCCAGGTGTCAGACCTCATGTGTGTTCTTTGAGACAGGGTCCCTTCTTGCTTGCTGCTGCGTACTCCAGACTGGCTAGCCTGTGAGCGTCAGGGATCATCCTGTCTCTGATTCCCATTTCACCATAGGAGCGCTGGAATTAGAGGAGTACACTACCACATTCAGCGTTGTGTGGGTCCTGGGGCTCCAAATTTAGGTTCTTGGCATCACTCACCAAACCTTTTACTCACTGAGCCATTTTCCCACCCCACAATTCTCAATTTTTTTCCCATTAAAAATCTTGAAACTGACTAGAGAGATAGCTTAGTTGGTAAAACGCGTGCAGCACAAACTTAAGTTATTGAATTTGATCCCGAGAACCCACATTAAAAAGACAGGTGTGGTGGTACATGCTTAAAACCCAGTGCTGGGAGGCTGGGAAGAAAATATTCCCTGGGCTCCTGGGGCTTACTGGTCAGTCAGCTCACCTAACCTTGGTTAGCTCCAGGCTAAGAGACAGACCCCTCTCGTAAAACAAGGTAAATGGTTACAAGCCCCTAAGATTGACCTCTGACCTCCATGTGTACATGTGTCCATGCACCCTCCCACGTATATATGAATGTTTTCAGAACCTTACAAGTGATGGCGTTCTCTTTTGCCCCTGTTGCAGGTGACATCACTCAGAAAGGGTATGAGAAGAAGAGGGCAAAGCTGCTGGCTCGCTACATCCCCCTCACTCAAGGTAACAAACACTGTCTTGTAGAGCTTGGCACTGGGGTGCAGGGGTGCGGGGGTGCGGGGGTGGCTTAGTGGTAGAACACTTGCCTACTTGGGATAGGTCTTGGGGCCAGTCCCCAACACTACAAGCCGAGAACTGACAATAATAAGATAATAAGTAAGAACTGATTTGAGATTTTAAAAATTGGTAGATGTTCCATATTTTACTTAGGGCTGAATGGTATGTCTGTTTTTAGATAATGAAATCCAGAGGCATAAATTATAATTTACAGCTTTGGCTCGAGAAAGATTTCACTCCCAAATAGGACTTCTTCTATTTCTATGGTCACAGAGTGGCCAGATATAGTTCCCTAGTAGGCAAGGACACATTATAAAATTTTGGATTCTTTGCACATTAATTTGTAGATTTGGCATGTTCGTTATTTTGGATATTTTTAACAGAACGTTGTGACCTAATTCTAAAATGTGTGTCGTAAGTACGAAAGGTCAAGAGATCCAAAGTGTGCTGGGAGGAGTTGTCTGGCTAGTTATTAAGAATTAGTAAGGCCATCATCTCTGAGAATAGGTTACTCTGCAAGGACAGGTGGCTAGTGGGACAGAAAGGCCGGCCCAGATGCACACACACACACACACACACACACACACACGGCCTTGGTTCAGAAGAGATAGCATGTGGCTAGGGTGTTGGCATAGATCAGTACCTATGTAAAATACATGAAATGAGACACCAAAGTTAGCTTCAGGTATGTTAGGCCCAAGGGCGAGAGGCAGGGACTGTAGAGCCTTTGGAAGATCTGGAAGATCGGGGGGTGTGTCGCCATCTCAAGGTAGGAAGGCTTTCTTCAGTTGCTGGAGATGCTGCTGGTACAACAGCAGCCATAAGAGAAAAGATGTACAAGTTGGGACACATTAAACTTAGTAGCTCCTCTTTGTAACATCAAGAGGTACCTTGAAGAGATGAAGAAGCTGCAGGCTGTGGGTGGATGGTGACAACACAAGTGACATAAGACGTGGCTCCAGAGTGCACAGGCAGTTCTGCCTGATGGCTTTCTGCAGCTGCAAATGGGCATCTGAGTGGCCAGGCGGCTAGCATGAAGCATGAGGACAACTGAGTACTAGGAGGCTAGCCTGTACCACTAGGAGTCCAAATTTCTTAATGTGATGAGAAGAATGGGCAAAGACTTCAATAGGTATTTCTTCTGTGTTCATAGGAGAAAGTAGCCATCGATGGTGATGATGGTACCACCTAACTTCTCAGGTAGTCAGAGAAGTGCAGATTAAAACCTGGCATCCCAGTTAGAGTCAGTGTGGATACATCTGTGTCACCTGATGCCACAAGGATATCCATCATGACCCTAAACTACCAAGACCTCCAACCAGCCTTGCTCAGAAGATCCCAGGCATAAAACGCCAAGCATCTGGACACCATCAGTGGTGACCTCCCTAAGATGAGGTTTTGAAGACACCACAAAGCAGTGTGGCTAGCATGAGCTCTGAAAACAGACACTGGGGAGGCAGAGGCAGGAGGATCTCTGTGAGTTCCAGGACAGTCTCGTCTACATACTGAGTTATAGACAGGGCTATACAGCGAAACCCTGTCTGAAATAGCAGTAATGATGATGAAAACTACAGCAGAGATCTTTTGCAGTAATAAAGAAGGAAAAGGAAAGGGGTTTCTAGAATGAAACACACCGTTCCTGGGTAGAAGTAAAACTGGACAAGGTTGGGCACGTGCCATCTTCAGCCACCCCAAAGCTTCCTTTTTCTTTCTTCAATAAGTATGCGTGTGTGTGCACGTGTGTGTGTGCGTGCGCGCTCTCAAGTATGGTCTGCATGTACCCATCAGAGGAAAACCCTTGGAGTTGCCTGTCTTTCCATTTTGTTGAAGGGGGTTCTCTCTGGTTTCTGCTGTGCTGTGTACTCCAGAGCAGCTCGCCT
Organism: Rhabdomys pumilio; assembly: GCA_030674055.1. NCBI lineage: Eukaryota > Metazoa > Chordata > Mammalia > Rodentia > Muridae > Rhabdomys > Rhabdomys pumilio. The sequence goes on along the minus strand of JANHMN010000019.1, from coordinate 1,695,066 downwards.
GAGAGCTTCTGGACGATCATCCCAGTTTTGCTTCCTATCTGCAGAGGAATGCAGGGATTACAGATGTTTGCCACCACATCTGGATTTTTATATGGGTGCTGAGGGTCAAATTCAACTTGTTAGGATAGTATAGTAAGCACCTTTACTAGCCCAAACTTAAATAATAATAATATTAATGATAACAATAATAGCATTTTATAAATAATAATAATAATAATTATTATTGCTGCTTTTTCTTTAAGATATTCATTTCCTTTGTGTGCATTTTGTTTATGTATGTGTCTCTGTGTGCCATGTGCATCCCCATGGAGGCCAGTGGGTGTCATGTCTCCTAGAGCTGGAGTCAGAGGTGGTTGTGAGATGTCACATGAGCTCTGGAAACTAAACTCCAGTCCTCTGTAAGGACAGCAAGTACTGATAACCACCGAGCCATCTCTCCAGCCCCCACGCTTTATTTCTTAAACAATGCAGTGGCTACATCTCCCCTTACATAATGGCTTCTTAAACTGTGCATGCTTTATACTGTCTGAATCCATATATTTATAAATAACAGGACACTAATATTGAAGATGCCGGTTATATATTGGTATTTGTTCATTCAAGACAAAGACAGTAAAATTGGGGACGTGGTGGCACACACCTTTAACCCCAACACCCAGGAGGATCTCTGAGTTTGAGGCCAGTGTGGTCCATATAGCAAGTTCCAGGACAGCCAGACAGACAATAAAAGCCACAGTAAAATTGGGATGGAAGGAAACTGTAAGGCCTGGTTTTTCCAAAAGTCACTAACAACCATTCTCCAGAACAACCACGCGTCTTAGCCATGCCCTTTCCTAGTGAGGGATAGGATATCGGTTTTCTCCTCACACCACAGTTCTGTTGGTTACAGTTCATAACATGAGGTGGGAAACCAAACAGGTTTGGTCCGGAGAAGAGATCTTTGTGTGCAGGACATGACTGTGTGCGCGGAGGCTGCTTATGTTGGAGTTAGCAAGGGGCTCTGTTGCTATTGTAACTTTTGGGAATATGTGATCCTAAGTGGCTTTTATCTCTCAGGACTTCTATCTTGAAACAGAAAGCATCCATTGAAAACAAAAATACATTGTCAAACACTAATACATGTAGCAAGAAAAGTACAGGAACTATATTGGGATCATAAACTGTATTTAGAAGGCATACCCAATATCCCAAGAATATGAAGAAACATAAATTGCTTAGGTGGAAGAAATTCAAAGAACAGGAAACAGAAGTGGATTATAAACACTAAATCATGTTCAAATTTACTAGTAGATACGGAAATGCAAATTAGAGCTGACTGTCCTCTTAGGATAGAAGAGTCCTCACACTTTCTCTAAACTCACGCTGAGACGTGTGTGAGGGACCACATTGCTTGTAGGCGTGTGAACCACTGCAGCCTTCCTGGAAAGTCACCTCTTGATTCCTGCTGCAATTAAAAGTGTATCTTCTTGGGGCTGGAGAGATGGCTCAGCAAATAAGAGCATGTCCAGCTGTTGGAGAGAATCTGAGTTCAGTTTCCAGAACCCAGGTCAGGGAGCTCACAACCGCCTCTAACTCTCCCTCCAGGGAGTTCTGACGCCAACCTCCATAGGTTTCTGAACTCACGTACACACACACACACACACACACACACACACACACTTCGTGCCTCTTATATGCAATTTAAAACAAACTTAAACCTGGTGTGGTACACAATGCCTTCAGTCCTACTCCTTAGGAGGTAGAGGCAGGTGGATCTTTGTGAGTTCTGTAAGTTCAAAACCAGTGTGGTCTACGTAGCAAGTTCCAGATTAGCTTGGGACACACAATGAGACACTGTCTCCAAACAAACAAACAAACAAACAAACAAACAAACAAACAATCTTCCCCTCTATGCAGTAATTTCAGATCCGTTTTTGTTGTCTTTGTTGGATAATACATCTGTCTGAAGGATAAAGGCACCCGTGTTTGGAATGTATCTATACATCACTATGTACATACCACTTCCTAATCCTTAATGCCTGACAGTGGATGTTCCTCAGTGAAACTTTAAAGTAGTTCTTTTACCCAGTAGGGCCACTGTTCGGTATTGTTGTAGATCTGTATATGTACGTGTGTGTGTGTGTGTGTGTGTGTGTGTGTGTGTGTGTGTGTGTGTCAGATTTGGAAGAGTTAAGCACAGGTTTCTGGAGCTGTTCTCGTTCTCGAGCGCTCTATAACCACCCATGCTAGACCACATCACAGCCCTATTGGGCTGCAGCTTGGGGCAGCTCAGAGAGTAGCGCTTGTGGATACAGCGAGAGTCAAGCGATTGAGTCTGAGTTGGTGGCTTGTGAGGGTCCCCTCATTGGCTTCTGGGATGGGGGCTTCTCTGCCTCTGTCTCCTGTTTCCCCACAAGGCTATTTTTGTGGGAAATAAGGGATTAGCACATTGAACTTCACAGGTAAAGCCGAGTCAAGCAGAGATGGAGGTGTGCTGCTTGCTTCATGTGACCAGCCTTAGAGGTCAGGTAGTGCTGTGTTCCTGTAAGAGACACTGACCCAGGATGTCATGATGGACTCTGCTTGTTCCGGGGCTGTGGTTAGGACAGGAGGAGCAAGTGAGGTTGGAATGGCCGCCGGCTGGTCTTACAAGGCATTTTCAAACAAAGCTAAGGATATCAAGTTTACTCTTACCGAGTCTCAGCTGAAGGTGTTAGCAAATTAGGATTGGAATGAGACCAGAGGCTTTTGTTCAGTGACTGTGCTATGTTGCCCTGCTATTTCTCACTGCCGTGTATCCTGGGGGTGGGTGCTATCACTGTGAGCCCTTGGCTGGCTGAGGATGCGTGGACAGTAGGTGACATGCTTTGTCGGTCCCAGATTTGAAAGACAGCCCACAGCAGTCTGCATCTAGACCAGGTTGATGGCCTCTGAGCAGTCCACGCTCTGAAGCTGCTCAGTATTATTCTTGGTGTTTTATTCTCTACCTCTCCACTTTTCCCCTGTATTTAAGGGCCACCGAGGAATGGCTGGTGGGCTGCTTCTCACTTAGAGTTTGATGACACTGTGGACATAACAGTATCAGGCAGTACAGGTCATTTTAGATCTATGGAACAGCCTTAATGCATGCAGGAACCAGCTCTTGGAGAGCTGTGGCTGACACATGAGACCTAAATTGATGTACCATGTTGCCAAGGATATCCTGAGGGTGTAGTTATCATTACAGTTATGAACCAGAGGCTAGACTAGGTCTCGTGATATGGAGAGAAGGTAGTCTAGGTATTACTCTGACCTATGTTCATGGCACTTAATCCCAAGCCAGAGGCTCTTTGTGCTCTAAGAGCCCTGCTAGGAATAGTGCAGCGTGTACCTGTATGGCCATGTAAGAGAAATGCACACTGTTTTAAGCGGGGCTTTTTATAATGGGAACAGCAAATTGTTTACACAAGGTATAAAACTGTGTTTCAGGAGTAGACCCATGTCTGCAGACAGAGAATAGAATTCCTGGGCCCTTGCTGACGGCAGCTACTGCTAAACAACAGAAGTCTCGGGCTACCAACTCAAGGGATGAGCGCTTCCGGTCAGGTAGGTTCATAGCTCTGGAAGTGCGGGAGGGAGCAGGGGGTGGGCAGCAGCAGGCAGGACACCTGTGCTCTGACTACTAAGGCTTTTGGTTGGATTTTTTGCTAGAATGTGTCTACTAAAGGCGTAGTTATTTTTTACTTGATATCATTGTATTGTTCAAGAAAACAGAATCTTCAGATAGGTTTTTTTTTTTTTTTGTTTGTTTGTTTGTTTTTCAAGACAAGGCTTCTCTGTGTAGCCCTGGATGTCCTGGAACTTGAGTTGTAGATCAGGCTGACCTCGAACTCACAAAGATCCGCCTGTCTCTGCCTCCTGAGTGCTGGGATTAAAGGTGTGCACTACTAGGCACAGCTGAGATTGTTTATTTTGATGTCTTACTTTTCTGACATATTACTTGCATGCAGAGTTTGTGTGTGTGTGTGTGTGTGTGTGTGTGTGTGTGTGTGCGCGCGTGTGTGTGTGCATGCCTTTGCATATGTGGGTATTTATGCATTTGCAGGTGCCATCTTTTTCTTTTTTCCCCTTTTAGCTTTGAACATGCCAAGTAGTCTCTCCTGGCTGGCCAGTGAGTCGGCGATCTCTAAAATATGAGTTCTAGGTCCCTGTGCTTGCATTGCGAGCCCTTTACTGACTAAGCCATCTCTCTATTCCCTGGAGAACCCTTGCCCTCCTGCCTACCAGGCCAGCATGCTGACTGCGTCCACTTCCCCACCAGAAGCTCTGGGGAAATTCAGGAATATCTGTCATCCAACCTATGTGACGAGTATAATTTAATTAAAATTTCCCACTATTTGGTAATACTTTTTTTTATAAATATTTAAATAATATTAAAATTTACTTTGATTTAGGTTTACTTATAAAAAATTTTGCTTGTCTAGTGTGTGTGTATGTGTGTGTGTGTGTGTTTGTTTATGTGTGTGGGTGCATGTATGCCATGGTTCACATGTGCAGGTCAGAGATAGCTTGCAGGCGTTGGTTTTTCTTCTCCTTTGTAGGTTCTAGAGATCAAACATGTTGTCAGGCTTGGTGGTCATAAGTACCTTCACTTGTCGATCCATCTTGTTCCCTTCCTCCTTTAGTTTGAGACAAGTTCTCACTCTCATGTAGCTCAAGCCGGCCTGGAACTTACTGTGTAGTAGAGTATAGCCTTTAACCTCTGATCCTCTCGCTTCCGTCTTGGGGGGACTCACGGCCTGGTCACGTACCAAAATGCCTGGTTTATGTGGTACCAGGGTTGGAAGCCAGGGCTTCATACATGCTATGCAAGCATTCTGCGTACTGAGCTGTGCACGTGTGTGTTCAGGTGTGCATGCCTTTGTAGGTATGTGGAGGCCTGGCATGGATGTTGGATGTTATCTATTTTTTTTAAAGAGATAAATTAATGGATGCACATGTTCCATGAACATTGAAACCTCCTCAGTGGGAACCTCAGTGGGTGCTTCAGACACACTGGTTTCACACTGTGTCGACTTGGTTTTGCTTGCTTGCTGGCTTGCTGGCTTGCTGGCTTGCTGGCTTGCTCGCTCGCTTGCTCGCTTGCTTGTTTTGTGAACCTTCCAATTAACCTACTGCTTAACTAGGCTGGCTGGCCAGTGACTCTGGGAGTCCTTAGCCTCTTTTTTTTTTTTTTTTAATTTATAGCTAGAAGTATTTATCAAGTTCAAAGCTGAATCCTCAAGCAAAGTAATATTTAGAGAGAGTCTGAGGCACAGGGTTAAGTGGGCAGGCAGAGCGTTGCTGTTTCTTTTTGCTCAGGGGTAAAGCAACCTGAAAGCAGATCGTAACCACTGTAGTAAAAACACCCGCTGCTATTCTTGTTGCTGTGCAGATGTTCACACAGAAGCCGTGCAGGCAGCTTTGGCCAAGTACAAAGAGAGGAAGATGCCCATGCCTTCAAAAAGACGGTCCGCCCTTGTGCACTCATCCGTGGAAACCTACACGCCTCCAGGTATTGATAAATGGCGTCCGCAAGGACATACGTCATATACATACATACGTCAGTATGTCATAGGCCCGGTGGTATAATCTTTATTTTCATTGAATTGGAATGTCCTTATAGCCTGTGGTACGGGTTTGAGAAATTTAGAAATTAAAAGTGTTTACATGTGTGCGTAATCCTTACCTACAAATCTATAGTGTCCTTGGTATTTTTTTTTTTTTAAATCTGGGTAGATACTTGTACTCTAGTGGGATTTTTGTATGGATTTTACATAAACCAAAACCAGGCACTCAGTGGACTGTGCAGAGTTCTCGAACTGAATTTTAAATTTACTCTGCCTTGTACCCTTGATCTGTTGTGCCTCTGTCTCTCTTCACCCTGTCCCCAGTCTGCCCCGTCTCCAGCCGGACCATTTGAAATGCTTGTTTTATCACTGATGATGCTATCACTAGAAACGAAAATGTGTAGATAAGGCTTCTTTCTAACGCCGTTAAACCAGAGGGAGTGCTGGCGTCTGGTGGCTCCACGTCCACGCGTCTCCACAGCTGCCCCTCCTGTTACTGAGTTAAAAAAAAAAAGTTGACAATCACTCTTGACCTGATGCACTTGGAATTATTAAAACAGTAGAGACCGAACGTCCAAGATTTGCAGGGTGACCTGACAGCTTTGGTAGGTAGGCGCTTCTTCCCTTTAAAGGAACGCTTCTGGTTGAGGGAAGTCTTTAGAAATTATTGTCTCATTATTGTTTCTGCTAATAAAGCTATAGGCACCAGCCCACAGTAAAGAACATTTTAATAACTGTAAACCTATAATAAGATGCATGCCTGCTGACTTGATGGGGCTAACAGTTTTGTGAGCAGAAGCAATTATGTTGAAGAAGGAATTCTTTCCAGAGTGACTTCTCCTGTGTTCCCTGTGAACACAGACGTAGACAGGGCTACAGTCTCCCATAGCATCTACAGGGCGGTGGCTTTCTTGCACAGGCTAGGACATATGAAGCATAGGCTAGGACATGGGGCGTGGGCTGTGGCTGGGCACCTCTAGGATGCTGACCTGTAGATGTGGTGCCAGGCCATATGGACGGACAGCAGTGAGTGCTGGGCGCTCACAGAGCACATCACAGTTGGGGCTTCTTAGGTGTAGGGGACAAAAGCTGTTTCCATTCCTCGTGTGTGACTTACAGTAGCCAAGACCTCTCTGGGGAGCCTGGGACTCATGGGATCACTTCCCAGAGGTGGGACTTCTTATGTGCCCTTCTAAACGGAAGTGACTTTCGAGGTGCCCACTTACCATGCAGAGTAGAACTGTACTCCAGGCCTGGAGACAAGTGGGAGATCCTTTTCCCCTCTTGACCCATCCCTACATCATGCTTGTCATCGTTATTTTAACCACAGACACGTCATCTGCCTCAGAAGATGAGGGCTCTTTACGGCGACCTGGGCGACTCACCTCCACTCTGCTCCAGAGCCATTCCGGCATCGAGCCCTGGCTCGACAGGGTCATTCAGGGCTCGTCCACCTCATCCTCTGCATCCTCCACCTCATCCCACCCGGGAGGGAGACCTGCTGCTGCTCCCAGTGCCTCCACTGCGCTTGCAGGCCTCACGGCTCACGCCCACATAGGTCAGTAACAGCTGCCCAGCCCCGCCCATGGGGAAGGGTCAAGATTGTCTGGGACAGAGGGCCACTGTCAAGTGACTGAGGTCATGAGCCAGATGTCACATGGCGCCTTGTCTGCCTGAGATATCAGCTGGCTTTTAGCTTTTAATAATCACATTTGATCACAATGGTGTCACACTCAGATAGCTTGGCACCCAGATTAGGTGGAACAAAATGTCTCTGTTGATAAATTTTTGTCTCCATCCAGATCCACCTCTTTCTTATCTGGGATGTGTCTTTCAGGGACAGAAGCACTTTTATAACTCTGTGGCCTGGCAGTTCCAGACTGGTAGGGCATGTCCCAGGCCTCAGCAACAAGCTGGTCTCTTGATGTCCCAGGGTCCTTTTCTGTTTTCCTGGTGGTTGTGCCGGCCACCCTGTACCTGGCTCTCTAGTCAGTGTCTCTCCTGGGGCTGTGAGGGCTATCTGCTGTCCTTGTGCACAGGCCCTGATATGGGGCTAAGGCGATCGCTTCCATCTGACTTTCTTCCTATAGATAGTCTTGCTAAAAACAAGATATCAGTAGATATCAGTCCAGTCTTAAAGATACAGGAGTCTTCTCAGTCATAAAGCTCTTGGATGTCAGAAATCTTAGAAAGACGCCTTGAGCCATTTGAAACCCAGTGTGTAAGTAGTTGTGTGATTAGCTGTATGCGAAGCCCACCGACATCCGTGTCCCAGGACCTTAACAAAGAACAAGGACAGCTTGCCTGAGATCTCACTGCTTAGTGGGGAAAGGTACTGGTACCAGAGCTGTTGCTGCCTTGGTTTTATTCCGCTGGACCTAGGGTGGTGATCACTTGCCGTGTATCAGGACTGGCTGGTGAGGCAGGAAGGGTTTCTGCAAGCCACGGTAGGTGGTGCTGGGACCGTCTTCTGAGTTCTTTTCCTGTCTGCTGTGCTGGCTGGATTAGGGGTGAATGGCTGGGTTTCTCGTCGTAGCCTGTGGTTTGTCTCAACATCCTCCATGGGGCCTGTCAGTGTGGCTCTTTGATTTTATTTCTCGAGTCCCTATACCGTTCCCGTAATCTGCTGAACATCTGGTCTCCACTGCACTGTGTGTCCTGGGGAGACTCTGCCACATTGTGTTTCTTGCCCACAGAGCAGCTGCATGAATAGTTGGGCCACAAGAGGAGGTAGCCATGAGTGCAGCTGCCTCCAGGGTGTCTGTGGCTTGCTCGTTTCCTGTGTGGCTGTTGGCTGTGGTCTATGTTTCCTCAAGGAATCCTGACGGTCTGGAGCAGGAAAGCAGCCATTACTTTGCTTTCCTGTTCCTCTGGAGGCTTTTAATTTGGTTTTGTTCTATATTTACTTGTTTGTTTAGTGGGGTGTGTCTCTCTCTCTCTCTCTCTCTCTCTCTCTCTCTCTCTCTCTCTCTCTCTCTCTCACACACACACACACACACACACACACAGTATTTGGGGAGGCCAGACAAGAACATTGACTCCCTGCTTTATCTACCCTTTTCCCTTGAAACAGGACCTCTCACTAATCCTGGAGTTAGGCTGGCTGCCAGCAGCCCCACTGGACAGTCAGTACTGCGACTATAGTCTCACACATCCCTGCGTCTGACGTGGGTCCTGGGATCTGAACTCAGGCTCTCCCAATTGCCCAGCATGCTCTCTTACCCTCTGAGTAATGCTCAGCTTCCTGTCTCTGTTGTCTGAGGTGCTTTCTAAGAGGGCAGGACCCAAGAGCACACGGCATTAGAGGCTTGTTACTGCCAGGCTGCTACTCCTTCATCATGTTTAGCATGCCAAACTAGCCCTGGCTCTCAGCATTGGGCCAGACAGTGCCAGGACTCCTGTGTTCTGCTATGGCTACCTTATCAAGAACTTACCCTGGCGTGTGTTAGAGTTAGGTATGTTCTTTCTCTGAAGAGGATGTAGCTGTAGGTATTTATAAGGTAGCTTTGCTGCCTGTGCTGGTGGGTGATCCATCCTGTCTCCTGCAGGTATGTGCCGTGTGGGTCCTTTTCTCTTGGGACATGCTCGGCCTAGTGCTGACGATTCTACTCAGAACAAATCTCAATGTGGGTTCTAATGCCTTCCTGCAAATGTAGTATTGATATGCTGTTGGAGAACCGAAGAGCACTGTCAGCTCGACTTCTAAATTTTGTTTATTTTTTTCACTTTAAATGCATTGTAAGGTTATTTATTTTGTGTGCACATGTGCGTGAGGTTCATGGGTGGAGGGCTGAGGGAAGCTTGTGGGAGCTGGTTCTGTCTTCCTACTATGTCGGTTCTGCAGAATGAGCTCAGGTCATCACGATCGGTGGCTATTGCCTTTACCTGCAGACCCACTTTTGTTACTCTGTGTGTGTGTGTGTGTGTGTGTGTGTGTGTGTGTGTGTGTGTATGTGTGTGTGTGCATTTGGCAGTCAGTTCTCTCCTACTATGTATCCCAGGGACTGAACTGAGGTTAGAGTTCGTGACAAGTGATTTTATCCACTGAGCCGTCTCATTGTCTGTTAACTTGATTTCTAAGTTCAGGCTTAACATCTCAATCTCAAGTCTGAAATTTAGAGCGGCACATTGGAACGTTTCGGAGTTTCTGTTAGGAACGCTTAACTAGCGGAGTGCATAACTGTCCCAGGTTTATACTCCTCTGATTTCTGAACTGTGAAGCTCCCCGGTCATTGACCTGGGGGAAACGCAGTGTGTACCCACCTTTCCTGTCCTCATTACAAAGCTGCCGTTTTTGTTTTAGCTTCTTGCTTTCATATAGCTCTTCAGCTGAATGAAGGAAAAATATAGCAAGAACAGGATATTAAGTAAAAAATTTGAGGTGTAACTTTTTAGGTAACGGTATTTTTTTTTAAAGAATTACTTTCTGGTTCTGGATTGAAGAAATAAAATACATTAAACATTTTGACGAAGGTAAAAGTCTATCTTCAAAAGCCAAGTTTATAGTGAGAGCTTTGTAAAGAAACATTTAGTTTTACGAAGCTATTATATACTTTGTAGTATATAAGTTACCATCTTCTCATATGTAGTCTTAGAACCGTTGTTCTTTTTGCAAGGCTTGGAAGCAGAGGGATGTCTCTTTATAAACCGGAAGGTCTTCCAGAGACTCATACTTGAAAGTTTGCTCATCACCAGCCCTTTTCACGGGCTGTGAAAACCGCCACTGAAATTTTAGATTTTTTTTCCAAAAATGTGTATTCTGTTATATAAATAGCAAGAGTGTGTTTTGTCCTGTATATTTTCTTTCTTCCTATATATTCAGATCTTTCTTTGAATTTTATCTTAAGTTAGTGAAATGATAGATGGTCAGAATTGAAGCATCAGAGTCGTAAGATAAGCAGAGTCTTAAGAGAGATAAGGAGCACACTTAGGTAAATTCTGCAGATCTCCAGTCTTCGTCACACACAGACTCTCTGCACCGAGTGTGCACTCAGTGTGTGCCACCATGCCTCGTTCTACAGTTATTCTCTCTCATAGTAGGCCCAACAGTAATGAAACTTCAGTATCAAGTTGGAGTCAGTATTTAGAACAGATCAAAGTCCTGCTTCATGAAAATTAAACAAAATTATGTTGAAAAAAATGAAAAGAGGCCGGGCGGTAGTGTCACACGCCTTTAATCCCAGCACTTGGGAGGCAGAGGCAGGTGGATTGCTGAGTTCGAGGCCAGCCTGGTCTACAGAGTGAGTTCCAGGACAGACAGGACTACACAGAGAAACCCTGTCTCGGAAAAAAACCAAAAAAAAAAAAAAAAAAAATGAAAAGAATAATTTCAGTTGTATTTCATGCATATGAATATAACATTAATTGATTATACATTAAGTTAACTGTGGTCTCTTAATCTAGAAAATATTCTGTCCATTTGAGATGGGTTGTGTTATAACTATACAGGCTGACTTTGAACTTGTGACCCTTCTGTCTCTGTCTCCCAGACAGTTAGACTTACAGGTGTACATCACTTATGGTGCATCTGGCTCATTGCAGAAAATTTTAAACTAGCATATGGGACACTTTTAGTTTTTATATTTAATTAAAAGAAAATCCAGACACAGGGTTTTACCATGTAACTCTGGCTGCCCTGGATCTTGATATGTAGACCAGCCTTGCCTTGAACTTAGAGAGATCTGCCTGCCCTTATCTCCTGAGGTACTGGTATTAAAGGCATGTTTAGTGCCGGACTGCTTTTTGTACTTTGTTTTAAACATAAAAAATAAACATAAAAAAATTTATGTTTATTTTATGTATATGATTATTTTGCCTACATATATCCTGATGAACATGCAGTGTCTCAGGAGGCCAGAAGAGGGCGTTGGATCTCCTGGAACTGGAGTTGCAGGCAGTTGTGAGCTGCTGTGTGGGTGCTGGGAACTGAACCCGGGTCCTCTGCAAGAGCAGCCAGTGCTCCTCACTGCTCCGTCATCTCTGCATCCTCTGTTTCTTGTGCTTTTATCCTTGGGCCTACAAAGATGGTGTCTTCATAGCATCTGGTCTACTTTGGGGGAAGTTAGAAGGCCGTTTGCTTTTCATAATGAAACAAAAAGCATTTATTAGCGTTTTATTTCAAATTAATTTTTGTTTCCTTGAGGGAAGCTTTCCAGCTACGATCTTGTTAGGCAGTGTTGTTAAGAGGCAGGTTTCCTGTGCACTTCCGATGTTCTTGGTAGTTCTAGGTCTGTGTCGTTCGAGGAGTTGAATTGAGCCACCTCATCTCCTAGCGGAACTTTAGACTGACAGGTTTGAATAAAAACTTCAGGCCTGTTGAATTAATCACTGTTATTTGGGTATGTTTTTCCAAAAACCAGATCTGCACTCTGCCCCACCGGATGTTACCACTGGGCTTGTGGAGCACTCACCCTACGAGCGTCCACAGATGGCCTCTGTGCGAGGCATCCCTCGAGGGCACGGCCGGAACGTGCTGGAGACCGCGGACGGTAAGAGAGGCACCTCTCTCATTCTGAAACAACAGAGTGCAGGTCTCTCTGTGGTATTTATCGTGGCCTTTGTGTATTCCCGTTCTCCTGCTAAGTTCATCATCCATGATTGCTCTGTGCAAATCAACAGGATGCAGTGTGCAGTGAGTGTTACCATGGACACCATCACGTAGAAGAGTGATTGGAGATATCTAGAAAACAGGTCCCTCCCCAGTGTTGAAGGAGAAGGGAAATAGGCCTCTGTGAAAGTTCCTATACTCAGAGTGAGCTGGGTACCGCGCTTCAGATCCTCGCAAACCCGAGGTTGATGCAGACTCAGAGAGTGATATGAGAGAATGTAGACCTTCAAATAACATTATTAGAAATTAAAAACGGCTGAGCCCAGTGTTCAAAGAGTTTCCTGTACAACTGAGCACACACAGACAAACAGTAAAGGATGCAGGCTGAAGGCTGGCTCTTTGAAGGGCGATTTTACCAGTGTCCTGTTGAGTGGATCAGGATTCAGAGACGTGAGGCAGAGCGCGATGTCTCTAGTTAACAACCAAGCAGAGGCCCTAGCCAGAAAAATCAAGCAAAGAAAAATGAACAGAAGGCATCCTAATTAGGAAGGAAGAGGTAAAAGTCTCTCTAGAGACGATATGATTTTGCATGTGCAAAACCACACGATAAGATAACCGTGTGCACACGGTTAATAGAGGTAATAGCGACTTCAGTGAAGTAGCAAGGCACAAAGCTGTCACAGAAAGACCAGAATTAAATCAGAATTGCTCAAAGCAGTCTATCAGTTCATAATATAATCTCTGTGAAAACCTCAGTGATTTTTTTTTTTTTTTTAGAAATTCATGGAGCCTTAAATGGTCATAATATAAACTTACTCTGAAAATTTGTGGTCATAATAATCTTAAAAATGAAGAACATTTTTAAGGACGCTCATGTTTCTGAAATTGACCTCAGGGCAGGAGCAATCAGAGTGTGTAGGCCTGGCAGGAAGACAGCTCTCTACATCTCCAGACCAGAGCAGAAAACTCATAAATCAGCCCTCGGGTGTATGATCGGATGTTTTTTGAAATCACATATCTGTTTACTATATATGAGTATGTACACACATGTGCTTGCACATGTCTTGATATGCATGTGGAGGTCAGACGACAACTGGTGGAAGTCAGTTATCTCATCCGCGTGAGTTCTGAGCATTGAGCTCAGGCCTTCAGGCTTAGTGGCAAGCTCCATTTCCCCCGGAGCCCTCCTGCCAACCGATGATTTTAACAAGGGTGCTAAGATCATTCACTAGGAAAAAGACAGTCTTCAGCAAATGGTGCTTGGAAGCCAAGATACCCACATATAAAACACTGAACTTAGACCTTTCTCTGACACTACATACAAAATTTAAATGGAGCAAAGGCCGAATAATAGAAAACCATCAAAAGGAAACATCGGGGATCAACTTAATAAGATTGCATCTTCTTGGATGTGACGCCAAAGACATGGGGGGAGGGGGGAAGAAAAGCTGGATTTCGAGAAAATCTAAAGATACCTCTGAGCATGCCTGTGAGGGATTGTCTAGATTAGGCTAGTTGAGGCGGGGATGGTGTACCTTGTACAGGGGCAGCATTATTTCATGAGCTAGGGTCCTGGATTGCAAAAGAAAGAAAAAGCAGCCGAGGGTATGTGCTTCTCACTCCCTGCTTCTAAACTGTGGATACAAAGAAGCCAGTTGTCTGAAGCTCTTGCTGTTAAGTCTTCCTCACTAAAAAGGAACGTGTCCTGTTAAACTGTCCCAGAATAAATCCTTTTCCCGTGAATTGCTTTCGTCGGGGTATTTTGTCACAACAGCAGGGAAAGAAACGAACGCAGCAGATAAACCACTTTAGGAATTTTTTTTCTGAGCCTATTTCTGCAAAACTAAGGAAGTGGATGTGCCCACGGTCATACATTGCAGCACTGGCTTGAATTGATTAGAAACTATATAAAATTCTCGAAGCCTCACAGGTTGGCTCAGGAAAGGTCGTAGGTTCACACTGTAGAGGGCCGTGCACTCGGCAGAGTGAACGAGAAGGATCTTTGTGCGCCTCGTTGGAAGTGCTTTCCCGAGTGGTGTTAAATAGAAAAAGACGTCTGTAGCCGTCCACATCTGTATGAGATAGAAGACCAAATCAGGACTGCGTCTGTGCTGCTCTGTAGTAGGACACAGGAAGGGTAACCAGAGAGCAATGTAAATGCTCATCTACTAAGAGGAGCAAGATGGAGCCAGTGTAGTAGGCGTGGTCCTTCTCAGTTCATCTGTTATATAGTGTGGTGGTTTGATGAGAATGGCCCCATCAGCTAAGCTAGTATATTTGAATGCTTAGTCACCAGAGAGTGGAACTGTTTGAGAAGAATTAGAAGGATTAGGAGGTGTGTCACTAGAGATGGGCTTTGAGGTTTCAGAAGCCCCTCCCCTCCCTGCCTGCCGCCTACAGATCAGGATGCAGTCTTAGCCACTGCTCCAGCACCGTGTCTGGCTGCCTCCCACTGTGATGATTTCAGACTAGGTCTCTAACACTGTGAGCAAGCCCTCAGCTCAGTTGGTTGTGGTGTCTTTCCATAGCAGTAGAACAGTGACCGAACATGAAGTCTGTTACCTTTTATTGTTCTGACAGAATACCCAAGGAGAAAGGGTTAAGTTTGGTCTCAGTCCTTGGTCGTTTGGCCCCTTGATTGTAGGCTTGAGGCCAGGCTGATAATCGTGGTGGGAACATGTGGTATCGTGGTTTCTAGAAAGCAAAGAGCCAGAGAGAAAGGGTCTGAGGAGAAGGACCACAGCAGCTGTGATGGCATGCATAATATCCACACAAGCTCAAGCCGGGCCAGGTCCAGGCCTTGGTGGGGGTGTCGAGAGGTTCCACTCCTAGCTGAGAAACAGTCGGTGGCTGGTGTGGAGAGTCACTTTCCTCAGTGATACAATCCCTGAGAGACTGTCCATGCTCCCGTTAATGGCCCTGGACCTGGATACAAACTGGCCGCGTTACGTGAACTCAGTGAGTTAAAGAAACAATCACATCTGAAGTCGGGAGGAAACAGTGATGGAGGGATAGGGAAGGTGTTGTCTGGATCTGATGATACAGGTCAGAACCGAACATCAGACCCCCTAGGACTGGAATTGCAGATGTCTGTGAGCTGCCGTGTGGGCACTGGGAATCAAACCCGAGTCCTGGAAGAACAGCCAGTGCTCTTAACTGTGGAGCCATCTCTTCAGCCCTAATGATTTACTTTTTTTTTTTAACCTAAAATTAAACTGAAAAAGCTCTTCTTTTTCTCTTCTCTTCTTTCCTTCTAAGATAGGGTCTCACTATGTAGCCAAGGCTAGCCTGGAACTCCCTATGAAGTCCAGGATGACCTCAAATTCATAGAGATCTACCACCTCTGCCTCCCAAGAGCTGGGATTAAAGGCATGTGTCAGCATGCCTAGGTTACACTGAACTAAAATACTGTAAATCAGTTGCATTGAATTCATCACACATTGGCATAAATCTCACATCAAGGAAGACTTTCTGCCACAGTAGACACCATTGGTGCTGCTGTTGTGTGGGTGTCTGCCTGACAGAAGCATCTAAGTTCCCACCACTGGCTCCTTTGTCTGCTGCTGTCAGACATGTGTCCTCTGCAGAAGAGCAGGGAAAGTACATTATATTCTCGTTTTAAAATATTTTTTGAGATTTTATTTCTTTTTATTTTTTTATGTATATTGTTTATTGCATGTACCGTCTATGTACTGTCAGTGTACATGCCGTACCCACAGTGGCTAGAAGGAGGGTATTGGATCCTCCTGGAGTTACATATGTTTTTAAGTTGTCATGTATACTGGGATTTGAACCCAAGTCCTCTGGAAAAGCAGTCAGTGTCCTAACCATTGAACCATCTCTCGAGTATCCATAGACTACATTCCAATAAGACCCTGCAGTGAGTTTGACAATGTCATGTGCTCTGAAAGGGCCATGGAGTTGCCCTCCTCCCCACAGGATTTTAGGATTGCTTTATAAACTGTTGGCTCAGAACAAATCCTCTTTCGTGAAAGATGTCCAGTAAATGCTTGTCAAATGGCTCGGCACAGCCTAAGATGACTGACAGGAGCAGCACCTAGCTGAACCTGTAGGTCTGACCACTGACCACTGACCACTGAGCAACTGGTCATCAGACCTCATACTCACATGGGCTCCAGTGGCCGTGGCCTGACACAGTCCTTCTCTGCTCTCCCCTTGACAGGCGTGCCTGTGAACAGCAGAGTGTCCTCCAAAATCCAGCAGCTGCTGAATACCCTGAAGAGGCCAAAGCGCCCTCCTCTGAAGGAGTTTTTCGTGGATGATTTTGAGGAGTTACTGGAAGGTAGGGTTCCCTGACTTGGTCTTGCATGTTTTCGTGAATATTGTGGCTACAAAGTCTGAAGACAGGCAAGTATGCATTTTCTGTGAGTCACTACACGCGGTGACACAGTAAAACACTGGTCATCGTGTGTAATGGTGAGTGCAGTGCCACACTGACTGCTTCCTGTGCATGGGCAGGAGGAAACATACAGCTCATGGCAAGGTGACTCAGCATCTCTCTGCATCCGGTCTGCTGGATAGTGCCTCATGAAAATACTTCCGATGTTTCATTTAATTTAGATTATTTAAATTTTCATTTTAGATTATTTACATTTTCATTTTTAGATTATTTAAATTTTTATTTAAACATTAAGTCCAAACAACTCATCATCCCATGGCTTTAAAGCATTTAAAGCTTTAAAGCATTATCTTTCTTTGGCTTCTTTTCCTAATGTTAGCCTCTCATTTATAAAGGAGTATATAGTTAGAAAGGAAAGAATGCAGACTTTTTTTTTTTTTTTAAAGAAAACTAGCAAAAAGAAGAGGGAAGTGTATAGAGCACAGAAATAAGCCAGTGCTGGCATGTGTATATATGCATGCATGCATGTATGTGTTCATGTGTGCATGCATGTATGTGTGTGCATATGTGTATGTATGCATGCATGTGTGTGTGCATGTATGCATTAGTGTGAGTACATGTGTGTGGATGTGTGTGCATATGTGTGTGCACGTATGTATGTATTTGTGTGTGTGTACATGTGCATGTGCATGTATGTATGTGTGTGTATGCGTAGACAACAGGCACCACACAACTAATCCTCACTACCTTGCTTGCCTCTGTGCAGTGTTGCCAGCATGGGCATCTCCTCTACACCTGAAAGTCTGTTTTTCAGAAACCTGGTCGTCCTATAGAATGAGACAGTGCATTTTAAGTTAGACTTCACAGTATGTGTTTCTTAAAGCAAGATGTCAGCCTTTGGGGGGCAGTGGGCTCTCCCTAACCTAGGTGGGCTTTGAAGTTGCAGTCTTCCTCCCTGAGCCTTTTCAGAGCTGGGATTGCAGATGGCTGCCACCATGCTCAGCCAGCAGGTTTTCTTTTTCTGATTACATCAGAGCTGTTGGCAATTGAACCCAGAACCTCACACTTGTAGCTGGGTCCTCCACCACTCAGCTTCACCTGCAGCCCAGAGGGCAGCTTTGTTGAACATGTGACAGAGCTGACGCATAACCCCTAGAAATAGACTCCTATGTTGTCCTGCCAAATGATGCCAGTGTGTTTATTTAATTCTTAATTATTTAATGTGTGAGTGTTTTGTCTACATAGGTACCATTTGTGTGGTTGATACCTGTGGGGGTCATTGAGAAGTAACTGGAGTTAATAGATTCTGAGACTTAAGAGCGACAGTGTTCTTAATCACCTGGTGGTCTCTCTAGCCCCCAGTGCTGGTGGTTTTGATGCCCACCTGCAGAAGTGGTTCTGCCTAGTTGGTCTTAAGTAAGCTGGTCTCTAGGGCCAGTTTCTCAGGCTCTAAAGCCTTCCTGCCCCTGCCTTGGAGCTCTGAAGTACCACCATGTCAGAGAGCATCCCCGAGGGAGGAAGGTAGAAATGGCCTGGGGTCACCTTTATCATATGAGGTTGTGGGTAACAGGATGGGGAAGAGTTGTTTTGTCTCAAAATAATTGTCTGTAACTGATCTTGCTTTAGTCCTTTGGTTAATCTGTCTGTGACTCTGGGCAGATTACTTATTATAAACGTTTTATAATCTCGGTGACAGAGTGAAATCATAAAGTACAATGTTAATAAGCAGATGTGTATATGGTAGTGTGAAATGTCTCATTACCTCATAGTTCAGCAACCGGATCCGAACCAGCCCAAGCCTGAGGGGGATCAGATGGCTGTTCTGAAGGGAGAGCCTCTGTCAGTGGGGACTTCTGGGCCACCGTCTCTGTTGGCTGCACTGCAGCTCTGGGGCACCACACAGCCTAAAGCCCCCTGCCTGACTGCCTTGGATACAGCGGGGAAAGCCACCTGCACCCTCACCTATGGTAAGTATGAGCAGAAAGCT
>JANHMN010000019.1:1605933-1676205 GCA_030674055.1 Rhabdomys pumilio | reverse complement strand
TTGGGAATCTCTGTGTCTGAGACTGTTGGGAATCTCTGTGTCTGAGATTTTGATGAGCACTGCTTTCAATCTGTTTGCAAATGAACACCTTTGTGTTTATAAGGCTTTGTTGTTGATAATGTGTTATAATTCTTTACTTTTTTAACGTGTGTGTGTGTGTGTGTATGTGTATGTATGTGTGCACATGCTTATTATGACATTCACACAAAGGTCAGAGGACTACTTGTGAAAGTCATTGCTTTCTTTCTACCATGTGGGTTCCAAGAATTGAAATTGGGTTGTCAGATTTGGTGATAAGTGCTTTGACCCCCTGAACTATTTTTCTAGTCTATGATGTATAATTTTCTTTCTTTCTTTCTTTCTTTCTTTCTTTCTTTCTTTCTTCCTTCCTTTCTTTTTTTTTTAAAGATTTATTTATTTATTTTATGTATGTGAGTACACTGTAGCTGTCTTCAGACACACCAGAAGAGGGCATCAGATCCCATTACAGATGGTCGTGAGCCACCATGTGGTTGCTGGGAACTGAACTCAGGACCTCTGGAAGAGCAGTCAGTGCTCTTAACCACTGAAC
The DNA here is from genome assembly GCA_030674055.1 of Rhabdomys pumilio. NCBI lineage: Eukaryota > Metazoa > Chordata > Mammalia > Rodentia > Muridae > Rhabdomys > Rhabdomys pumilio. Next base: position 1,675,634 of record JANHMN010000019.1, on the reverse strand, counting down.
CGTCTCTCCAGCCCTAATGTATAACTTTCTCTGGAGAGTTTTTTATGTTTCCTGTGACACTTAAGTCTTAAATAGATGAATAGTACTGTAGCGTTTATGCTGAATGGCCTTTATATGTTGATAAATCCGGCAGCCTTACTAAGTCCACTAGTGAAGGATTCATGAAGTATATAATCATACCATCTACAAACAACAGTTTTATTTCCAGCTGTTTTACCTCCTCTGCCTTGCTCTGCCTGAAGTGCTCAGTGACACTGAAGGCAGTGCTGCCTCCTTGGCTGTGCTCTGGAGGAAGACCTTCAGTACGTGACATCACTGTGATGCTTCCTGCTGGGTTTAATGGTGCCCTTTATCACGTTAAGGTACTTGGTTTCCTTTCATGCCTAGTATAAGGATTCAGATCTTCCCCCCTCCCCCGCCCCCCACCAGACATGGTTTCTCTGTGTAGACCTGGCTGTCCTGGAACTCACTCTGTTGACCAGGCTGGCCTCAAACTCAGGAATCCACCTGTCTCTGCCTCCCTAATGCTTGGATTAAAGGCGTGTGCCACCACTGCCCAGCAGATTCAGATCTTTTATAGTCATTTTAAAATTGTGAATAATTCAATTTTTATCCATTTTTTTGAGATTACTAACTGCTCTTTCAGTTGTGTCCTATTAATATGGCATATTCTGCTGTTAGTCCCAGAGTTTGTATTGTTGGGGTAAAACTGACTTGGTCAGGAAGCATTGTTCATGACAGTAAATTCTGCTGGGAAATGTGGATGTACTAACACCCTGAACTGATCTTTTAAAGCAGGCTGAAGCCATGTGTGGGGTTAATCGTTTTCTTCCTGGTTTCTCGGGTCTCACGGTTAACACGTGTGAGCACATCTCCTGCTTCATCGTATTCACATCTGAGCATTCATTCAGACAGATGACGCCCTCACAGGCTGCCACACAAGAGCCACCGTGTTGAAGGAGTCAAACGGCATCTGTTTCTTCTCTGACTCAGTGTGCACAGTGAAGTTGAAGCCGCTGTGGGTGCCAGCTATGACCTCTGATTTCTCTGCACGCTTACTCCTCCTGCCTTCCCACTCAGACACACCTGTGCCCTTCACTTCTCTTTCATCCTTTTCTTTCTCAGCGAAGCTTCTTACTTTTGAGAACTCCCCAGGGCTGGGTGTGAGCCTGGCAACCGTTCTCCATGAGGAGCAGCATGGCCTGAGTAGATGTCCCATTCTGATGTTGCTGGCTCTCCCGAGTAAACTGTGGGAGACGCAACTCAGCTCTTGAATGCACACCACTCAGATGATGTCATTAGTGAGCATTTAAAATCATAAGACAACATCCACAATGCAGCGTTAGTTAGAAAAAGCAGTGTGATACACAGTCTCGTTCCTGAAAACTACACATTCTGGACATGTGTGTGTGCATATGCACGTGTACAACATATACATAGCATGGCTTTTTTGCTGACTGATTTTTTTTTGCAATAAAATCTCATTTGTGTAAATAAAAATAGATATAGGCTATTTTTCAAGAGAAAGCTGTGGTGTTCCAAAATCGCACTAAATAGTTCACGGTTGAAAACGGAGTCGACCAATAGAGAAAAGGTCTGTTACAGGGTCTGCGCTCACTACAGTAAATGTTACCCAGTAGTTTTTCACAACTTAACATTGCTCGTTACTTTTGTTTTGTTTTAGGCAAGCTCTGGAGTCGAAGTTTAAAGTTAGCTTATACTCTACTTAATAAACTGACCAGTAAGAATGAGCCACTGCTTAACCCTGGAGACAGAGTAAGTAGCTCGAATGTGACCTTACTGGAGTGAATCAAAGTAGAGACCTTAATATATACTGAAATCAATGTCCCATCAGTTGCTTAGAATTACAGTGTTAATATAAGAGGCTTAAAGTTAGCAATGGAAAGTTACTTAATATGAAAAAAAAAAAAAAACCAACTTTGTGGTAAGAATTAAGATGGCCTAGCCAGGACCCGGCAGCCAGGCACCTGTGGCCAATGTGGGTGACTGTGTGCAGTTGGGGTGGAGGGGTTCCGTCATTGTAGGAAGCTCTGGTGTGTTGAACTGCACCAGGCGGGCTGAGCAAGGGTTTACCCTGGAGTTACTAGGTGATCAGGATGGAAGGTGAGAAAAGATGTTAAGAGTTTCCCAGGGACAGGTATCCTAAAGTGTCTGATTGATAAGATAACCTGGACTTCCAAGGGACCTTTCCTGCTTTACACCTTCATGTGACTCCGCCCGCGAGAAGGGAAGCTTCCTGTGAAGGAAACCATTCAAAGACAAAGGAAAGGGAGGGAGAAAATAAAGGGGACATAGGAAAACCAGGTGCAGAAAGAAGGTTTCTAAACATTGATGTCTCTTGAGGCCTGAAGTTACAATGTTTCATAAATGAGGGAAAAGGATTCTACTTAGAAAGACCAGGAAGAGGAAAGTGAGTGGGCCTGGGGCATGCCTACAGTCCTAGTACTAAAGAGGCAGAAGGCTTTGTACTCCAGGCTGGCCCGGTTTACAAAGTGATGCTCTGCCTTAGGAAACCAAAAATGAGGGGCCTGAGAGATGATGGCTCAGTGGTAAAGAGTACTCCCTCTTCCAGAGGACCTGGGTCTGCATCCCAGCACCTACATGTAACACCAGTTGGTAACTCCAGTTCCTGGGGGTCCGGGGTCCTCTGCAAGCCTGTGGTGCACATGTGCCTGCAGGCAAAACCTTCATCACATAAAATAAAAATAAGTCTTTTAACAAATAACAGAGGGAGGGGAGGACCGGAGAGATGGGAACAGGAGAGCAAAGCATGCACAGAAAGAACACAGAGAGAAACAGGGCAGATTTACAGACTCATTCGAGACCCAGTGCCTGACGGATGTGAGTCCAGAAAAGACGCAGATCAGGAAGCAGAGCCACTTGACTGTAGCAGTAGCAGAATGACGTCCTGCACGGGGCCAGTGCGCACCCTGAAGGGGACGTGCAGACCCACGCCAGCGCGTGCGACAGAACTGTGTGACCTCAGGGGCAAACCTCTCAGAGGTTTTTAGGGTGGGAATAGAGAACAGCGTGTACACAGGACCAGCCATCACAGCGACTTTGTGACTTCTCAGCAGTGAGACTGGAGGAGTGGCCTCAGCAATCCTGTGGGAATGTTTTAGACTGCTCTTCTATTTCCAGACAGGTTTGAGGATTCGCAGAGTATGTGTGCACATTAGAGGACAGAGTGCACCTTCAGGTGCTCTTCAGGAGCTTGCTACTGGCTGGACTGACTAGCACAGAGCCCCTGGGATCCACTCTCTCCACCCCTCCCCCAACTCCCACCGCTATGATTACAGGCGCACACCACCATACCTGGCCTTTTAAAATGAGGGTTCTGATGATCAAGGGCAGCTTCTCCTGATTACACCGCACACTCTTTACCAGTGAAGGCATTTCCCAAACCCCACCCCCATCCATTTATTTATTTATTTTGAAAAGCATTCTTAGAGAGACAGAGACTTGCAGATACTTTCCTGACTTGCAGGAGAATCTGTACAGCGTGGGTTATATGAACAGTTGAACCAGCTCATAGTGACTGAGCTGTCAGTCTACTGGAAGAATCACGCTCTGTGATGATGTACCTTACAGAGTGCATAAATACACCTCTGTATCCGTTCTCTGAAAACACCTCTTCTGTACCAGTTAACCTTGTCTCAGAGTTACAGCCGAGGCAACCACTATTTAATCATCCGTAGAAGGGGAGGGTTTTCTTTTCAATAAACGTGGTGGACATGCAGCTTGTACACGTGAGGTACAGGATGAAGATGAATAGACATGGCTTAAGTTCTGTCTTAGGAGTTGAGGGTTCAGCTGAGCCACTCTTTGTCTTCTCAAAGGCTCTCAGTATCATTCTGGCCTATTGCTTACGATTACAAGTCCAGACACTATGTTTGGGTTCTATAAAATTTTATCACATAAATAGTTTTATGAATTTGGCCAGATAGTAGTTTTTAAATGACAGTTGGGGATTATGGCAGACCCAAATAAATATCCATATGACAATAGGAAATAAAATAGACATCTAAATATTTTTAAAAATCAAATGCAAGGAAACTTGTGTTTTGAAAAACACGAATAGGGCCAGCAAGATGGGGGTTAGTGGGTTAAGGCATTGGCCGCCAAACCAATCGACTGACTGTTCATTGATAGCAACCGTTAGTGTGGATGGCCGTTAAATCTGGCTCTCAGTCTGCAGGCATCAGAGCCTTAGCTTATCACTTTGAGCTGTTTTGTTCCATGTACAGTAAAGGCTGCACCTACAACTGTTTATTCAAAATTGTATGAGTAAGGAAATTTGAGGAACAAGAATGAATTCCAACATTTTTTTTTTAACAGAATTAGATTTTCTCAACTAAACTTGAAAAATAAAAAAAAATACTCTATTCAATTAACAGAAATTCTAAATGATAAAAAGCCTCTGTCATTTTTGTGATCTCACGTTTTTGTTGTTGTTGTTGTTGTTGTTTTCCACTTGTAGGTGGCACTCGTGTTTCCAAATAGTGACCCTATAATGTTCATGGTTGCGTTTTACGGGTGTCTCCTGGCGGAACTGGTCCCTGTCCCTATAGAAGTACCACTAACGAGAAAGGTAAGAGATATGGGTCAGACCCAGGACTCTCTTTAGGTGCTGTGTGGTTAGTGCCCTCTTCACAGGTGCCTGGAGGAGGCAAGCATCAAACAGGCCTTCCAGGCCTTTCCGAGAGCTCCATGGGGTTTGCCTGCAAGCACAGCTGCACTCCAGTGGGCTAGAGCTGTCATAGCATCTGCCTGAGTTTCCCAGAAGAAATCGTGAGTGCCTTGTCTTCCAGTGAACAGAATCGGATTCAGCAAGCTATTCTGGGTTTTGTTTATTGAATTAATTATAACATCAAATAAGCGGAATGGACAGCGTCGTGTATTTCTTGTTCACTTACAGGGCAGGCAGGTGTGTCATTCCTAAGCTGTCAGTGTGAGGGACTTGGTTGCTCTAGATGGCTGTCTCAGTTTGGATATGAATATCAGTAGTCTGATTATTGAAAAATATCTGAGCAGAATACTAATGTGTCTTAGAAAACCAGGTTTTTCTGTCCTCTTATTTCTGTGTCCACGCAGTTGTTAACCTGAGCATTGTGAATAATAAATGCTCAAGACTCTCAAAAGTACAATGTGCAGATAAGACCAGTATGTCTCCAGGGCTCTAAGGGGCTAGCCATGCATTCGGGTACGGTGATTCTTAGAGAACAAACCCTAGATTCGTTAAGCTTATATGATGAGCATTGCTGAAGGACAGGCAGAGAGAGGATCTGAGTGGTGGGGGGACAAGTGCTTCTGTGCACAGTGACGGCTGTGACAAGGGCAGACCTCCAGAGTCATCTGTAGGTTCCAAACGGGAGTCGGTGTAAATGATTATGTCTAGAGTCCATTAAAATGTACTCAAGCTTCATTTGTAAGAATAAACTCCAATAAATTAGCCCACTGTCCAGACCTTTATACTTCACTGTGAATAAAGAAGCCAAAAAGAGTGCCCTCTAAATTTCAAATACTTGTCTTGTTTTCATGGAAATAGAATATCCTGCCGATAATCAGACTGGATTGTTTTAGAAGTTTTATGAAGGGTGAAAGAATCACACCCAGACTGCACTCTGGGGTGGGGCCTGGGGTGTGGCACTTGCTCTCTTCCCACCAGTGCTCCGTCTCCACTGCTGTTGCTTTGTCTTCTGCAGGATGCAGGCAGCCAGCAGGTTGGGTTTCTCCTGGGCAGCTGTGGGGTGACCCTGGCCCTGACCACAGATGCTTGTCAGAAGGGCCTGCCCAAGGCACCGACGGGAGAGGTAGCCACTTTCAAAGGTGAGGCTCCCGGGTCACAGTTCTGGCTGTGCTCTGGCTTTGCCTTCTAGGTATGCTGTGCCAGACACTATACCCGCAGAGGCTGCTGGGTCTTTAGCAGAAGACATACTTGTCAAGGTTTTTGTCTGATTCGGTGCATATGTTATGCTCCGTGCGCCTCTGTCTGAGTTAAAGGATATAAAAACAACACTTGTTTTCTCCAGCTCCCTGGGGCTGCTGGGTGCATGCTGGGCCCAGGCTCCACATGAGCAGAGCCTTCTGACCGCCTTTCACAACTTCTCCCATGTGCTGTCACAGGTTGGCCCCCCCTCGCCTGGCTGGTGATTGATGGGAAGCATCTGACCAAGCCTCCAAAGGACTGGTACCCGCTGGCCCAGGACACAGGGTCCAGGACCGCCTACATTGAAGTAAGGACATTCTCAATAGTGCACAGACACACCCTCACAGGCTCGGGCCTGGGTCTTATAAAAAGACAGCTCCTTAATACTTTTTAGGCTAAGTGTTCTCCTTTTTACCTCTGCCCCAGGTATACATACTGTCATATAGAACCTTAGTTGTCATGTCATCCCTGACTGTCCTTCCTAGGACTCGATGCAGCTGTGTGCACTGCTGTCCTCTAGCACTGTCCAGGTCCCCTGAGACCCACGGTAAAGGCTAAGGGACAGATGACCCTAGCCGCTGCCGCTTAGGAGTCCCCAGCCTCCTTGTCTGGTGTAGTTACAGAGGTATACATTATTATTTTTCTTCCTTGAAATTTTACAGTATAAAACCAGCAAAGAAGGCAGCACAGTAGGGGTCACCGTTTCCCATTCATCCCTGCTGGCGCAGTGCCAGGCCCTGACCCAGGCCTGTGGGTACACGGAAGGTAAGGCCATAGGTTCCGGATTGCAGCTCTTGCTGCGTGCGTAGGTATCTGACGACCACGGCCTCGCCTGTTGCTGTGCATGGTGCATTAGCTTTTAATGCAGCTGCACCAGGCAGCGGTGCGGCTGCCCACTGATAGATGTCCTTGGGAGAAGGTCTCGGCCTATGCAGGACTTGGGGGGTAAGGTGTCCCTCGTTCCATTTATGCACAGTGGCTGGATCAGTCATTGGCGTGCTGAAGGGCACTGTGGTGTGCATTATCTGTATAGAGCCGTCGTCCTGGAGCCTCCTTCTCCGCTAATGTCTTCACTTTCAGTAAATGTATGTGTGGCTTGAGCAGTCATGCATGTAAGTGCTGACGTATAATCTTCATGATCTTAGATGGTCTTTGTTAAAGTGGAGCCCCAGTTTACTGTTAATATTTTAAATGAATATTATATTGATAGATAGTAGTTGTACATTACTTTACGTACTGAAATTGGACACATGGTGGTTTTCTCACATTGCAGAACTGCAACTGAGCAAAACTAGGAAGTAAAATCAAGTGGCTCATTTACATATATAAAATACGATGCTTAATCTCAAGGGTTAGCTTGTGGGCATAGTGATGAAGACTTTGTGGAGATTTTCAAGTATTTCCAAGGACGTTAATGATTTTTTAAAGTTAGTTCTATAAAACAAAGTCCTATGAGGTCTTCTGATCTCATGTAATCATTTATGTCTCCTTTAGTTTGGGTCTTCAGCTATCAGGGACAGGGAGATTGCCATTCAGAGTGCAACAATGTCTCTGGCATGCATGTCACTGCTTTGTACAAGTATGATGCAAAACTGTCGGCTGTGGGTGTGACAACTGGGGGAGTCTGGGTAGGAAGCAGAAAATAAGAGTGTCCATGGCAGTTTGTCATCCCGCCTCCTGCTTCTGAGAGGCGGCCCATCAAAATGGTGCCATGACCGTTCTGTAGTTCTTGCTGTACGTAGTGTTCCTTGTGCTTTTGAATTGAAGATCGGCATGGTTCTCCGCTCCAGTCCAGAACTGTGTTTCCAGTCATCCGAACAGATACTTAGCTCGTCGCTGTTAACCGGTGCATGGTTTGGAAGTGCCGTGTCTGTTTCCTGAAGCTCTGGTGTGCTGGTTACGTACTCATCTTGGGACCGCGCTCGACGTGTGCAGAGCTTGCTAAAGAGCTGTTCATCCGTTTTAACTTTCTGTGTCCGCTTTCAGCTGAAACGTTAACGAATGTGCTGGACTTCAAAAGGGATGCTGGTTTGTGGCACGGAGTCTTAACAGTGAGTGTTGTTTGCTAGTGGCTGGGTGGGGGCAAGAGATGAACCAAACCTGTGAATATGGTCCAGCTTGCTGGGTCTGGTCTGCTTATTCGGCTTTGTTTCATCCTGCCTTCCTCTGATCTGGTCCACTTCTGTCTTGCAGAGTGTCATGAATAGGATGCACGTCGTCAGCATCCCGTACGCCCTGATGAAGGTCAACCCGCTCTCCTGGATTCAGAAAGTGTGTTCCTATAAAGGTAAGGGAAGGCTGCCCTCACTTGCCTCATCTTTCTTCAGAGAATTCTTTACAAGCTGATGTTTCGTAACTAAGTAAATATGAAGGCAGTGAACAGAACTGCAGCTGTGGGCTGAAGAGCTGTCTGGGGATGTCTCTGTAGGACATCCTGGTCCAGGCCTTCTCAGGGCCTGGACAGCTATCTGCAGCAGCGTAACTGGGCTCTTCACTGAAGGACCAAGCACTCCTAATTTTATTCTTTTGAAGTTTCCTTCAGTATCACATCAGTCTCCCTAATACTATTTGAGACGGTTTTCATTTGTAGTCGGAGCTTTCAAAGCTCAAACAAGGCTGCAGTTCAAATGATACAGTCTGACAGGCAGGAGGCATAGGTGAGGTAGGCCACCCGGGAGGCCTGTCCCCTGTTCTTCTTCCCTCCCGGTGGTTGAGGTGTCTCCCAGCACCAAACAGGAACCCCTGCTCATGTGACCGCACAGCTCCAGTATCTGTTTGTCCCTGTCCAATGAGTTCAGCATGTCAGACTAACTTACCGTATGAACAAGTGCTGGTGACAGTGTTTGCCGGCCCCTCCCAGAGCAGCATTCCTGTTACAGAATGTCTTGCACTGTTTTATGGAGAAACACGAAGCCTGGTCGAAGGCAGTGGGATTCACTGGGCTCTGCGCACTCATTCTAATCCCCGGTCATTTCACTTCATGACCCAGAGGCTGCCAGAGCCCCACAGACCTGGTGATGTTCCGGTTCTGGCAATGAGGCAGCACAAAACAAGGGTCAGCACCCTGGGGAGAGACAGCACCCATCTAAGAGAAAATAGGCAGTGTTCAAAGAGTAAAATAGTCTCAGGGACCGGAGATACAGTTCTGGTGTTGAGAGCGCTGCCCGATCTTCCAGAGGACTTGGGTTCAAGTCTTAGCACTCACTTGATGACTCACAACTGTCTGTAAACCCCAGTTCTAGGGTATCCTACGTCCTCTTCTGGTCTCCAAGGGTACCAGGCACATACATGGTACACACATACACACACACACAAACACACACACACACACACACACACACACACACACACACACACACGCAGGCAAAACACTCATAAAGTAATAAGATAATTAAAAGGCTGAGGCTGGAGAGATGTCTCAGGTTAAGAGCACTGGTTGATTCTCCAGAGGACCCAAGTTTGGGTTCCAGCATCCACATGGCATCTCACAGCTATCATAACTCCAGTTGCAGGGAATCTCATGCCACTCTCTGTGCTCCGTGGGAACGGCATGCCCGTGGTACACAGACATACATGCAGGCAAATCAACCACACACATAAAATCAAAACAAAAGGTCGGAAAGTGGGGCCAAGTGCATTACATCCAAATCGTATCTCCAGATTAAGTTTTAAGGAGAAAAGAGATGGAGGAGGTTAGGAAGCATAGGAGATAACCGATGACAGTTAGACAGACGAGAGTGTGGTCCCTGCAGCAGGCCCCTCATGCTCTGCACGTGAGTCTCTGCACAGGATGAAAGCGCAGCAGTATTTCAGATGTGAGTGTGCTGCCCCCGTGACACCGAGACATCTGTACTCGCTTCTCTCCACAGCCCGCGCCGCCCTGGTGAAGTCCCGAGATATGCACTGGTCGCTCTTGGCGCAGCGGGGTCAGAGGGACGTCTGCCTCAGCTCCCTGCGCATGTTGATTGTGGCAGACGGCGCTAACCCATGTGCGTAGGCTGGGCGACCTCGGGTGGCTTTGTGCTATTTGCATACATGGTTCTCCACTTGCCTGTTGACCTGGAACCTAGTGTACAAAAGTCAAGCTTTGTCGCTGCTTTGATAAGTGTCCTGTGAGGTTCTGTGACGTGCTGCCCCTTGTTGGTGACCCATTGGTGGATCACATATGTATTTATTAAGACTCTAAATTGACAAGCAGTTTTAATACAGCTGTCAAAACCTTTAGTGGGAGCCGCTGTCTTTAAGAGGTCAGTGGACTGTGCTATAAACAGGTTCCCCAATTCCTTAGTGACCTCGTGAGCCTCTTGTGTTAGGCTCCCACTGATGAGGCTCTCAACTCCGACTTCCTTCGCAGGGACCCAACTGTTCTCCCTCCATGCCCTGACCAACCCCAAGCCCTCCTGGAGGAATGCCTGTGGCATGTGCCTAGCAGTGCAGACTCTGCTGTAAGCAGTCTGAGTGTAACTGCTCTGGTGGCTGCACGAGAGGTGGCTGTGTGAGCTTCCTCAGAACTGCCTGAGGCCTGGAGCGTGTGTCTTCTAGGGGAGCCCCTAGTGACACCTGTTGAGCAAGGGATTTCTTCTGCAGCACCAAATTGTTACCTCTATTCTTCTGTGTACCCCATTTTCAGGAGAGCAGAGCAGGCACACAGCACCCCTAAAAGCCTCTCATTCTCTTGATGAACATCTAAGACAAGCAAGGCATCTCCTCCTCACATCCATAGCTACTCATGCCTTCTCATGCCCATAGCTGCCAACAGCCGCCCACAGCTGCTCTTGGTCTCTGCTTTTGCACTCAGCTGCCCACAGCCTCCCACAGCCTCCCACAGCCTCCCACAGCTGCCCACAACTGCCCACAGCTTCCCACAGCTGCCCACAACTGCCCACAGCCTCCCACAGGTGCCCACAACTGCCCACAGTCTCCCACAGCTGCCCACAACTGTCCACAGCTTCCCACAGCTGCCCACAACTGCCCACAGCCGCCCACAGCTGTTCACAACTGCCCACAGCTGCCCACAGCTGCCCACAGCCGCCCACAGCCACCCACAGCTGCCCTGGCTCTCTGCTTTTGCACTCGGCTGCAGTTGGTGATCACTTGAGCACATCGCTCCCAGTGTCTTCTTTCTGGAGATAAATGTTAGCCCTAATAGCTTTGCCCTGTCTCCTCCATCCGCATTCCTCCAGGTACCAGACAGCCAGCTTTCCTTCATAGGCCTTGACTTGCACTTCACGTCCTGGTCCTTTATGATGCTGTATCCAGTCTTGGTAACACAGAATAGTCTGTTGCCTTCTTTCCTTAGGAGACAACTGCCTCTCCAAAGAATGTGAAATCCAGGAGCCCCTATAGATGCCTGTTCCCCTTCTAAGTACCCTTTTGGGAGAGGTTTATAATGAGACCCTAGAGTCACCATGGCTACAGGGCTCTAATTATTTGGGCCCTGAGCAGGCAGAGCCTCCTTGTTGCCAAGTTCTCTAACACCCACGGTTACAGCCTGTCAGCCCCGAATGACAGAATTTTAGCCAAAGGAGAGGACACCAGGGAGAGGCAGGACATCTTGGGTGAAGATGTAGATCACACATCTCTAAAGTTACCTGTAGGAGCCGCACTTGCTGTCCCGTCAACCGTCTAGTGCCAGGCCAGGCCTTGCTGGGCCACAGTAACAAACACAAAAGCAAAAACAGGCCTCCTGTAAGAGATTTCCAGACTCTTCCTTGTCGCTGAGCTGGAAGTGGTCGTGTGTATCTTGTGATAACCACTCCTACCCTAAAAAGGGCTGCTTTGTCAGGTCAGCACGGTGCCTTACACACTGCGTGCTCTTGGCTTGCTGGCCCTCCACTCACCTCTCACGCTTTACACAGGGTCAATATCTTCCTGTGATGCCTTCCTCAACGTCTTCCAGTCCAGAGGTCTGAGGCCAGAGGTCATCTGTCCTTGTGCCAGTTCTCCTGAGGCGCTGACAGTAGCCATCCGCAGGTAACTGAACTGCACGCCATCTCTTGTGAACACATGTTTAAGTAGTTTATGTATGATGGAGTTACCTATGGCCCTAAGTTTGTAATCTGCTTCTAACTGTTGGGCATCCTGAAGAAGGACTTCCTGGCCATGCCTCCGTCTCCCTGAGGTGGCAGAGGTGCAGCCTGCCGTTCCCTGACCCTCACCAGTCTAGATCCATGCTGAGAGTTGGGTAGTGATTCCTGGACTGCCCTGGATTCTCTCAATTTTGTCTTCCTTACGCTTCTTCCCAAATAAAGAACTTGCTATTTCATGTCTGATCTTATGTAAAAGTTGTAACTAAGCAAGATCCCCGTATCCTGAGAGGGTCTGCTGGCTGTGGGTCTGCTGAAGAGGACCTTTAACTTACCAAGGGAAGCATCTGGCACTGCAACCTGTACATCCCAAGTATCTCTCGTGGATGTCTCCTTTGTGTCACCTCTTGTGGCTTGGAGTAGGGCCTTGAGGCTGCCCTGAGAGTCCCCACCCTCATCTGAGAGCTAGTGTCCTAGTATCTGGACCCTGCATTCCTTCCTATGCTTACTGCACACAGCACGTTGTTCCCAAACCACAGCTAGGCCCAAAGGCACTTTCCTTCCCTGATCATGAGACTCCTGTTATTGCTGATCCTGCCCTCAAGCACCATTCTGTGGGGCTTCAGGCTGCAGTCTCACAGGAGAGGACATCTCTTTCAGCTTACCATCCTCAGCGTCTTGCCACAGAATTGCCTCAGCTCTGGCCATGTACGCATTGTGCTCATAATTTAAAAGTAGTGTGTGCTTACAAAGATCTAAGTTTTAAGTAACTATTTTAATAATAGAATTAAAAGCAATATCCCATGTCTTGGGAAGGGCTCCATCAGGCCATCTGCTGAGGTGGTGTTATAAAGATACCCTGGACTTGAGCCCCCTCTGCACGTACACAGTATCACTGCCCATTGCAGCACAGAGGCCTCCCAACAGTTAGTCTGCCCACCTGGGTACCCTAGGGCTCTGTGCTAAGGTCACAAGATAACCAGATAGAAACTGAGTCACTTCTGATGACTGACTCAGAGGTCACACACTCAGATGACTGACTCAGAGGGCAGTGTTACTTGCCTGGTACTCATGGGCCTACCTCTGATGAGAAGAGTATTGAAGCCATACTGCAGAGAGGGACATGGCTTTGGAGCACACTATCTTGACAAGGCCACACACAGAGCAGATGCTTTAGTGAGGCACTGAATGTCAGGCGAAGCTGGCTCTTAGTGCCCTCCTCCTTGAAGTGATAACCCTTGTCAACAGGCCTGCTGGTGCTCTTGTTGTCTAGGCCCCCAGATCTGGGAGGACCTCCTCCAAGAAAAGCTGTCCTGTCAATGAACGGCCTGAGCTACGGTGTGATCAGAGTTGACACTGAAGAGAAACTGTCAGTCCTCACTGTTCAGGATGTTGGCCAGGTGATGCCGGGAGGTAAGAATCGGTCAGAGTGCATCTGCATCCTGCCCTGATTGACACAACAGAAAGAGCATCAGTGCACCAGCTATGCTAGCTCACTCGCTGTACACCAGGCACAGTCCTTAGCCTCATGCCTTTTGGAGGGACTTAACGCCCTGCAGTCTCTATAGGGTACCTCAGAAAAAACTGATGCTGTGAATGCCAGGATGATGAGGTCACCCGAGTAGGTTATAAGGAGCACCTGTGGAGACAGGAGATGTGGACCCCCCCACAAAGAAAAAGGAAGAAAGAGAGAAAAGCCCAGGTGCATCCTCCTGCAGATGTTGGCCTGTGCACTTTCCTGCTGCTTTGAGGAAGGACAGGGAGAAGGGGTGTTGGAGTGGCCCTGTCAAGTGTCACTGAGGAACGCGCCAGAGCCTGCCTGGCTCAGGAGCCCTTGGAAGCAGGGATGCTGTCAAACTGCAGCTACCCTGGCACCCCCTTCCTGCCACGGGCAGAGTCTCACTCTTCTGTCCTGGTTTCCTCTCTGATGCCGACCACAAGCAGCTTACAGGAGGAAAGGATTCATTTGGCTTACACTTCCAGGGAAGTCAAGGCAGGAACTTGAAGCAGAAACTGTGGCAGAACTCTGCTGGTTTATGTTTAGCTAGGTTTTTATACATCACAGGCCACCTACTGAAGGAATGGTACTGCCCACAGTGCTCTGCACTCTCCTCCACCAGTTAATAACCAAGACAGTTTATCATAGGCTTGTCCACAGACCAGCCTGCTTTAGGCAATTCTTCAATTGATGAACCTCCCCCGAGAGGACTCTAGGATAGGCCAAGTTGGCAAGGTTAATCAGGACACCCTGTTAGTTTCAGAAGTAGGGTGCTATCTCTCATGCCCAGTTACCCCAACATCAGTGCTCCCCTCTTCTGCCAGATGTGTGGGTTCTGCTGGCTGCCTGGTATCCTGGTTTCAAACTGCAATCTGTGTCACAGGCAGCCTCGATGAAGGGCGCTGAACTCCTGACACAGAAGCTCCAGGTAGACTGGTCCCTGGGTCAGGCAGAGTTCTGATTGGAGTGAACATGGAGGCTTAGAGTTTCTAGCTCCACCTTCTAATTCGTGTGAATTACATTTCTTCCTATAATTTGACTCCCTTAGAAGCAGTCTTGCGGAATGCTTGACTTTGTAGTTAAAACATTTTCAAAAGCGCGGTGGATGACCTCAATCTCAGTACTTAGGATGCTGAGGCAGAGGAATCTTGTGTTTGGGACCTGCCTGGGCTACGTAGTAGACCTTGTCTCAACAACAACCAAGTAATAAAACAGACGACGGAGTAACATTTTTTACTTGTTATAGTGAAGTTCAGGTAGGCTGTAAATTGTGGGGATACTGTGAGTAGTACCAGTGGGGGTACTGTGAGTAGTACCCAGTGGGGGTACTGTGAGTAGTACTCAGTTCATACACTCCTTTCTATGCAGAGGGGGACACATGTATGTGCGTGTGCACGTAGGGGCCTGAGGAAAACCGTGTTACTTAGGCATTCTAACCCTTATTTAGAAATAGGGCCTCTGTGGCCTAGTGTTGTCTCACTAGGCTAGGCTGGCTAGCTAGCAAGCCTTAAGGACCTACCGGTCTCTGTATACTCAACACTAGAACTAAAAAAAAAAAAAAAAAAAAGCCATGCATGGCTTTCTAATGCTGACTCTGGGATTTGTCTTAGATCCCCATGCTTCCTGGCATCCATTTTCCTAGCAGCTGTCTCCCTGTTCTCACTATTTATTTTGAATACATCAAGAGTTACGCTCATTTTCCTTTCTTGCTATAAGACATGCAAACCCGTCTCATGTGTGTGCACTTCCCAGTCATATATCTGTACGCACACGCCCAGGCATCTGTACATGTGCTCCCAGGTGTTTCTTTGTGCGTGTGTCTGCCAGATGTGTGTACTCATTTGTTGTGTGGCACTTTCCCTGGGGAACAAATGAACAGTGACCTACTCAACCCACACAGGGAACCCATAACAGCCCAAAGTAAGGATACCACCCACGTCCAACTTAGTGAACCAGTGAGCTTCAGGAACGGAAATGACCCAGTGACAGCTGGATCACTAAGAGCCAACCCCAACCTAGATGACTGCTCACAAAAGCTGGAAACCTGCAACTCGCTGTCCAACCTGCAGGCAGTGTAAGAGGTTGGAAAACTTCTTCAGGCAGCTCAAGTGGTCTGAGCCTCTTCTAGGCAGCTGGGAATGTATCTCTTCTCTGAGAATGTATCTCCCGATTCACTGCAGGTTATATGTAAGCTTTGGGAGGGAAGAGTCTAACGAATCTGCTGAGTTTCAGGGATTTTTCTGAAGCTTTTGAGTTGTTTACTTCCTGGATTTAATGGAGTTTCCTTAAGAAATGGGATATTTCACTTCCCTTGAAAGCATTCCATGTCTTAACACACTTCGGTCCAAGACAGATAGATGTCTTACCTCTTGACAAAATGGCCACACAATGACGGCTTGTGCATGTGCTTCCTAGGAATTCTTTCTGGGGTCAGGCCCCTCCCGGCATTTGACTGTTGCTTAATTGACTGGGCTTATGGGCACAGTCAAATCTAACAGTGTCTTATCCCAGCACTGAGGCTTCGCTGTATTGGCCTCCTAGCATTCACCCTTACCACAGTATCAAGTGGATTTACAGTAATTCGAGCGATTTTTGTGACTTTTAAATCATCTCTATGCACACCAAAAGTAAATACTCATGTCTGTGTACTTGGGAAAATGAGATTCTGTTAGTCAAAAGAGGATTACCTAGGTGTAGTTTACTTTTTAATCCTGCATGTCTGTGTGCGTGCGTGCATGCGTGTGTGTGTGTGTGTGCATGAGTGCATGCGTGTGTGTGTGTGTGTGTGTGTGTGTGTGTGTGTGTGTGTGTGTCTGTGTGTGTGTCTGTGTGTGGTCTGCGTGTCTGTCCAGTGCTGGCAGTGGACCCAGGACTTCTTATATCCTAGGTAGGCTCGATACCACTGAGTTATATTGTAGCCCTCACGCTGCTTGTAATAAGTACTTACTTAATTAGCACCGTCCACACCGTGACTCTCTGTATAAGAGTTTGCTGCCGTAACTTCAAATATATCAGCAGTGCCAGGCACAGTGGCGCACCTTTTATCCCATCACTTGGGAGGCAGAGGCAGGAGACTTCTGTGAGTTTCTTGGGCCAGCTCAGAGGTTGGGCAAGTCAGAGAGCTACATGGTATCTCAAAAAACAAATAAAGAAGTAAACACACAAACGAAAAGCCGCACAGATATGTGAGCGAGCAAACCTTTGTGAGCAGTCTGTTTACATGCATCTGTTGATGATTCTGAATTCTTTCCTCTGTTTAGCTAGTGTGTGTGTTGTGAAGGTAGACGGTGTCCCCTATCTCTGTAAAACTGATGAAATCGGAGAGATCTGTGTCAACTCCGTTGCAACTGGGACAGCATATTACGGACTGCTTGGAATCACAAAGAATATATTTGAGGTTTGTATCCTTTTCCTGATCTTTATCTTGAAATCAAATGCCCTGAGTGTTGATGGGACTCAGGGTGATTCACACGCTCCCCAGGCTTAGATGGTTTCCACCAGTAAGGAGGTGCCGCTAGGACCTCAGCTCGGTTCAGTCTGATCCCTGTTGTTCATGATAAGTCCTGTAAGGACCGGTGATACCAGGAACTGGGTGTTCAAATAGGTGAGGGTGGTTGGGGTCCCGCATAGGTGGTGTATCCACCCAGCAGAGCAGACAAGATGAGAGAATGGTCTGTGGAGAGCCAGGTGCCCTGGGAGTCTCTTTCTATGGAATACTAAACCCTGGGCCACAGGCGGTTTGTGGTATTTGAGGTATATAAGGTAATGCCATCTTGTCTTAACTATATTTTGCATCCACTAAGACAATTATCACCCTTCCACCGTCTCTCTAACAGTCACATCCACCCTGGCTATGCTCTTGGGACTTTCTGTGACCCGATCTGTGGTCCAAATATGTTAACAAAAATAATGAATCTTTGTGCAAGCTAAAACCTAAAACTGAAACAATTAAGAGGAAGTGTAAATAAAATGTAACTATTGTGTATGTTTGAAAAAAAAAACGATGCTAAGCTTTGCAGGAAGACAACATTATTGGAATTTCCCCTGGAGCACTGACGTAAAGGTGGGCTTTGTCTTTAAAAAGCCTGCACCCCTGAGCGTTATCACCAAGAGACATTTTGGAGGCATGAGCCTGCTCTTGGTCTGCCATTATTGAGCTCTCCTGATTGCCCACCCTGTCTTTCTAGTAGTCAGTGAGTTGTCTGCTGCCTGATATCCTCTTCCCTGTTCTGGCAGACCGTCCCGGTCACTGTGGATGGAGTCCCTGTCTCTGACCGGCCTTTCACCAGGACAGGCCTTCTGGGATTTATTGGGCCTGTGAGTATATGACCTCCTGTACCTGCCCAGCAGCAGGGAGTGCTGGTGGAAAAAGGAACACTTCATTGTAGACATGCTCTTGTCCCCGAGGTCCTTGGTTCTCAGTGTGGCTTTGGTCATTCATGGTGACCACCCTGGTCTGCTCCTTTACCTGCATGTAGTGTTTCTCCAGCCACCAACCCACAGTGGGCCCTGGGTAGGAAACAAGGAGGTGGAGATGATGTTTTTGTTTTTATTAGTTTTGTCCATTTTTGTTATTTAAAATGTTAAAATGAATACATTCTGTAGCATCTTGGCCCACCTTTTCTCAGGTGGATAAATTTATGTCCTTTCCCAGAAACATTGGTTGTCACAGCTCAGGAAAGGGCCAGCTCCCTTGTGAGTGTCTGCAGGCCAGAGCTGCTTAGTGTCAGCTAGTGTAATGTGGCCGTATCTGTAGCCTCGTAGTTAGCTCAGGGGTCACATGACACACTGGGAGGCCTTGCCCGTGTTGGAGTATTTCAGAGACCTTCACCCACCCACGATTTATAGCCCTTTGGCATTGACGCCCCTTTCCCACCCTTCAGTGCTGCCCCTTTACTCGTGTGGTCTGTTCCACTTGACCTGAGTATGATGAGGGGTGCAGTCGCTTGTTGACCCTGTATGAGGTGCTGTATTCGTTGTGCTCTCAAGTCCTTCTCCTGTGGCCTGACATACCCTTTTCTCAGGATAACCTGGTCTTCGTTGTGGGCAAGCTGGACGGGCTGATGGTCGTAGGAATCCGCAGACACAATGCAGATGACATTGTGGCTACTGCCCTGGCTGTGGAACCCATGAAGTTTGTCTACAGAGGCAGGTGATGCATGGTAGACCCCACACCTGGCTTTCACGTCTCTTCTGTACTCAAAATCCGGGAGGTCTGTGTCATAGAAGAGAAGCCAAGAAACCCACCTTTGCGGAATTTAAAATGTTATGCATACCAGAAAAGTCACACAAAGAAAAAAAAAGTTTGCACCAGAGATAGCAGAGGTATTTCCAGTAGTTGTTCAGCTCCCTAAAAGAACATAGTCTGGCTCTGCAGAGGTGGCTCAGCGGTTGAGAGCACTCACTACCCTTCCAGAGGACCCCAGTTC
The DNA here is from genome assembly GCA_030674055.1 of Rhabdomys pumilio. Lineage (NCBI taxonomy): Eukaryota > Metazoa > Chordata > Mammalia > Rodentia > Muridae > Rhabdomys > Rhabdomys pumilio. Next base: position 1,656,731 of record JANHMN010000019.1, on the reverse strand, counting down.
GATTCCAGCACCCACATGGAAGGTGTAACTCCAATTCCAGGGTATCTAACTCTCTATTCTGGCACTGACACACACAAGGTACATAGACATATATGCAGGCAAAACAGTCACATACATTAAATAAATAAATAAATAAATAAATAAATAAATATTTCACATAAAGAGAGTAAGGGCCGAATGTGTTGACTGGACAGAAACGACAGGATCCCAGCTGCTGGGAGGTGAGTAGGGACTAGCTTCCTCGCTGTCTTGTGAACGCTGATTAAAAGAAGGGCACTCCTCTGTGAGTTAGCAAAGGCAGATTCTTTTTTCTAGTAGGGCTTCAGAAGACACGATATACTTCATTGCTTCCAGAATAAAAATGTCCTCCTAAATGTCTACATTGGTTAAGCAAGGACTTTAGACACTCGTGTCTGTAGAGTGGACAACTGTACCTCTGCCTGTGACACGGTGACAAAGGGCTGAGGAGGGATTTTGTCCAGCTCTGCCCACCCCTGAGCTCTCAATCCTGGAAGAAGCTACAAGAAGAAGGACAGGAAGAAGACATCGAGAAAGCTTGCTGGATAAAAAGAACATGCTTGTGGGCTGTCTATGCCACGTTGCAGAAATATGTGGGCATACTAGCTGACGGGGAAGATAGGAGAACACTTATCTATGAAGTGGCAGACGTTCTAGTCTAAGGGGGTTTGATGGGGAAACCCAACCTCTTAACTTTGATGGCAGAAGACAGAGATAGCTTTGATAGTCCAAAACAAGAAAAAAGGTGCTTGTGCACACACAGGCAATATATAAACAAGAATAAAGTGCATATGCACACACAGGCAAATATATAAACAAGGAGAAGTACATGTGCATATGCACACAGATAGAAGGAAGGAAGGAAGGTAGGAAAGGAGAAAGAGGAGGAGGAGACCTAGGCCAGTGGGACAGCTTAGCATATAAAGATACTTACTAGCAAGCTTGATGACTTGAGTTCAACCCTGAATCTTCTGTCTGACCTTCATTCATGCTGTAGAAAAATGTAGAAAAATCCAGCTTTTAAAACATTTTAAAATGTATTTATTTTTTATTTTATGTGCATTTTGTGTGCATGCACGTCTGTGTACCACGTGTGCCTGGTACCCACAGAGGCCAGAAAAAGGCATGCGATCCCCTGGGACTGGAGTTACAAGTCATGAGCTACCATGTAGGTGCTTGGAATCAAACCCAGGTCTTCTGGAAGAGCAGCCATCTGAGCCACTTCCTCAGCCCTTAGAATTTTTTTTTTTTTTTTGAAAGAGGACTTGTTGAAATTTGTAAAGTTAGGTAGAAGAAACAAGTCTAGAAAGATCAATCACAATTAGGATCAATTAACTCACTATTGGGAATATTTGATCTAGTAAGAATTTTTTTAAGTTTGTGCTTAGTATTAGTCTTTATTTTTGTGAGCTGAGACTGCTTTAGTTGTAGTCCTGGAGACGGGACTGACAGGTTCCTTTGCGTATTTACAGTAAGTAGTCTATCTACCGCACAGAACTTTGCAGCGTTTGTATAGTGTGACTTGAGAGAGGAAGGGCTCCGGCACGTCTCCTCCGAGTAGTCACTTTGCCCGTGTCCCCTCCCAGGATTGCTGTGTTCTCGGTTACTGTGCTACATGATGACCGGATTGTCTTGGTGGCTGAGCAGCGGCCCGACGCTTCGGAGGAAGACAGCTTCCAGTGGATGAGCCGTGTGCTGCAGGTGGGCATCCCGCCGTGGGCTCTGTTTTCAGCACGTGGGGGCTTACAAATGACAGGTAGTTACAAGGGAGTCAGATATATATGCCATGGAAGTCAGGGGCCACACTCGTCACACGACATACTAGCTCACATTCCCATCGCTTGGCTTCACATCCAGTTTGTGCCTCTGTGAATACCATTAGCATTTCTTTAAAATTACTAGTTTATGAATATAATTGTGTCTGACCACTGTTAAAATTTCCTCAACTATCTAGTGGTTGTTTTCACACAATCATGAGATCATAAGTTATGTTGCGTAGGGATGCGTTTTTTAATCCTGTAGATAGATACATACCCCTGTCACTTTTGTGGCAAGTCTGAAGAAAACAGGCCATGGAGTGGCTTTTCCTCGGTCTTACTTGACTATACCTTTGTGTGTATCATGTCTTTTGTTTGTGTCTGTGGCTCCTGTGAGTGGATCTGGAGGCCCGTTTGGACCAGGCCAGATTTCTGGCAAGATTTTCTCGAAGGTGGCTGGGGAGCCTGGGGCCCCTGTTTGTTGGCACTCTTACCTCCTTCGCTTGTGATCTGTCGATTCTGTGGTAGTCACGCTGTGACTTTTTCAACCACCTTTCTTCATCATTAACTAGAACATACAGGAAAAAAAGATGGTGGATAGATTCCAGATTAATGAATCCTCTGGGGGTGACCGCTGAGTTGACTTGTTCGTTTCATCATGGATAGTGGGTTTAAATGACTGAGTTTCAGTGTCTTGTAGCTATGACTGTTACCATTCAGAGCTCAATGGGAGCCCCTTGATAAAGCCTGGGGTCTCTGAGGCCATAGTAGAAACTGGTCGGCCAGACACAAGCGTACCTGTCGTGTGTGGTCCTGAGTGGGATATTGAAGGTCTCTGTCTGTGGACTTCACAGTCGTCACCCTGAGCCCTTCTCAGAGGACAGAGGAGAGAATGGTCCTGTCGGCTTGTTTGTAAAGCTCTCTGTGTTCTGGACTTACGCCGAGAGTTCTTATTCAAACTCAAGACATTTAACTTATTGTCCCCTGATAATGTAGTTGCCAACAGTATTATCACTCATTGGCTTCTGGCCACCGGGCCCCCGTGTCTCACAGCGTGGCCTCCATGCTGAGCCAGACAGGCGAACTGGGGACAGCTCTCGTGATTTTACAGTTCTCTTCCTTTGCACGCATCTCCCTGGGCATCAACTAGCAAGACTGTTAAAGCCACATTAAACGGAGGCTCTGAACTGTGCTACTAGCTAAGTTCTGGTCGAGGACGTTCTCTTTACTTTAGGTGTTAGGAATTGCGTTGTATCATTAAGTTGGCCGTCTTTGAAATATAAACATAATTCCGAGTCCAGGACATCTAGCTTCTGTCATTGTTGGTTCACCTCTTCCCAGCTGGAGGCCTCAGCATGCGTTTGTGACTCCTGAGCCTTGGTGGTTCTGATACAAGCAGTTACATAGGTTTTTATGTGCGTGTATGGAAACTCTGTGTATCTCACATAGAAGTAAGCACTCTGTCTTCTTGGCTTGAGAGGACATTTCAGAAGTCACCTACCTCCGGGACTTTGGCACTTCAGTTTTCTGTTCTGTGTGGTGTCCCTTCCAGCTCTCCGTAGCCTGGGCTGGCAGTATATGCTCAGCAGAGTTTTTGCCTTCCAGGCCATCGACAGCATCCACCAGGTGGGTGTGTACTGTTTGGCCCTAGTTCCCGCCAACACCTTGCCCAAGGCTCCTCTTGGAGGAATTCACATTTCTGAAACGAAGCAGCGGTTTCTGGAAGGGACACTACACCCATGTAACGTGTTGATGTGCCCTCACACGTGTGTTACCAACCTTCCCAAGCCTCGCCAGAAACAGCCAGGTTAGTACCTAACAGCGAGGCCATCTGGCCTTAATTGGTGCTGGCTGCAGCAGGTATGGCTGCATTGGATCTTGCAGGAGTAAGTACCCACCTCTTTGGGCCTGGGTTAAGTTAAGGATCAGACTAGGTGTGTGCACCCACTCCTGGTTCACAAAATGGGGTGTTGCTGGTACAACTGCCTGTTGGTCTCCACCTGCCTGCTAGGAGTCAGTTGTAATGGTATTTTCAAAGGTGGCTCCTTGGAGGTAGAATTAATGTCCATAGGCAAATGTGGGCTCTGGAATCCAAGGAGCCCCTGGTGGCCACCAGGTTTTAGGAATAGAAATTTCTCAAGGGTTAATTTCTTGTTTCTGATTCAACACAAAAAACTAAGTACAAAGGCCAGTTTAACTAGCATACTCATTTTGTCATTAATTTGTATATGTACATATTTAGGAAAAGCTAGCTTTCTTTTACTGACTATTGAACACATAAGTATGTCACTAAGTATAACACACTTCAAGAATTACTGATTTATACATGAAATATAGTTCAGCAATAAAACATTATTTGGTTAGCATCCCAAGAATATGTTACATGGCATAGTTTATATTTGAGAGTGATCTGAATATTTCCATTTAAGGAAAAGAGTTAAATACCCAGGTCATGTGACAGTTATGGATCAGAAGTTCCCAACTTGTCATTTGGAATCTGTTTGCAGAAGTTGGACCAGCCTCAATGATTGTTGGGAACCTGGTTGCTGGAAAAAGGATTGCGCAGGCCTCTGGGAGAGAGCTGGCCCACCTGGAGGACAGTGACCAGGCTCGCAAGGTACCGGGCGTCTCCTGGGGGCAGGTGGCATCCAAGGCGGTGCAGGTGCGAGGCCTCCTCTCTCTGTGCAGTTCCTGTTCCTGGCAGACGTGCTGCAGTGGCGGGCTCACACCACTCCGGACCACCCGCTCTTCCTGCTGCTGAACGCCAAGGTGAGAGAGAGCTGGACTCCCCTTGTTTCTGTGGGAATAGAAACCTTAGGCTTCGGTCCCTCTGTGGCATCGTTCTCTCTGCCTGTCGCTTTCTTGTACAGTCCTGTGCTTTGTTCAGTGGACACAAAGTCTGTAGATTTGCGTTTATCTGGAAAATTCTTAGCAGCTGTTTTTTTATTAGGAACTATTTCTGTGTAAGTGCTCTTGGGCGTATGAGCTAAAAGGAAATGTTTATATGATAATACTTATACATTTAGTCTTTGTATATTTGTTTACATCTTCGAAATGACAAACTGCCCCTCCTTTGTGACAGAGAAAATCTGTCACAGTGTCTGCGTATCTGCTAATGCTCTGTATCATACTAAGAATGCCTGGAATCAAAGGAGATCCAGTAACCCTCACATCACAAGACTACGGAACCAAACACTGTGACAACCTTGTGTGACTCCCTGTCAGTTACACCAAACATGCTTTAAGACATCTTGATTTTTATCACATAGAGAGCAAGTACCATGAGCTTCGAAAATGCAGATTCGGTCCTGGAACTCTCTGCTCCTTCAGAGATTTACTTCTTATTTATTTTATCTGGATCTTGCTGTGTATCCCAGATTGGCCGTCAACTCCCAGTCTTCCTTTCTCAGCCTCAAGGTCGGGCACAGGACTGTGCCTCCATGTTCTGTGTAAACAATAGAAAATCTCTGCTAAAAACCCATATTTCTTATGTGAAGAGCTATCTTGCTTCCTTGTGTATCTCAATAAACAGCCATTTTAAATTGAATTCTAAGTCATCTGACAGACAGTGACTAATTGTCAACAAAGATGTCGTGAGCTTGTGGGGAAGAGCCTCCAGATCCATGGAGTAGAGAGAATCCTGAGTGCTGGAGCCCTGGTTCTGGCCAAGGACAAGAGGGCAGTGTCCTGCAGGCTCAAAGTGGGGAGGCCTATGACCCAGGTCTCAGGGAAAGGATTCAGGATTCAGCTAAGTCCCAGGCATGGGGATTCTGGCTTTTCACAGTGTTTGGCTCTGTCAGAAATGAGTGAAGTACTCACCTTTCTAGGCTCAGATTGGGCCACTCAGAGATGCTCAGCCCCCCCAACTACAAGCATCTGTCAGACCCAGTATTGGTCAGCGTTGATCTCACTTGATCCCCGACCACAGGAGCCTGGCGTGCAGAGCAGATGCTCGTCTATCTAGAAGCATCAGCACACCAATGAGCTTGCTTCTTCTCCAGGGCACAGTCACCAGCACTGCAACCTGTATCCAGCTGCACAAAAGGGCCGAGAGAGTGGCTGCCGCTCTGATGGAGAAGGGGCGGCTAGACGCTGGGGACCACGTGGCTTTGGTGTATCCTCCAGGTAAACCCACACCCAAGGCCCTCTCCTGACCTTCAGAAATGGAGCTCAGCCCCTCTCTACTCTTGGGACGTCAGTGCCCCCGTGAGCCCTCTGAGCAGGACCTCTGTTTGTAGTGGACTTGGCAGCCTCTTGGCTGTCAGGTTAGCAGGTGCCCAGGCCCATCCACCTGCCCCTACAGCTAGGCTCTCACTGAACCACAGCATCCCAGATCAAGGGATGGGGGAGGGGCAGCTGTGTCTTCGGGCTGCAGTGAGCAGAGCTGGGATCTGAAGTACAGTGGTGTCCTTTAGAGAGCTCCTGGCTCACACTATCCCTTCAACTAAATTCAAATGTAGGGTTTTACCAAACCTCTTCTCCAAGATCGCTTCTCACTCTAAAGCCCCAGACTCTCCAGGACAGTGGCTCCCAACCATCCTAACGCTGTGACCCTTTAATACAGTTCCTCAGTTGTGGTGACCCCAACCAAAAAATTATTTCATTGCTATTTTGTAATTATAATTTTACTACTGTTATGAATTGAAATGTAAATATGTGATATGCAAGAGATCTAATATGTGACCCCAGGAAAGGGGTCATTCAGTCCCCCCAGAGGGGTCACAACCCACAGGTTGAGAACCCCTGCTCTAGGACTGAGCAGGATTGGAGTGTCCTGTTACTACACACATTTTTGGTACTCCACATGACATGCAGAATTCTCTAATAATTAATAATGGTACCTCAACCACCTCGGCGATATTTTAAAGGCCAAGCTGAAGTGTTTGGTGTGTGCTTACTCATACCCCACCCACTTTTTCATGGCACTGAGAAATGAACCCAGGAGCTTGCACAGGCTGGACAAGACTGTCTCACCCTTTTCTTAGGGCTTCAGCAGATGCCCTTCTGCTACAACTTGTCTCTCCCTTCACACTGTCCTCCCTTCACACAGAAGTCTTCTGTCTTAATTCAAGAAGGCTTCTTGAATTACCCGCATCCCGCTGTGCTTTCTCGTCCCTTGCCTTTCTTCCTGTCCCTCTGCTCCTTCTGTCTTGCATTTGTCTTTCTGTCTTTAGTAACTGACATTTCCTCTTCTCTTAGCTCTTTTCCCACTCCGAGTTGTAAATGTCATCCCTGGCTTTTATCTTAAGACTGTCGTCGTGTGCTCCATCACGCTGCGTCTTTATCTTGAAATGAGTTTTTAAAATGTCTGTGTCTGGTATGCCCCCCTTCCTATATATATATGTCAGTGCCAGGTTTGGTAAATACCTATCGTTTAGAGTTAGCCATGCTGTATTAAAAAGAAATGCCTGCTTGTCTCTTTTCTATCTGTGGACAAATGTTCTAGGTTGTCCTCCTCTTGAGCCCAGAGTTGACCATGTGCCCTGTCTCCCCAGGGGTGGATCTTATTGCTGCATTCTATGGCTGCCTGTACTGTGGCTGTGTGCCTGTCACTGTGCGACCCCCACACCCCCAGAACCTTGGTACCACATTGCCCACTGTGAAGATGATTGTAGAGGTACTGCTTACCCTCCTGGCAGGCCAAGTGTGTCCTCTGGGGCGGGATGTCATGGTGCTGTCGTGCATGGTCTCTGCGGGGTTGTATGGAGATACGGGGCTAGCCTCACGGCTTACTCAGGCTCTTGCTTCCATGTGACACAGGTCAGCAAATCTGCATGTGTCCTCAGCACACAGGCCATTACACGGTTGCTCAAGTCCAAAGAGGCAGCTGCTGCTGTAGACGTCAGGACCTGGCCAACCATCCTGGACACAGGTATGTGTCTCCAGCAGCCGCCACTGCAAAGGCAGACCCTCGCTTTCTCCCCTGAAGGCTTGCTGTTGCTGGAGTTATGTTGCTGACATGCAAGAGAGACGACTCAGTGGTTAAGAGCAGTGTTCTTGCAGAGGACTGGGATGTGGTTCCTAGCACCCATATGAAGGCTTACAACTCCCTATAACTCCAGTACCAAGGGAGCCCATGTCCTCTTCTGACTTCTACATATATATAGTTACGTATATAGACTCAGGCATGCATATACACAGAGAATAATAACATATTGAAAACAATGAATGTTCCAATAAATGGATCAGCTTGTGTAAATGGCGAGAGGCATTCTTGGGTTGGAGGGTCATTAGGTACCACTGTTGCTTACCTGGGCTGGCTCCCTGGCCAGGATGTGAGGTCTTCTCCACTCTGTGCCCACCATCAGCAGTCCCCATTCTCATGTGTGGGGGACTGAAATCCTATTCCCCACTGCCTCTTACCACATAGTTACCTGTCATTTGTGAAAACTGCACCCACTCTTAGAGTTTCTGTCACTCTCGCTGGTGAGTGACATCATACCCCAAGATGCCTTTGCTCCAGCTGAGAAGAAGCTGTGCCTTCTGGTTGAGTCAGCCTGGTGGCTGAGAACAGCTCTGCAGATGTAGACTGCTCTGCCTAGTGGAACCCAGCACTGGCTTCAGAGCAGCAGGAAGCTCTCCTTTTATGTCGATCCCCTTACATCTGAAGGTCCTTTTTTTTTTTTTTTTTTTTTTTTTGTGGAAACCAGAGACTAATAGCTGATACTGTGGCAGGCATGAAGAACTAGTACTGGGCAGCTGACCAAGGGTCAGGCTCTGAGCTCAAGCTAGGTGGAATCTCTCACCTCTAGAGCTCAGTCTGCTCTTGTTGACCCTGCACTGAGCCCATTTGCACGGCAGGTAGCAGCGGTGTTTGCCTCATGAACTTGAAGGATACAGACCTCAGGAGGATGTCTGCATGCCTCCTCGCGTGGCACAGCCTCTGCGACAGCAGCATATGCTGAGCACTGTGGCCTCTCCCGATGAGCAGAGAAGAGACTTCCTGTTGCCTCCAGGCTTCACACCCGCAGAGTAGACTTGGCGAGCCTGTACCACAGATCCCTCCCGAAAGAGGGAACTTTCCCACACCTAAACAGCATACACCTCCTGCTCTCTGGTAGCCTGACTTCTGGGACGGATCTGTCTGAAGACTCAAATCATGCCTATTTCTTGCCTGGGGAAGTCGAAGCTTCTACCCGAGCAGACTATGTAACATTAGCCGCTGGTATCTTCTGTTTAACAGATGACATTCCGAAAAAGAAGGTAGCTAGCATTTTCAGACCGCCCTCCCCAGACGTGCTTGCGTACTTGGACTTCAGTGTGTCGACCACGGGGATCTTAGCTGGAGTTAAGGTAGGACTTCACGAGCACCCGTTAGCTCTGACCTCAAGGGAATCCTGAGGGAACAGGCTACAGCTGGGAAGGATGCGGGCTGTGGCTTTAGGCGATGCTTCTCATCCAAAACACAAAGCAACATTATCATGTTTTTTTTAAATCTATGTTAAATGTTGATGAAGCCCGAAATTAGACCCCTGAGGAGATCACGTCTTTTGCCGTTTATGGAAATGTCTGGTCTCTCGATTGAGTTTACCTAATGTGAACGAAGAGCACACGTACAGTGGCTGGCATGAGAGGTCAGGGTTAGGAGCACTTGCTGCTCTTACAGATGACCTAGGTTCCCGACACCCACCTCAGGAGGCTCACAACCGCATAATCCCAATTCCAGGGTATTCCATGCCCTCTTCTGTCCTCCGTGAGCACCAGCCATGCACACGGTGAACATAAACTCATACATATAAGTAAAACAAATATATCACTTCGTTATAGTGCAGTTAGAATGCTTTACTGCCATGGGTATTATTCAGGTCCTATGGGGGTATGAGCCAAGCATCTTCTTAGAAAGTAACTTGGTGTGTGGTGATGTGAAGCTGCATGCCCAGCCAACCACAGCAGTAGCAGACATGGCCTCTGACCTCTTCTTCCTCCACAGTCCTGAGCAGTTCTTTTCTTTACTCCTGCAGATGTCACACGCAGCCACAAGTGCCTTGTGCCGCTCCATAAAGCTTCAGTGTGAGCTGTACCCCTCACGGCAGATTGCCATCTGCCTGGACCCTTACTGTGGCCTGGGCTTTGCCCTGTGGTGTCTGTGCAGGTGAGGGCAAGCACCCCATCACTCCTGGGGCCTGGGTGTCTGGTGTGGTTCCTCAGAACTTAAGACCCTTCTGTGGCTTCCTAAGTAGCTAGGAAGGCTAGAAGTATGAGTGGGTTTGTTTGGGGATTAGGTGGTTAGAATCTGGGTTTATAATTTAATAAAAGAATAAAAACTGCCAGGCATGGTGAGACATGCCTTTAATCCCAGTGCTTAGAATTCAGAGGTAGGTAAACCTCTAAGTAGTAAGTTCCAGTCCAGTCAGGCCTACACAGTGAGACTCTGTCAAAGAAGGAGGAGGAGAAGAAGAGGAGGAGGAGGAGGAGGAGGAAGAAGAAGTGGAAGAAGAGGAGGAAGAAGAGGAGGAGGAAGAGGATGAGGGAGAAGAGGAGGAGGAAGAGGAGGAGGAGGAAGAAGAAGAGGAGGAGGAAGAGGAGGAGGAGGAAGAAGAAGAGGAGGAAGAAGAGGAAGAGGAGGAGGAAGAGGAGAAGGAGGAAGAAGAAGAGGAGGAAGAGGAAGAAGAGGAGGAGGAAGAGGAGGAGGAAGAGGAGGAGGAGGAGTAAGAAGAAGAGGAGGAGAAGGGAAGAAAAGGAAGGAAGGAAGGAAGGGGTGGGGGGCGAAGGGCCGACAAGGTGATCAGCAGGTGAAGATACTTGCCTGGCTATGTAAGTCTGGCAATCTGAGCTCAGTCCCTGAAATCCACATAAAAGTAAAAGGAGAACAGACTCTATGAAGTTGTCTGTTCCCTGACTGCTACACGCACACACATGCACACACACGCACACACACACACACACATGCACACGCATGCGCACACACACACACACACACACGCATGCACACACACGCATGCACACGCACACACACACGCACGCACACACACGCATGCACACACATGCACACGCATGCACACACACATGCACACACACACATGCACACACACACATGCACACACGCACACACGCACACACATGCACACACACATGCATGCACACACGCATGCATGCACGCATGTGCACACATGATAATAAAATAAAAAAGAATAAAAATACCATCCATTATTAGTGGTTGGCAAGAACCTTCTGCTTCCTTCAAATGCTAAGATACTTCTTCCTCTGTAATTAGGAGGCCTCTTCCCACACAGTCCCTGACGATGCTCCTGGACGTTTGGGCGGAGGCCCGACCCACCCACAGGGTCTCTCTGCTAGCTCCCGCTGGCCCTCTGAACACACTGTGCCTGTCCGGGCTGGAGAAACGGTCTCTGTGAGGAAGGAGCCAGTGTGCTTAGGCTTGTGCCCTTGCCCCTTTTCAACTGCCTCTCTCACCACAGCGTCTACTCTGGACACCAGTCAGTGCTTGTTCCCCCGCTGGAGCTGGAGAGCAACGTGTCCCTCTGGTTGTCTGCCGTCAGCCAGTACAAGGCCCGCGTCACCTTCTGTTCCTACTCAGTCATGGAGATGTGCACCAAGGGCCTGGGTGCTCAGACAGGCGCCCTCAGGGTGAGCGTCTTTACAGCCGCGGGGTTCTTCAAAGCTCGCAAGCCTCTGCCAAGCGCTCTTCCCTAACCAGAGAGGAGGCTATCTGAGGGGGCAGGGCAGAGGTGGCCGTAGACTTAGGGTACTCAAGTACTTAGTCTTCTGTGCTTAGGACTCCCCAGGTGAAGGCAGAGCTGGAGGAAGGGGTTTTGTGTTTCAACTTGCCTTTATGTACTCAGATCTACAGCTAGACCTCGTGGGCATCCCATAGACGCCCGTCCCTTAGACAGTCAGCACAGAGGGGCCCAGACTGCATGTGCTGTGGAATGACTTCTTGCTCTTCTGCAGATGAAGGGCGTGAACCTGTCGTGTGTGCGCACATGCATGGTTGTGGCTGAGGAGCGGCCCCGGATCTCATTAACACAGTCATTTTCCAAGCTATTCAAAGACCTGGGCCTCCCTGCACGTGCTGTGAGCACCACCTTTGGGTGCAGGGTCAATGTGGCTATCTGCCTCCAGGTAAGTTGGCTGCACGCAAGGTCACTTGTACCTGTACCAGAGAGTAATGCCTCTGTAGATGGGCAGTAGTCACTCACTAGTCTACCACTAGGTGGCTCTATCTGTATCTCCACCTTGGAGCTGTGGGTGTTACCTTCCCACATAGCCATTCAGCTTTGATGACTGCGCGTGCTTTGTTTAGAAAGATATTCTATTCGTTCTGATGAACAGGATTATTTAGACAGGAAAAAAAAAGTTTGTTTTTGAGCAGTGACCATTGTACCTATGAGCATTTCTAATAACTGTAATAAGCTGCTAATTTTTAAAAGCAAGATTGAACTTGCTTTCTTAAGAAATCTATAGTAATCTGTGGTTGGTGGCACGCACGACTTTCATCCCAGCACTCAGGAGGCAGAGGCAGGGGGATCTCTGTTTGGGCCCAGCCGTGTTTACATAGCGAGTTCCTCAATAAGGAAGGTAATGTGTGTGGGCCACTTTAGAACTGTTGCCAAAGCGGTGATCGACAGGACGTTCTAGAACTGACGCGAGCATCACAGGCTGTTTTAGTAGCTGTCCCTACTTCACTTCTTTCTCAGCATCTTAAATGTTGATCAGATATCTGACATAGCAAATGCTGAAAACATTTCACAAGTACCCTTTCTGGGTTCCCAAAGCAATGCTCAGCCTCTGCCCTGTTCTCTTGGTGGCCTCGTGTGCAGGGCAGGTCTTGACTCCAGGGTCTACGCCTGTCTAAAAGGGTGTCATCCTGTTTCCCACCTCATTGAGCTAATGTCCCCTTAACCTCAAAAAGGCTCTGTCTGGACTGTTTTAAGTCTCCGATGACGGAGTAGCCAGAAGAGATGAGAGGGTACTGGCATATGTGGGCGTCGCCTTGTGTATCAGCATGTGAGTGCCGTGTGCACCAGCAGGACTGTAACAAAAGCTCTGTGTTTGCTCTTTAAGATACAGTGATGCGTTCTTCTCTCTCGCGCGTGTTTCTCATGTGGCCTGTGGCCTTCTGTTTGTTTCCTGTGCTATTTCCTCCCTGTCTCCCTCTGCTGGCCGCCCTGGCCTCTGTCAGCCCAACAGGCTGGGAAAACTAGCTGAGCAGGTAGGACCTTGCCCTAGCCCTCAACCTTGCTAGTGTCTCCATGTCTGTCTTCCCCCTTCCAGCACCCCACCCCCACCCCGCTTCTATGAGTCCACGTGCTCTTCTGGTGGATTCCAGAATACATGTTTCTCTTGCTGTCTTAGTTTATTCACAATGAGAATTATTTGACTTTACAAAAGTTCCTTTGTAACTAAATGTAAAAGGAGTTTTTCAGAGGCTGGAGAGAGGGTATGCTGTCTAGAATCTTCAGGGAATGATGTTGACCAGGGCATCCACTTAATTTGATGTCCCTTGTCAATAAAATGACAGTACCAGGCCTGTGAGAAGGCTCAGCAGGTGACAGCAATTGCTGTGGAGCCTGATGACCTGACGTCACTCACTGGGACCCACATGGCAGAGGAAGAGAACTGACTCCCTCATTCATGCTCTAGGGTGTGCACGCAAACACACAATTAAATATGTGTAATAATAATAAACTCTGCCAGACGGTGGTGGCGCACACCTTTAATCCCAGCACTTGGGAGGCAGAGGCAGGTGGATTTCTGAGTTCGAGGCCAGCCTGGTCTACAGAGTGAGCTTCAGGACAGCCAGGGCTACACAGAGAAACCTTGTCTCCAAAAAACAAACAAACAAACAAACAAAAAACAATAAACTCTGCTAAGTGACAAACTGATACGTCTTGCCCACACAGGATGACACTTGAGTTGTCTGGCTCAACTCAGTGTCTGACGTGCTGAGTCCTCAGTGGAGTTAGTGAGATGCCAGGCCCTGACTTGATGCTGGGTAGAAATGTTCCCAATCTCACTGTTGTGTCAGGGAAGCAGAGGTCAATGGAGACAGAAACTTCCAGAACTGACATAAAAATTCTAGGATTTGATATTTCATTCACTGTTAGTTTTGCTCAGTATCTAGCCAAGTAGATGTTTGGGTGGACAGCATCAGGTCTGCCTCGGGGACCATGAGCCTTGTGCAGACTGGATGCAAGACGCACAGCTTCTTTTCTGGGTATCACAGACAGCCTGGAAGCAGCTACCACGCGACCACGCTTGTGAAACTGAGCAGAGCATGCAAATTCTGAAAGAAGTCCCTCTGTTGTTTTTCCTCCAGGGCACAACAGGCCCAGATCCCACGACTGTCTACGTGGACATGCGGGCATTGCGCCATGACAGGTACTGCCCCCTCCCTGTCTGTATACTCTGTAACTAAGTGCTGCAGGCTGGGTTTGCCCAAACTATGTCTCCAGCATCCTCTGTGGTAATGGTGCTGGCCAAGGCAGGGACACTTACACCCAGGAAACAGCATCGTGGGCTCATTTGGACAAGTGCGATTTGCCTTTTTAGAAACTACTATGGAGTAAATTTCATTCTGAACTTCCTTTCTTTGTCCATTTTTAGAGTTCGTCTGGTGGAACGGGGTTCTCCACATAGTCTGCCGTTGATGGAGTCTGGAAAGGTAGGAGAAGTTGGACTATTATCACCTGTGGTGTGGACAGTGCTGGGCTTCATGCTCCTAGAGAATATGTGGAGACTGTGCTGGGACACTGAAGACTAGAAATGTGAGATTAGGTCCTTGAACACTTAGAGCATAGAGCCGGGAGTGAAGAACCCAGATATAGAAGTGAGAAGAGACTGTAGACACTGGCAGGGGGTGGGACGGATAGGCTATGGGTGGTTTGACAGCCCTCACACTTCCAATCACAAAGGGCAGCTCTGATCCCGGACTGAAGATGAGGAGAAGGTGTTCTCTAATCCAGGTCGATAGAGAACAGGCCCCACCAGGGCACAACCAGACATTCACCATCAAAGCAAGTCTTGGCCTAGTGAGGTCCCCAGAAACCTCCATGCAGTTGGGAGGAGCTAAATTTGCCCAAGAATGCCAAATAGAAATGTGAGCCGCTGTGGGGTCAGCAGAGCACATCCTGGAAGAGCAGCATCCTCGGAAGCAAGGAGAGGTCGAGGAAGGATGACTAAGCAAGGAGAGTTGTACGGGCCAGTGGAGTGGGCACATGCTGCCGGCCTAACTTCATAGCAGCCTCTTTATGTACAGGACTGTCAGGGGTCCCCAGGGCTGTGTGCTTTAGCCCCAGAGGCAGGAAATGGAGTTTGGTCACTGCAAAGCCCATTGGCTACTGCCCAGGCCACAGCTGTCTTTTTAGGAGGCAAGGAGGTAATCAAAGATGGCCACTTGACATGTTTTCCATTCGCCAGAACCTTTCGGAATCCTGTTATACCTGTACCTGCCGTGTCCATATACGGCTGCACCGTGGTTGTTTTACACAGTGCTTTGCAGGAGTATCATGGGCCTGATGGAATTGTGTTCTGAGTTCTTGGCTCTCAGGGTTCAGGTGGACCACAGAGGGAGAGAGTAGAAGCTCCCTCTGTGTGCCAGGAGACAGCAGCTCAGCAGTGTAGAGCAAGGAGATGCCTGGCGTCTGTTGTTAGTTCATGTGTTCCTGCAGCTCCTTCTTCACTTTTCTGAGGTCCACGTTATCATCCTCTGTGTTACTCATGGGGAGACTGGAGGCACAGAGCCTGTGGCCAGACTTCAGAAGCAGAGTGATCTGACCCAAGCCCAGAGGGAACCCCAAACTGAATGTGGCTGGCCGCTCTGCTGCCTGAGTTAGCACAGAGTAGCTCACAGGGGCAGGACGTCTCACTAACCGCTGCCTGGTGAGGGCAGACTGGGAAGGATTGCATTTGGCAGGGAGAACCACCTGAAGGAATGGCCGGAGGATCCTCAGCATGATCTCCCAGTAAAGAACACAGCGCCTGCTTTCAGAAACTGGGCCATTTTGTTCAGATTCACAACGTATTTCTGAGTCAGTGTCCCTTCTTTTAAAATTCAGATCCAAATTAGAACAGTGTCTAAACCCCTGATCTGTCATCAGTCCTGCGGTGGCAGATAGGGGTGAGTGTATGAGAAGTGGGTCTAGCCAGCACCACCGCATCCCAAGAGCGGGTCTAGCCAGCACCACCGCATCCCAAGTCACCAGGGCCTGAGCATCTTTCCTCCTTTCAGATCCTCCCAGGAGTGAAGGTTATCATCGCACACACTGAGACCAAAGGGCCCCTCGGAGACTCACACCTGGGTGAGGTGAGTGCTGCCTGAGGCTGGGGGTCGACCCAGAAGAACAAGGGCCTTCCAGACCCTGGCTTCCCTCTCCTCCTTTCAGAATCAGGAATTCAGGAATTCTAAACCTTTCGGGACTGCATATATCTTTTTTTTTTTTTTTAATTATTTTTATCATTCTTTGCTACCTGCGTGTGTTTGTTCTGTGGGTGTGTGCACACAAGTGCAGGTGCCTGTGGATGCTGGAGGCTGGGATCTCTCCTGGAGCTGGAGCTTCAGGTGATCGTGAGCCGCCTAAGGAGGTGCTGGGAACCACACTCAGGTCCTCTGGAGGAACAGCAAGTGCTCTTAGTGCTTTCCCGCTTCCATGTATCTTAGAGACGGAATCTTAGAAACAGTCTCCTCCCTGCCTCTCTTGCCTTCTCTGGCCCTGCTGAGAAGTAGGGTTTCGCAGTATGTGGGGAAAGAGGCCTCTCTCCCTACGTCACCCGCCAACAAAGTTCTGTGGGCATTGGTGTGCCAGGGGAGTTACATGGGACCATCAGCCATCCGTGGGACAGCCATATCTGCTTTGGACAGGACTGGTCAGCCACTCCTTAAAAATAAGTTTTACATCAGAGCCAAGGTCACCGGCCCAGTGGCAATCAAACACTGGCCCCAGGTTCAAGGCTACACAGAACTTGGTTTCAGGCTCAGGATCCTTGGTGTCCCAAAGACTCAGCCATATGACAGAGCCTGTCATGGGCATTAGGTGATCAGGAGGGAGGGCGGGGCAAGAAAGCCTCTCACTTCCAGGTAATAGGTAGATGTAACACTCACTCATGAAGAGTGGGTAGGTGGAGCCTCTCACAGACAGTGGGAAAGTAGGTCTGTCACTCATGGGCGCTGGACAGGTGGAGTACTCACTCATGGCGTGTGAGCAGGCTGGGCCCTCAGGAACAGGCAGGCAATATAGGTAAGGCCTTTCACTGACGGTAGTGAGCAGGTTGTGGGAGTTGTGGGGTGAGGGTCCCTCACTTGTGTACAGTGGGAAGACAGCGCTCCTCACTTATGGATAGTGGGCAGGTAAGGCTTCTTATTCACAGGCACTAAGCAGGGAAAGGGCAAGGAGAGCCTGCAAGGTAAGTGCTCACAAGTCATGGGAGGTCTGAGCGGAATAGGAGACTGTTCCTCATGGTAGCTGCCCCCTCTCTGCTCCTCTTTTGGAAGTTGCCCTGTGACATTGTTAGTGTGGGCAGCTTGGGTCCCTGTTTCAAGAGGCCCCTGGACACTATCAAGGACTATGGGCACACACACACCTATAGACTTGGGCACACACACACCTATAGACTTGGGCGCACACACACCTATAGACTTTGTTCTATACATGGACGCATATCAGCTCAAATGTGAGCACTCCGCCTGGATGCACGGGAGCACAGGTGCACAGGGGTGTTGTGGACACCAGGGTGCCACTTGCATTGTTTAGGGACAAGTGAGCGAGCACGCACGTGCTCTCCACACAGAGTGTACTTTAACCATCTCTGTCGTGAACACCAGACTGCCCTGGTCTCTCTCGCTGTTGTTTGATATGTGGAAGTGGAAACATATTCAGACAGGACAGCAGGACAGAACCATACAGATAGCATTCCTGGAACAAAGGAACAGTTTGTTTTAGAAGAGGTCATGCTAGGCATGGTCTCACACACACATACGTGTGTGTGTGTGTGTGTGTATGTGTGTGTGTGTGTGTGTGTGTGTGTGTGTTTATATGTATATGAGGCTGAGGATTAGAAGCTGGATGCCAGCCTGAGCTATATAGCAAGACCTTGTTTAAAAGGAGGAAGGAAGGAAGGAAGGAGGGAGAAGAAGGAAGAAGAAAAAGAATAATAGTCATCAGTCATGGTTGTGTTCCTCTCTGTGGAGTTGTATATAGTTCACAGAATAAGACCTTGGAAATGTCACCTTCCCTTGGGTGTTATCTTGACGTCATCTTGGGCCAAAGACCCCGAAGGACAGAATCAGCACTCAGTGCTCTGCTTGTCCCCTTGACTACCCCTGCCCACTAGATCTGGGTGAGCAGTCCCCACAATGCCACTGGGTACTACACGGTCTATGGGGAGGAGACACTCCACGCTGACCACTTCAGCGCCCGGCTGAGCTTCGGAGACACCCAGACCATTTGGGCAAGGACTGGCTACCTTGGCTTCCTTCGCAGGACAGAGCTGACTGATGCCAGTGGAGGTAAGAACCCCTCTCTGAAGGGCTAGCCTCAGCACTGCAGGGCCTGGGGTTTGGTTGCTGTAGCTTGTGGACCTTGCCCCTAGGCTTGGGGAGCCCTCAATGACCTCATATTGTCCCCCACTGACAGTGATTTGTGTTGTTCGGTGTGGGGTGAAGAACAGGCTCCAGTAACACTTCTCTGGGTGGTTCTGTTCCCCCTCCTGTTGCCACCCTCACATTATCAACCTCTGCGGAGGAGATGCTGGGAAGGATGGCAGCTATTGGTCTTGAGCTGTGAGGTTCCTCCCAAGTGATGTAGCCGGCCCAGGAACTGCATTTTTTTTTAAATCAGCATGGTGTACTCTGCATGGTTCTAAAGTCATGCATGGTACCCTTTCTACCCTGATGAAGCCAAGCTGTGATCATTCCCCAAACGTCCGGCCCCTGCAGGCCTAACAACTTACATCAGAACTTTTGTAGCCTCCAGTCACTGGTATGTTCTATGGCTAAAAATGAGTTAAAAATGTATTAACATACAGTGCTGTAGCTGCTGAGGTTGTTGACCAGCGCAGAGGTAAGACTGAGTTGTTGGCATCTCCACCAGCCCACTCGGCTTCAGCACAAGGACCAAGAGATAACTGGTTTCATGGCCTCCCTGTGGCAAAGAACACCTGTGGAGTTCACACACAAAGGGGAGGCTCACTGTGTAACTTGCTTCATAAGCATGTACATACCCATGTTCACAGAGCGACATGATGCACTGTATGTCGTTGGGTCTCTGGATGAAACGCTAGAGTTAAGAGGCATGCGGTATCACCCCATCGACATAGAAACCTCTGTGATCCGTGCACACAGGAGCATCGCCGAGTGGTAAGAGTGATGGAGGGTTCTCCTGCACTGTCGGTCAGGCTCGCCCTGGGCTTGAGCACTGCACACAGGGCAGTGCCAGGCACTAATGTAGCTTGAGCACACCCCCACACAGTTACAGCCCCTGGTGAGCTGCATTGCATTGTCTCTCTCCCAGAGCTTAGGACCCAGGCTTCTTACCTATTCCACATACATTTCTACAAAAGTACCAGAGATGCCTCCATCTTTTTCTTCTCCCGGTCAGATTTAAGTCACACAGTTGTCTCCAGCATACAGGCAAAATGGGAGACTGCTACTGTTCTCATGCTAAAATGTTTCTACTGTAAATGAAGGTTTCTCATTTAAACAGTGGTGAGCGGGATCTCTTCACCCTGTCAGGAGCTTGCCCTGGGACAAGCACTGCTTTCAATAGCAAGTGCTGATTGTTCTTATCAAGAACGTTAGAGCAGATAGCCCTACAAGATATGCTGAGCTGAGCCTTAACGTTATGGTTTTAAATAGCAGCACCATGCTGATAACGTAAGCAGGCGCCTTTGCTGCCTTTGGGATACTGGCCAAGTATCTGTTTGCTCCATATGCTTCCGGTCTCTGTGACTGTCTGCTCTCCTCCAGTGCCGTCTTCACCTGGACCAACCTGCTGGTGGTGGTGGTGGAACTGGATGGTCTGGAGCAGGATGCCCTGGACCTGGTGGCCCTGGTGACCAATGTCGTGCTGGAGGAGCACTACCTTGTGGTGGGCGTGGTGGTCATCGTGGATCCTGGAGTGATCCCCATTAACTCTCGGGGCGAGAAGCAACGCATGCACCTGCGAGATGGCTTCCTGGCTGACCAGCTGGACCCCATCTATGTGGCCTACAATATGTGAACCCAGCTGGACAGAGCTGGCTGTAGGAACCAGCAGAGGTGTGCGGCTAAGCTTGCTGCGGGGTTTCTGCCCCAGGGGAAGGGGGTCTCTGGCTTCATCAGCTCACAGCTTCGTGTGCTTTTCAGATCCTCTCCACAGTGTCCTGAATGTCACATTAGAACGTTCTCCGAACCAGCTGAAGCAGGGTTTTGGATCTGCCAAGTGTATCTACCAAAACATGGGTGACTGGGAAGGGAAGGAAAAGCCTGGCGTTACGCTGCGGACATTGCTGATGCCACAGCTGTTTTGTGCTACACTGCAAGCTTGCACTTTTTTTTAGGCTAAAAAATTATTCCTGATTTCTAAATATATAATTTCCTGATTATTTATTCCCACTTGTAATAACAAGCATATATATGTAAAGTCTATGCTGGAGAGAACTTTTGAGCCAAGCCTGCCTGGGAAGGCTGACGAGACGAAGCAGCCCGGGTCTCGTCGACGCTCACAGCCCAGGCTCCACGCAGCCACGCAGCCACGTAGCCCCCTTTGTCCAGTCTGATTACTGAAGCAGGTGTGCCTGCTTGTTTGTGTGTGTCATTGCCGCTGCTCAGCAAGTGCCATTTTGGACTGTTTAGTTAGATCCTGTTTCAGAAGGATAAACCAGCATCTAATTTAAAATCACTTTCCTAGCCTGTAACTTAGTGACGTTTAAACCGCAGGTTCTCACGACATCACAGTATTCATCCTCCCATGAAGCATACGGAATTCTTTTTCTGAACAGATCTGGATGCATGAGTGGAAGGTCTTCTCACCCGTGTGCTAGCCAGGCCTCTTACACATCTGAGTCGCCATGGGAGCCCGTCTGTCTAGGGCGGACAGAGCTGCAGCCTCTTGGCTTTGCATTTGAGTTATGTGCCTATAAAACTTGGCCAAACCATTTTTTTTTAAGTTAATTTTATCCAAACTTGAAATCCGAGTGATCTAATATTGTACGTAAGACAGAAAAGAGAATGTAAAATCTTTTAGATACTTAATAAGAGTTTGAAGTCAAGCATGAAGCTCAGATTATTTTTGTATAACTAATCAAAGATTAATGTTATCAAGCTGTTGGGGTTTAGGGGTTTAGAAGGATGGAGACATTTATGAATCATATCTACTTCACAGAGACAGCTAGATTTTTCTAGAGTTAGCCTGGACTTGTGCTTCAGCGAGTCCAGATGACTGGTTCTACTCTCGTATCTCACGTCGGGAAGCACTACATGGCGTAGCCCTGTTGCTCATGGTATCAAACTGTGGTGTAGTATGTTAAAACATACTGGAATTGTAATAGTCCTCTTATAACTGTGTACAGAATCCATGTAACTTATTACTTGGCATCAGAGTATGGCGACAGACTGATAGGGTTCGCGGTAGACGGCTGGGAAAGGACCCGAGCTACCTATCCGCTGTCTCAGTGTTGTCGTTTTTGGAGCGGACAGACAGCGCCTGTAAACTTTTTGTATTGAAAACTCAGTGGCGGTGAGAACATATCTGGTAAGTTAAGATTTTAAGAATCGTATTAAAATGTTTTAAGGTTACTCTCTGGGAATTCTGTATATCACACTAATTTTTTTATATCATGTTAATAAAAGCTATTGACTTTGTAATCCTGCATTTTGAAATGTGTGAAGGGGTTTTTAAAGTTTCCCAAAATAGAATGAATGTATTTTATTATGCATTATTTCTTTCAGAAATATAAACACAATTAATGCTTATCGTATGAAATCTAGAAAACACATTAAAGGGTTGGAAAGGAGATTTAAAGTCTTCTACAGTCTTGCTTATGAGTAATAGCAGCCTCAGGATTGCCAAGCATCTGAGGGATTTTCAGCCTTTAAACATTTTTTTAAACAACATTAGGACCATCTACTTTTATAATCTGCTTTTGTGCTTAATAAATGACAGACCTTTGAATGGGTTACATACATTCCTTCCATGTCTTAATGGCAACATTGTGTGCTGTGCAGGGCTGCATGCAGTACTTCCTGGGCTGCTGGGCCAGCACCACCTCCCCATTCACAGTGAGTCACCTCCCCAGTGCACGTCTGCCTAGCCTCAGCTCTGCTTATAGCATGGGTGGGTAGGTCAGAGTTTGTGATGGGCATGGTGCCCGGATAGCCATTACCCCCAGAAGGGCCACACGGGAAAGGCCACAGCTTCAGCCACTAGCAGTACCGGTTACTACCCCTCTAACAAGGTCACCATCCTGAGGGATGAGTGCAACTCTCTCCTCTCCTGTTCTCTTCTTGGACACCATGTGGTGAAAGGCTAGAGTTCCCTCCCCGAGCTGCTCCTGCTCTGCTTTGCCTCAGGTGTGGAGAAGATCTCAGGACTCCTGCAGAGACCTGGCCACCTGAGAGCATCTCCCCAGAGACCAGGCTTCAAGTGCAGCTTCTCAGCATGGTTGGCTCAGGAGCCTCTGATGTAGAGCACTGCTCACCGGAGGGCAGGACTTAGTGCCCTGCCCACTCCCAGCAAATAAAATATCACTTATGGGTGGGTGGCATATAGCATGGGAGCTAGCATTGACAGGAAATTCATGTCAAACTCTAAGCTCATGGGCGACAACCTCCTGTCAGTCACCACACCTGCCTTCCTAGAGGGGTTCAGGAAGCTTGGAAAGGCAGGTGTCCTGACCGTGTATCAAAACTGTGGCATGAGGCTTGGACAAGAGGACATCAGGAGCCTCTGTAGGTAGCCCCTGGTCTTCTGTCTTGTTAGCTCAGGTGCCTCAAAGTACCTACTATGTGCCTCCAGCCCAGTATACTGCCGGTTCTCTGCTTCTGGTCTCCAGTGCTCGCCTGTACACACTCAGTATTTTCCACAGCTTTATGTGCTAGGCCCCTTGGCCTCCAGGAGAGCTAACTAGAAGGAGTAGGTTGCTGGGGCATTCCTTGGAAGGTTTACCAGTCTCCTGTCCTTTCCAATCTGCTTCCTACCTCACACAGTGTGAGCTTCTCCGCCATGCACTTCTCTCTATGATGAACTTTCAAAAGCGTGAGGTAAGCAAATATTTATTCGTCTTTAGTGAAGTCAGGAATTCTGTTGCAGTGGCAAGAAAGCTAACGTGTGACCCAGCCAGGCCAGAAAATTGCCTGTATGAGCCACGTGATACTCTCCGGTCAGGGGGAGTCTGATTCTGTGCCGCCTTTGAACATTGTAGAGCCTTCTGCAGCCCTACCTTTTGTTCACCTACCCTTGGGGGTCTGCCTGAGGATGGGGTGAGGTCTGGGCAGTCCCTCTTTAGGGATTTTTAGTCCTTGTTCTGGTCTCATAAATACTTTATTTCTTCTTCAGTGGTGATGGAGAATTTTCACAATCTTTTTCTTTTACGCAAGGGCATTGTTCAATTGACTTAATGAACTTCTAAGTCTCTTCTCTTAAAAAAAAAATAACAACAGTACCAAGAAAGAGATGGATAAGAGTGATTAGAATTCTCCTAGAATGACTTTTTAATATTTGCAATGCGATTTTTATTTATCCGTAGCTTGGAGTCTTTGAACCTTCACTATTTAAATATGCAGGTTAGAAAGCATCAAGTCCAGCTACCCACAATCCTCCACCCTCAGCCTCACCAAATATTAAGCAAGCCGTAGGCACCAGCAGGTCAGACGTGACTCCCGGCAGCTAAAGGACACATCTCAGAGGCCCTTCATTCCCCAGCAGCTCGTCCTGTGAATGTCAGTCTCACGGTCATTCACTTTATGGACAGCAGAGGGGGGAGAGGAAGATACAACTAACTAGAAAAAGACCCGACACTCTGGCCATCCCCCTCCTCCGTCCGTCCGTGTCCTCCGGGAACAA
Organism: Rhabdomys pumilio; assembly: GCA_030674055.1. Taxonomy (NCBI): domain Eukaryota; kingdom Metazoa; phylum Chordata; class Mammalia; order Rodentia; family Muridae; genus Rhabdomys; species Rhabdomys pumilio. The sequence continues at coordinate 1,632,958 of JANHMN010000019.1, read as the reverse complement.
TGGTGTCATCCTCAAAGGAGAAGTCTACCCAGCAGAATTTTGATTCTCGGGTCCTGAGTTAGAATGGTCGTACTTAGTTTGTGAGATCTAATTGTTTTCCCAGTTAGAACTGTTGGCATTAAGTATTTTCTTAGTAATGAATCACTGTGCAGTGTGGAAGAAGAGACTCAGGCGTGGCGGTGTCCCTTTTGGGCTGGGGGAGGGTGTAGGTGATCAGTCTGTCTACTCTCTGGGGTGCCATTTGCGCGGATGTCGGACGAGCAACCTCTACGGCAAGCGTACACCTAAGAAAGCTGTCCAGCAGAACTGCCGCTGGTAGTCTGCCTCGATTCTCACGGGTGACCCTTCTACAGGGACATGGTGGTCAGCAACACCTGCTGTACCCGCAGAGCGTTAATTTCATCTCCTAAGTGGCCCTTACTAACAGTTCCTGGGACCAGTCAGCTCACAGGGATGCCTAGTGTAGCAGAAATCATGATGTACTAACTTAAAGCAGCCCTAGGGGAGAGGGACAGGTTTTCATTCCCAAAGCAAACCTAGCTTCCTAATTAGTTACGTGTGTCTAGAAAAGCTCAGGTACTTCAAGCCCACGAGCCTTTGCCGAGCCTCCTCTTGTGACCCTCACGTCTGCTGCAGCGGCTCAGCTATTTTTTTTTTCTTTTCTTTTTTTGTCTCACTCATGTTCAAAGAACTCATGGCAGGCTGTGGTCACCGTGGAGACGAAAACCATAAACTCCTGGAAATCACACTCCCCGTCCCCGTCTTCGTCCAGTGTCTCCATCACCTTGTCCACCACTTCCTGCTCTTTGATTTCCTAAGAGAGAAACAGAAAGAGAAGGTGACTAAAACCTCTTTCTAGATAGAAGACGGAGCCGTCAGAGTTCTATTAAAAGCACCAGGCTGATCGATTTGCGTCAGAAACAATGCCGATACAGGAAATGAAGCATCCTAACTGCCTTCTGTGAGCAGGGACAGTCAGCCAGCCACAGGGAAGTGGGGAGTGGTCTGTTCTCTTCCCTTTCGTCTGGTGTGAACTAGATTACTTCAAAATAGGGAGGAAAAAATGAAGTAACAAACAGCCTGGGCCAGTGACTTGAGAGAAATGAACTCAGTGCTCCCGAGTGTCTGTGTGCTTGGGAGCTGTGTGGATCCTAACATTCACTAAAATAACACTTGGGAGCGTGTCAGAGTCGCTGCTGGTCATGTTCTTTCTCTCCGTGAGTAGCTTTCTAAGTGTCATAGACTTTTTCCCCTGACAGTTCTGATGTCAAAGCTGGGTGAACGGTACATGGTACAGCTTCAAATGGATGCCCCGACAGCGCAGGCCTGAAAACATCCATGGGAAGAATGAGGGCTCTCAGTACAGACTGTTTCAGCTAACACCTCCCTGACAGGAGAGCTCTGTGGGGAAGCTAATTGCTTCCCTAAATACAAAAGATTCCCGTGTAAAAGATGGTATTCCCCAGGGCCTCACCAGGGCTTTCGAGCATCTCCTGAAAGATAGATGGGAACAATATAGTTCTCCCAGTTACAGGTGCTATGATTTTGAACCTACATGACCTCCAGAGGCTTGTGTGTAGGAGGCCTGGTGCCAACCTGTAGCACCATGGGGAGAAGACAGAACCTTTGGGGGGAAGCTGCATCACAGGGCCACGCCCCTTCCTTTGTTTCTTTGCTCCTCGATGGGGTTGTCTGCCTCATCGAAGGCCCCCAGACAGTGAAGCCTGACAACTGTGCTCCGAAATCAGGAGCCAGAATAAATCTTTGTTGACTGGCCATGGTGGCATATGCCTCTAATCCCAGCACTCAGGAGGCAGAGGCAGGTGGGTCTCTGACTTCAAGACCAGACTGGTGTACAGGGTGAGTTCCAGGACAGCCAGGGCAATGCAGAGAAACCCTATCTTGAAAAACAAAACCAGCCAAATAAATCAATAAACCTTCCGTCCTTCAAGCTGATTTTTCTCCAGTGCTTTTGCTGAACCAGGCCAGCAAACATGTAAGATGCTTTGATATCATACATGAGTTATCGTTTATAAATGTGCCATTACCGGCTAATTTTTTTTCCTCTTGTAAAACCATGGGAGTAGTGAGTATCTTCAGCTGTTGTCAGCTGGGCTCTTTATACGTGAAGAATTTGACACGCCCATCTCGTCCCTTCTTCAAAGATAAAGAGGTGAAGACTCTTCCGTTAAGTCAAAAAGCAGAATGCATGGGACTATAACTGGCTATGCGTACGGAGTTCTTGTCATCCGGTATCTGAATGCCTGAGGAGTTTATCCCCAAAGCCCGTTTGAAATTTTCTCCAGCAAGCACACAGGTTCTCTGACTCCCTACACAACAATGAAATAGTTTGCCCGAATGGGAGAAAGGAAAACATCCGCCAGACATCAGTCAGTGAGTATCAACATACCCAGTTAACTTGGAGTGTGGTTTCCTGTTACCATGTGACACGGCTGTGCCCCAGAGTTATACTCTGGCTTGGCACTTGATCCAACTAGTTTTCCTCTGTCTGTGTGATTGGCTACTTCTGTGACCCAAGGGCACTCTCTGTGGCAGGACACATTTATTGTGTACCACCAACATTTCTGTATCACTCAAATTGTGCCGCGAACCTTGGTTTAGAGGACCGAGGGAGCACTGGGTGGCAGGAGGATTACAGTTCCCCTCCACGGGCAGTAGAAATGCTAGTAGCTGATTCAAGGGCAGAAGAGACAGTGGGTAAGGAAGTACTTGCTTTCACTACCAGAATATTAAGTGCCCGGAGAAAAGCAGCTTGCCAAGAACCCTTCTGTAGCTCCCTAAGTGGACTCCAAACTAAACTTATGCCCAGTCAATGATGTCATATGCTCTGGGGAGCCTTCTCCTCCCCTCAGGCAAGTATCCACTCGTGGATATGCTACCCTGGGTGCTTTGTGAGCCCTTGTATATCAAATATTGAATCATTGAATGCTCAGTAAATGTTTATCTAGTCTCTGATAGTTCTTTGTAGGAAGTACCAGACAGCTAGACAAAGCGAAGATTTCTTGCTCCACCATAAACTTGTCATGCTTTAAAAGAAGTGTGTGTGTGTGTGTGTGTGTGTGTGTGTGTGTGTGTGTGTGTACATGCCTACATATTCTCACATCATGGTACACATGTGGAATTGTTTCTCTCTTTCTACCATGTGGATCCCAGCGATCAAACTGAGATCATGAGGCTTGGTGGCAGGTGTGTTTACCTGCTAAGCCTTCTCACTGGCCTTGTTCTGTTTTGAGAGATGTTGTCCCTGTGTGGCCCAGGGCTGGCTTCCTGCTTCCACCTTTTGAAGCACAAGGACTACAGATGCGTGCCATGACCAGTTGACGGTTCCTGAGTGTCGCTGGTGAGTGGTCTGCTGTTCTGTTCTGTCCTCACCCGTGGATTCTTAGATTCAAGGGACAGAAACAGCCTGTCTGAGCTCATACTCCCAGGGTTTAGCTGTTCAAATGAACATCCAGAAGCAACCCAGGGTATCCACAGACAGAAACAGACATAAGGACCACTTCTAGTACAGCTCGGTGATGGTTTCCATGGTTTCGTAAGGCTTACCTCCAGGAAGTGAGAGAGCTCATTGTTGATGAGTTCCTTAAGTTCTGATTTCTTCAGCTTGTGCTTGTCACCCTCTCTTCCGGAATACTGATGGAAGATATCAATGAGGGCAACCATGGCCTTCTCCAGCTCAGACATCCCAGAGGCTGCAGAAGAAGGATACCTTTTCACGTTTTCTACCCTGTTCTTTGGAGAACTTAATGCATTGCTTTCAGGCCTCAACTCAGATGAGGGATAGAGGCCTGACAGAGAGGGGTATCCTGGGATCCACGCTGATCATGGTTCATCCTCTTTTGTCCAGGCCCACCACCTCCTTTCTATGTTCCCCACGGGCCACAGGGCTAAGTTTCCAAGACCACTGGCTTCTGGTTGGGTTTGGCCAATGAGAAACTAGCAGAGATGCTGACACAAAGCATTAGGGAGTGACTCCAGGTCTTCCCGGTGGCCAACCCCAATCCTGGAGGATATACCCCCAATACCCAATATATCCCTGGTGGTGTCCACTCTCATATATATATATATATGTGTGTGTGTGTGTGTGTGTGTGTGTGTGTGTGTGTATGTGTGTGTGTGTATGTATGTATATATATGTGTGTATATATATATGTATATGTATATATATGTATATGTATATATGTATGTATATGTATATATATATGTATATGTGTGTGTATATATATGTGTGTATATATATATGTATATATGTGTGTATATGTATGTATATATATGTATATGTGTATATATATGTATATGTATATATATATATATATATATGATCAATTTTTAAAATGCAGTAAACAGCACCCTCATGCAGCAATAATATCAGAGGTTAGGAGGAAAAATGCAGGCACTTCGAAAAGATTCTGAGGAGCAAGAATAAGAGTGTTCTGGCTAGTTTTATATCAGTTTGGCACAAGGTAAAGTCCTATATCAGAGACAAGAACCCCAATTAAGAAAATGCCCCCATAAGATCCAGCTATAGAGCATTTTCCTAATTAGTGATTGATGGGGGAGGGCCGACCCATTGTGGGCGGGGCCATCCCTGGGCTGGTGGTTCTGGGTTCTATAAGAAAGCAGGCTGAGCAAGCCAGTAAAGAGCATCCCTCCATGGCCTCTGCACCAGCTCCTGCCCTCAGGATCCTGCTCTGCTTGAGTTCCTGTCCTGAATCTCTGTGATGTGGAAGCCAAAGCTGAGTAACCCTTTCCTCCCCAAATTGCTTTTCGGTTATGGTGTTTTATTGCAGTAATAAAAGCCCTAACAAAGAGTTTATTTTCGTTTCAATTAGTATTTTAGTTTAATATGTTTAAATAATACAAGTGAGATTTTTTTTTTTGAATGGGGGATAAACCAAAAAAAAATGTAAAATTCATCTGGAAAATAAAGGTATCATCATTGTACCAAAATAACAGTGAAGTGGCCTTGCAGAAACATGTACAAGGTCATATGATTCTACTGGCATCCTGACACAGGGAGACGGAGGCCCAGCCCAGCGGCGTTCTGTGCTTACTCATTAGCCTGGCCTTGAGTACAGCGGCTTCTTTGTGACCAGGCACGCCTGCCTCTGAGAAGGAAACAGCCTCTTCCCAGTGAGCACCTGATGCAGCAGCCACAGTCTGGGTATTTGGGGAGGGCCGCTCAATTATCTGAGGGACTCCATTAACAAAGGTGGCTCCTTTCAGAAACCGGTCACTTTAGGCAGAGACATCTGGCAGCTCCTGGCCTTGAGTTCTGATCTTTAAGTCAGAACCTGCACTGTCACAATTAAACAAACAAAGAAAAAAAAAGTTCCGAAGCCACCTCCATGTTGAACATATTACATTTTAGAATACAGTTTTAGTAGCTTTTTACATTTTTATTAATGATCTCCCAAAAGAAACAAGGGTTTTTGGCCTTCATAGGCTCTCTGAGTCTTTGGTTCGCTCATGTTTTCCAAAGACACCTGAAATCCCTCATATATAAGCGGAACAAGCCAGATAGAGGACTATAATATTCTCTCTCAGTTTCTTAACGTGAGTTTTCAGTTTTGGTTGGTCTTTTAGCTAAAAAGAGAGTCTTATGTGGCTGGGTGTTTTGCCTACAGGTATGTCTCTGTAGTGTGTGCATGTCTGGTGCCCTCAGAGGCGGGAAGAGGGTGTTAGATCCTCTGGAACTGAAATTACAGGCAGTTGTGAGCTGCTGTGTGGATGCTGGGCTGAGCCATCTCTCCAGCCCCGGTTACTGTTTTTGTTTGTTTGTTTTTTATGAAAGAAAAATATACTTAGTGCCATGGAAAAGTGGTGGGGAGGGGAAGGAAGAGGAGGGGAAGAGAGGGGAGGTACAGAATTACCTGGCTTCTTTCTTTTTAAGATTAAGATGGGGTCTCACTGTCCCCAGCTTCTCTTCTAAATCATGATCTTCTTGCCTCTACTCTCCCAAGTGTTGGCTCATACCCAGCACAGTTATTGATTAAAAAAAAAAAAAAAGTTCTCATACTGATACTGCTCAAAGTCCTAACGGCTAGGGGAGGGAAAGGTTAAGTGATCGTTTTTGTGGATAAGGACTAAGACTTAAAAATAAATGGTGTAACACCATATACCATTAAAAAAAAAGCTCCATAAAATTTTATTTTTTCATAACTACATTAAACATTCAAAAATTTCCTTATTTTTTTCCAACTAAAGAAGCATTGGTTTGTTGTCTGTCTTCTAAGTCAAATGTATTAGTCTTTATTTTAAAAAAAAATCTACAGGGCTTGAGCTTCTTGGAATGGTACTGTCTGTAAGGCAAGAGGTCCCCACAGAGACTTCATCTCCCCAGGAGGAAAAATGGGGGGATCAGAAGCACCCCAAACCCTCATTTCTCTGCCCCAATTCATAATGATTTGAAAAGATTCAACTACTTTGCTTTTTTTTCCCCCCAGTATCTTGGAGATGTAGCTCTTGGCATTTCCAATAAGGAAACTGAAAAAGCTCACAGGGGTCCTCCAGGGACCCCAGGAAAAGCTGCCATGAGGAAGGGGGAGCTGTGGTTGGGGATTTGGGGTAACCCTATTCCAGGAAAGGAAATCCTTCCCTTAGGACTTAGAGAAGAGGCACAGTGTGCCATCTCTGAAAACACCGGTAGTTATTCTGAGTCTCTAAAAATGACCTAAGATTTCTCTAGCTTAATGAAATCAAAGCCAGAGACAATACCCCGCCGTGGCACAGACAAAGCACAGTCGATGTTAACAACAGTAAGGAAACTGTAAAGGCAGCCTCGTCAGCAGTTTTGAAATGCCACCAAACGTCCCCAAAGGTCTTTTAAAAAACTTTTAAAGCTCAGTTCCCATTCTATCCCCTTCACCCCTCACCCTCCCAGGAAAGTAACAAAGCAGTTTTTCTTGAGTCCTGTCAGTAGTTCTTTCTCACCTCCTTGGTCACCTTTTGCTGCTGGAGTTCTCTCTGGCTTCAGTGTCCGAGTAACGGGAGTGTAGACAGAGCGGCTTCTTATTCTCCCTCCAGAGAGAACTGGGTGTGGGCTTGGCGCAGTCTGCTGCAGACTGAGGCTGCCAATGGGGGCCAGGGTAGGGAGGAGCTAGACAACCAGGCCTGCATACAGGGCCCCATTGAGTGGTACCCAGGGGATCCACTGGGCAGCCACAATTGGATCTGATCTAGAAAGAATATGGGCCTGTTGGGCAGAAAGTGTGGAGTCAGCTTCTCTGTGCCTTTTACATTTATTTTATGAATATTGATGCCGTTCCAAAGGCAAGGTTGGGGTGGGAGGAGGAGAGAGACGACGTGGGAGAATTGAGTTAAACAGCAGACATGCGGCCAAGAACTAGAAACTTCTAGTGCTGGGTGCTGGAGGCTTGTGTGGCCCTAGCTGGCTTCCAAGGAGGCCTCTTGAGCATCTTGCCTGCCTGCCAGCTTCCTGGTCCCTTCCTGCAGGTATGCCATGCTGTGGCTATGGATACTGGGCAGACTCCTCTTTGAGCCCAGTATTCTCAGGGACCAGCATGCAGTAAGTTACTTACTTACTTAGTATTTGTTGCACCCAGGGAAAGACATGCCAGCTTTTGTCTTGGGCCTCTCTCTCCTCCCCCTGGTCAAAGGTTATGAGTTGTCTGAGCCAGAAACGCTTTAGAAATAGCCTGTGCTGTGCTCTCTTCGAATAGGGAAGAAATGTCATGCCTCTTGTCAAGGCACAAAACAAACCCAGAAAGCGGTCTGTGTTCCTAATGCCTTTTTAAACAAGACCACACCTGAGCTTCAGATGTCAGCTGTGCGCTCTCGCCAAGAACCGAGCAGTCCTTTTGACAAATCATGCAAAAGCAATGGCCCAAGGTGACCGAATAAGCAGAGGATGACCCTTTGCCCCTTGTGTTCTGAGTGTCTGTGGGAAGAGCTACGTGACAGAAGTCACCCAAATGTCACAGAGACCAAGAGGTAGACTAGACATGTTAGGGGTAGAATAAAGCTTTCCCGCCCGGGAATGTAACCTTTCCTTGAGGAAAGCAGGCAGTGTCTATTAGCTTTGGGGCAGAGGTATAAACCCCTAGTCTGGTTCCTTCCTATTACAGGGGACAACTCGCCATTTGTCTACATGAGATCAAGACCACTGGTTCCCAAAGATTAGGTCCCGTAATCTTCTTAGTCCTCAATAGACAATATAAAGGAGCCGACTCAGGGAGACGGCCATGATAACCATGGCTGGGAAGATTCCCTCACTTTGTGAGGTTGCTCAGGGTACCGAATGACCAAGGCATCTCTAACCCCTACCTGGCCGCTGTTTTCAGTCAGTTACACTGACTTTAAGTCACGGTCTTCAAACTCGTGTGAGTGTGTGTGTGTGTGTGTGTGTGTGTGTGTGTGTGTGTGTGTGTGTCTTGGGTTAGGGGTGGTCATCTATGGGTCCCATGGAGTGAACAAAGAATTCTCTACATCCTGGAAAGAAGACACACTCAGGAAAGTGAGGTGACAGTTGGAGAGTGGGATGGGCCACTGAGGTATGGCAGCCAGAGATCTGAAGTAGGAGACATGAATGCAGTCCCTACACCCCAGTGAGAGTAGCAGAGATCTGAGGCTCCCAGACAGATCTGAGGCAGGGACAACAACATGGCTGTCCTGGGGGGAAAATGGAGATCCTGAGGGTCCCTGTCAGAAAATACCAGTTACGGATCATGAAGGCAGCTTACAGAGTGAAAGTAAGTTACAGATTGCATCGATCACCGATGGAACTGGTCTTAACTTTTTATTATTTATTTCTTTACTTATTATTTATATTTATTTAGGTGTTTTGAGTCAGGGTTTTTCTGTGTGGCTTTGGCGGTCCAGGAACTCGCTTTGCAGACCAGGCTCCTCTGGAATTCACAGAGATAGACCCAAGTCTGCTTCCCAAGTGCTGGGATTAGAGGCACGCACCACCATATCCTTAACATTTTTTTAAATTAGTTTTTGGACAACTTTATGGTCTTAAGCACCCAGAATGAAAGTATACTCAAATACTAAAGTGATTGAGAATAGAAAACAGACAACAAACTGGGCTTTAAAAAAATACAGATGTGTTAGAAAGATAGCTGACTGAATAAAAATTCATAGTGGTGATATAGGGCCTGATTTCAGTTCCCAGAGCCCACATTGGGTGGCTCACAATCAACTGTAACTATTATTTCAGGGGATTTCGCTCCATAGGTAGCATACCTAAGTGCGCACAAACATACATACACATACACATACACATACACACACACACACACATACATACACACACACTACACAAACACACACCACACACACACAAGCACACACGCACCACACAAGCACACACAAACACACATGCACCACACAAACACACACACACACAAATACACACTACACAAACACACAAATGTACACTCACACAAACACACATGTGCCACACAAATACACACAAACACACACCACACAAACACATACACCACACAAACACACACACCACACAAACACACACACAAACACACATGCACCACACAAATACACACACACATAAACACAACACACAGACTACACAAACACACCCAAAGCCTTTCAAAAACTATACAAGAACTCAGGTCTTGTATAGTTCTTCCCACTACACTTTGAGTATGGGGTTCTGACATCCCAGGTGGCTTCCCGTTGTCCTAGCCTTCAGTGTCACTTAGCTCCTGCTTTTGGCATGACCTCCTCAAATTGTTCTTTGTCTATTTTTCTGTCCACCCCCTAGACCTGCTGTCCATCCATCTGTTGCTTTATCTGGCCCTGATCCTGCTATTTTGCTTCTGCAGCCAGACTCAAGGCTGTACCACAGCAGTAGCTATGCTTGTCCACAGATCTCCAGCTGGGTCCTTATCTTAACCCTTAGAGGCTTCATTTCTTTCCATTTCCCAGCCTTTGCCTTTTAGCTTCTTAGGCCTCTTTGAAACATCTTTAACTCTTTGTAACCATTCTGGTGTGTGTGTGTGTGTGTGTGTGTGTGTGTGTGTGTGTGTGTTGGAAAGATAGCTCAGTGAATAAGCATTGCTATTGCTTATAGAGGACCTTATTTCAGTTCCCAGAGCCCACATTGAGTGGCTCACAATCAACTGTAACTCTAGTTCCAGGGAATGGTATATAGTGTATGGTATATGATACAATTATACCTATATAAATGCATGTGTATATGATACAATTATATATCTATATAAATGTGTGTGTATATGTGAATATATATGCCATGGCACAGAGTATGTGATCTGACAGTTAATATTAGTAGTTAAGACTGAAATAGAAGAGCCTGTGTTTGCCTCAGCCAAGGTTATCAAAGGTATCTGGCAAATTGTTGCCAACATAAATTGGAAGACACTGAAAGAGCTTACGATTGGGGTACCAGTGGGCACTGAGGTAGATTCTCCTTCTGAGTTAGTTATTTATTTATTAGCATAGTCACTAATGCTACAGGCAAGAGATTAGTTATTAGTGCTATATACAAGAGATTTATTAGAATAGTTAATAATGCCAAAGATGGACACAGAATAGCAGGGCCTAGATAGCAGAGTGAGGTGGGGGGGTCCCTTACAGGTTTCAGAGGAAGGGAGGCTTCATGCCATATGGGTGCTGAGTAGACCATAGCACACTCCTGTAGAGAGATCCCCAGGTGGTAGAGATGGGTATGTGTGTCCTGAATTCTGCGGGAGGAAATGCTTGGCTCTGCCAGTGTAGGGAGGAGAGGCACAGTTATTAAAAGGCCCCATTATGTATATGGTGGGGGATGTGGTGCTGCTGGTAGCTCTTCTGATGTCTTCAAGTCTGGTGTTTTGTACGCGTCCTTGGGAATGAGAATTATGGGACCTGCTTAGCTCCTGGAATCTGGGGACCTGGGAAGTCTATTAGAGGCTTGGGGATTCACAGACAGAGAGAGGCTGTAGCTGATCAGACCCTAGCCCCAAAGCTAACGGACAAGCATGCTCACCTATGTTTCTGGGCATTGTGCTCTTACAACTGTGCCTTTGAGCTTTTGTCCCGCAGGTTTATCCACAGTAAGCTTCCAGGAAGTCATCAACGGTGGTTCATGCCTCCTTGTCCCGGCCCCCTAACCCCTTACCAGGAAGCTGCCATTTTTCTGCAATTCCTGTTCTTTCTGAGTCTCATTTCTTTGGTGGGTTTGGAGGAACTGTGACTTCTGATTATTCCACTGCTCACTTGTGTGGATAGAGAGATGGCTCTGAGGTCTTATGTGGCAGGCTTGATGCCGTCAATGAAGTTGCTTTTTGAATACGTAAAATCCCCCTTCTAACATGTATACTAAAACATTGCAATCACAAATAGCCCGTTTGTAAAGGAAATGTATACTTTCAGCAAAAGAAAATACTGAAGAGTCCAAGTGCCAACCAGAAGCTGGGTCTAACCAAACTCACCCTGGGTGTTGGCCAAGAAGTAGAGAAGTGACGGGCAAGCATTGCTGTCTCATAGCAAAGAGTCGGCCCACGGCGAGTGCTCGTGGACTGTTGAGATCTAACCCACAGTTCAGTCTGTGACACTTGAGGGATGTTTGGGAGCTGGTGATGAAGGTTCAAATCTCACTTTGTTTTACAACATGTCTGGATGCCAGAGGAACCCATATGACCTCTGATTGGGTAGTGAGGCCATGCTGACCCAGGGAATTCAGGGAGTTGGCTCTTAGACACCCAGACTACAGAATCCAAGACTGGCATGTTGGAAAAGAGACTTTCCTTCCTGGGCTAGCATTTTCCATCCGAATGGCTGACTTGGGTCAGCAGGCAGCTTTCTTTGGATATCCAGAGCCTCTGCCCCCTTTGCCGCCATTGTTTCTGGCGTCTTAGAGTATCCCTCTCTTCTGTCCCATCCCTACACAGTCAGCCAGCCCCTGGATCTGCTCAGTTGGAGGAAGAGGTTACCCCTGCTTGGAGGAAAGACAGTATTGTTTTTTCATACAAAGGCCCCACTACCAATCTGCTCATGAGGCTGGTTACAGTGCCTGATGATCATGGTGGGGAGAATGGGGATCTGTGTTCTAAAGGAAGTGGGGGAAAAGACAAAAGCTCCCGTGTGTGCAGGGCCAGCAGCAGCGTCAGCACAAGAGCCAACTGCCTATCTACCCAGCAGGACCAGCAGGACGCCACTGCCCCAGCCTGGGAGCCACAGCATCTCAGAGTTAGGCTCAGATTTCTCATGCCACCACTCGTGGTTTGCTTGAGTAGTAAACAGATTTACACATGTACAATGTAGAGGCACAAATATACTTACAGCATGAAGCGCCTGGTGCGCTCAGTTGATGGTTATTAACCTGGAACTGTGGGGACCATCCAGACTCCTCAGTCAGAGAAAGCAAAGAGATCCAGATAACAGTAGCGTCCTCCTGAGCCCGACACCCTAGGATCCATCATATGGCTGAATCATTGGCCCATATTTGAGTGTGGCAAGTTCAGGAATACACCCCACTCCCGCCCCCCACACTTTGGCAAATTGTTATAGAATGGGAGTTTTCACATGTATCACACCAAATTCCACTAAAACATTTTGTCTTCATTCGGAAGTCAGAAAAACCCTTCCAGAAGAACAAACCCAGTGAGTGGCTTGGAGCAGAAAGCAGGGTCCTGCCATTTCTTAGCTCTGAACCCACAGAGCCGGGGCAACAAAAGGTCCCAGAGCAAGCACAACAGGACTATTGTTCTTGTCTATGTGTCTGAACCTTCTAAGTTTGGGAGAGGGCGGGAGGGGGGGGGGGGGGGGGGGGGGGGGGGACACGAGGCACAGCCACATGAAGCTACCTTGTGAGCCGTGGCTGTACCACGTGTACTCGGTACTCAGAAAATTACTCAAAGTGTGAGAGAAATATCGGAGCTAACGCCGGGGAAGCCATCAAAAGGAAAGCCGCAATGTGCCTGACGTGTTTGTAAAAAGATAAAGGGGGGAGGGATATGTTTTATGAAAGTGTGGTGAGGTATGGGGGAAAGGGGTGTCTCAGCGGGCCCATGCTGAGGCATTCCTTCCCCCTGAGGGACCAGCCATGGTATAGTACAGAATAAAGTTTATTCAGGGCATGGGGAGGGGAGTTAAGAGGGTAGTAGAGGCAGAGAGAGGGTGGGGTAGAGACTGTCCGTGAGCACTTGGAGAGAGAGGGGGGAAGTGACCCGGAGGAAGAGAGCAAGAGAGCGAGGAGGGGTCAAGCAGCCCCTTTTATAGTGGGTCAGGCCTGCCTGGCTGTTGCTGGGTAACTGTAGGGCGGAGCTTAGACGGAATGCTAACAGTGCCTTTGTGGAACTCTTCTAGATCTGTCTTAATTACACTCTTTTTTTTGTTGTTGTTTGTTTGATTTTTTGTTTGTTTGTTTGTTTTTGAGGACAGAGTTTCTCTGTGTAGCCCTGGCTGTCCTGGAACTCACTCTGTAGACCAGGCTGGCCTCTAACTCAGAAATCTGCCTGCCTCTGTCTCCCAAGAGCTGGGATTAAAGGCGTGCCCCTGCCTTAATTACACTCTTAAAACTTAAAAAAAAAAAAAAAAAAAAAAAAAAGAATCTGGGAGATGCCATCCAATCTTGGCAAGTTTAAGGTTGAAAACAGTTCAGGCTCACCTATCTCGTATATTTATTTGTGTTTGTTTGTTTTTCTTTTAACTCAGTGGGAAACATTACTCTTCACACAGTCACACAGTACTGGGCTTTGTCTGCCTTTCCTAGGATGCTCTGGTCCCGGAACTTCCCACAGCGTTCAGCTACACCCTTCCAAGTGAACAGCTGATTGCTCGGTCGATGAAAACGGAGAATTCTACAGTTCAGTTGGATTTTGACGTAGCTCAAAAAAAAAAAAAAAATGGCAGGAACTGGGAAGACGTTAACCGTCTTGAGAGATACAAATGAAGAGTAATTAGAATCTAACAGAGCAGCTGGGTGCTAATATGAATGAACAATAAGAGAGTAATCAAAATGACTTTGGGATTAAAATCTAAAGTAGACAGCTGGGCGTGGTGGTGTATGATTTTAATCCCAGCACTCGGGGAAACAGGTAGGCGGATCTCTATGAGTTCAGGGCCAGCCTGATCTAGCCTATAGAGTGAGTTGTAGGCCAGCTAGAGCTACTTAGTGAGACCTTGTCTCTAAAAATATAAATAAAATTTAAAGGAATAACTTTTAGTATGGTGGTATATTTTTGTGGCGTGTTAACATGCATTGCATTTAAAATTAGTTATTATTGTGCTTCTGAATGTATCTTACATAATTTTTACAACATATTTTAGCATATACTAATTATATACAATGGATTTCCTTGTGACATAGTTGTATGTGCACCTAATGTATTTTGATTATATTTATGTAATATTTTTTATGTCACATATTTAACTAATATAATCTTTACCTATTGAAGAATTCTTCAAGATTTCGTGAGCAGGATTTTTGCACATTTCTAAATTCAGCTTGTGGGTAGTACCCGCATGGCCTTGGTTGGCATTGGTCCCCATTGGAACAAGCGCTGCCTGTCTGTTTCCTGTCTGTGTGGGGCTTTCTCCAGATGAGCCACAGCACACAAAGGCAGACAAAGACAGGTTTTATGTAATCAGAGCTTTTAAAACAAACTGGAATCCTCCAAGGACCTGTCACCAATGCCTGTTTACTCTTTCAGAGAGAAGCCACCTGCTGCCTTAATAACAAAGTTCACGTTTGCTTAGCTCTCCCTCACTTTAATAGCTACACTTTGTTGTGTGCTGGGTCATAGGTTGTGTGTGTGTGTGTATACATTTGTGTTTTTATGCATGTCTATGTGAATGTGTTTGTGAGTGTTAAATGCATGTGCATGTGGTGTGTGTGGGTGTGTGTGGGTGTGTGTGGGTGTGTGTGAGTGTGTGCAGGCAGTGGGGATGCAAGACAGGCCACTGAACCCAGTAGGGAGTCAGGTGTCTTTCAAGGCTGACTTTGCAACATGAATAACGACGACGCCCCCATCTCTGGCATTAGTGACTTATGGGCATCAGTGTTCTGCACCCTGCATGATGGCCATGTGTCCACCCCAGGCAGGGAACTCCTGCAGGGACCACCAGCAGGGACCACCAGCAATCAGGCCTGTCTACTCCAGTGCAGCATAACTGATCGGGAGTTCAAAACTCTAGATCCTAGAGGCAAAGATGGTGACGGATGGGCATGTCTCTAGGCTTGAAGCACTCATGGGGGCTTTGTACCCTTTGTTAAGAGGTAGCATCCATAGTGCAGAAAAGCACTCCTGGTACAACTTATCAAAGGATACATGACATTTCGTGGCCAGGGGAAGAAAGTCATAGATTTGGTCTATCCAGGGAAAAGGCATCTTGTCATGAGGGAACCTGAGATTCAAAGGAAGACGACTCCATTACATTACTGGTAAGTGTCAAAGCTAAGGTCTGAGCTTGGGACTTCCTTTAGAGTCCCCATTCCAACTGCGGCGCAATGCCACCTCTGCACACTGCAACACAGGAAATGTCCCACTCTTTATGGGAACAGAAAGGATTTTTACGCTGGGTCTTTAAAACCCCAGCTACTCAGATCCCAGGAATCTGAGGCAGGAGGACCATGAAATCAAAGACCGGTCTGGTCAAGTAAGAACCTGCTTCAAAATAAACTAGAGAAGGTGTTGGAGAGCCTAGCCTACTTGGCAAGTTCCTGGCCAATGAGAAATAGTGTCTCAAAGGAAAAAAAAAAAGGTGAGTCCACCTGAGTTTGTCCACTGACCCCAACATTCATGTACACACACGTGAACACACGACAATACAAAGAAGGCTGAGACGTAACTAAAAGCTCATCCTAGTAGGTTTCTATTCCTATGACAAACACCATGACCAAAAGCAATTTGGGAAGGAAAGAGTTTATTCATCTAATTTCCGGGAAACAGTTTATCACTGAGGGCAGGGACTTTTTCAAGCCAAGAATCTGCAAGCAGGAACGGAAGTAGAAACCATGGAGGAGTCCTTTTTACTGGCTTGTTCCTCACGGCTTGCTCAGCCTGCTTTCTTATACCACCCAGTGCTAGGAATTGGTGCTAATGCTTTGTTTTAATTCAGTTCCCAAAGCTGCACTTCCAAACCCGAGGGTTCCTGATCCCAGCTGGCTTTGGTTGGTAATAAAGAATTTCCATACAGCCAATAGCTGGGCAGGAAGACAGAGTCTTTTAGATTCCTTGGGCAAGTGACAGAGAGAAGGGGTGGGGTGGGGGGAAGAGGGGGAATAAGAAGAGGAATCCCCATGACTGGGAGGCAGAGGGATGGGATTTAAGAGCTGTAGGAGAGAAACCATCCAGCAGTGTAGGTGGGAAGGGAAAGTAGCCCTATAGGGAGCCTGTCCAGAAGGAAACAGGACAGCAAAGATAAAATATAGATTTAGAAAGTGATAAGCCAGGAATACCAGAAGGAAGTGTGTTGGCCACAGGGCGGTTTAATAGCACCCAGTCATTGAGCTAGTCAAGGGTATCAAAAAGTAGCTGACATGTGTATGGCTTTCATTTGTGAATCCAGAGAGCTCATTGGTGGGTGCAGTGTGCATGCAACCTGCCAGGAGCCAAAGCAGTTTAACAAAATCACCGCGGCAACCCAGGACCACCTTCCCAGAGGTGGCACAGTGAGTTGGACCTCCTATATCAGTCATTAATGAAACACCCCAGGGTGGTTCTGAACTTCTGGAGCATCCGAGTTTGATATTCAGTAGCCACGTAATGGCTAGGATATGACAGCCTGTTCCGGCCTCTGCAGGCATAAACGTGTGCACACATGCGCGCACACACACACGTTTATGTATATAGGCATATATACGAATGTATATGCACATGTATGCACATATATATATATAGGTAAAACATGTATATGCATAAAATGATACATCTTTAAAAATTAGTGACTTATCCACAGTCAAGCTGCTGGGTAAAGGAAAGCATTTTTCTCAATTGAGGATGACACTGTTTTGTGTTGAATTGACACAAAAATCTACCCAGGACAACTGACCTCTTGTTAGTCTCCTAAATCAACCTGTTTCTATCAGTCCATATATCTTCCTTTTTTTGTCCCTTCCCACAATGTCATATTACCATCACAATATAGAACATAAGCAACTTTAAGAGCCGCACAGTCTTACTTTTTTTTTTTTTTTTTTTGGTTTTTCGAGACTTACTCTGTGTAGCCCTGGCTGTCCTGGAACTCACTCTGTAGACCAGGCTGGCCTCGAACTCAGAAATCTGCCTGCCTCTGCCTCCCAAGTGCTGGGATTAAAGGCGTGTGCCACCACCACCCGACCAGTCTTACATTTTCAACACTTTAAAAAGTCCAAGTGTTGAGGGCTGGCGAGATGGCTTAGAGGTTAAGAGTACTGGCTGCTCTTTCAGAGGTCCCGAGTTCAATTCCCAGCACCCACAGGGCAGCTCACACCTATCTGTAACTCCAGTTCCAAGGGATTCAACACTCTCACACAGACATACATACAAGCAAAATCACCAATACATGTAAAACAAATAAATAATTTTCAAAAAAAAAAAATCCAAGGTTTCAGAAGAGGTGGGATGGGATAGGGGGTTTCCAAGGTGGGGGTGGGGCAACCGGGAAAGGCGATCACATTTGAAATGTAAATAAAGAAAATATTCAATAATTTTTTTTTTCAAAAAAATCCAAGTTTTAAAAAGTGTCATATTAAAAGGTCTAAGGTCTCTCAACTGTGGGTCCCTGTAAAATAAAGGATACATTAAAGACTTTCTTCAAGAAGGGCTGTGACCTGCCCAGGGAGTTGCACTATTTGAAGGTGTGGCCCTGTTGGAGTGGGTGTGGTCTTGTTGGGGTGGGTGTGTCACTGTAGGTGTGGGCTTCAAGACCCTCATCCTAGCTGCCTGGAAGTCAGTGTTCTGCTAGCAGCTTTCAGATGAAGATGTAGAATTCTCAGCTCCTCCTGCACCATGCCTGCCTGGATGCTGCCATGCTCCCACCTTGATGATAATGGACTGGATCGCTGAGCCTGTAAGCCAACCCCAATTAAATGTTGTCTTTATAAGAGTTGCCTTGGTCATGGTGTCTGCTCACAGCAGTAAAACCCTGACAGTCACAATTAGGCCTAAGCAAAACCAAAGTTCTACAGTATAAAAAGCACAGTACTGGTATCTCCAATATGCTGGGGTCCACTGCCGTTAAGACTCACTCTTACCACTGGCCTCTCTGGCTTTTCTTCAGGACCTCATGGCCCACACAGTGCCACACCTCAGCTGCTTTCCCTGATCCCTTCCTGCCTTCATAACCAGCACCCGCCCTAGTGAGTCTTACACATTACCAAGTCCAGCTCCAGCATGAGCTGGAGCACTGCCCACTCTGGACCACAGCTTCTGCGTGCTGAGCCTGAGAAAATCCCCCCAGAAGATTTCACTGTAATGATGCTGGTCTTTCAATCACTGCTAACTTCTCACCCCAACTAACCAGCATCAGTTGTCATCACAAAGCAAAGGCTTCGCTGCAGTGGTTCTGGTCTCTTGTGAATCCTAGCTGACTCTTTAGCTCCAGCTAATCAAACACTACGAATTCTTTCTCGGTATATGATTCTTTAACGCATTTTCTCTTTTTTTGTTTTTGATTTTTTACAATATACAGTTCTCTGTCTCCTTCCAACCCCTCCCATACATACTTTCCAACTCTTCTTTGTGTAGATGGTCTCTTGTTATATATCGCATGTATATGTACACACACACATACACACACACACACACACACACACACACACACACATTCTAAATATAACTTAGTCCCTAAAATATTACTTGTATGGTCTCCGGGATGATCATGTGACACCAGACAACCAATTAGTGTGCTCTTCCCTGGGATAGACCACCTCTCCCATTCCCAGCTTTCTTCAGCTGCCTATGGTTCTTTGCATATGACTGTGGTTTTCTGGGCTTGCCCCCCATCCACTCTGCAGTGTCCATCCATGTCACCCTTGTTCAGCTCATGTTTGGGCACCCATGTTGGTGAGACTTAAGAGCACAGCTTCTGACATTAAGAGGAGACACAGTCTCAGCAACCTCCCTGATCTTCTGGCTCTTACAATCCTATAAAGCCCAGAACCACTCACCCAGGAGTAGCACTGCCCACAGGGATGTGGGTCCTCCCAAAACAATCCATAATTTGAAAACTGCCCACAGACTTGCCAGCAAGCCATTTGATGGAGAGTGTTTACTCCATTGATGGTCCCTTTTGCTTGTGTCAAATTAACACAAAATCTTGCCAGGACCCAGCATATGTGTGGTGGTAAGTCCAGTCTCCAAGTAGCACATAGAAAAACTGTTTGGGTATTTTCTTGAGGCAGGGTTTCTTTGTGTCGCTTTGGCTGTCCTGGAACTAGCTATGTGGACCAGGCTGGCCTCGAACTCATCGAGATCCACCTGCTTCTGCCTCCTGAGTGCTGGGATTAAAGGCGTTTACCACCACTGCCTAGCTTGTTTGTTTGTTTGTTTGTAAGCCTGGATTTCCCTACATAGTCCTGACTATCCTGGAACTCACTAAGTAGATCAGGTTACAGATCCTCTACCTGCCTCTGCTTCCTGAGTGCTGGCATTAAAACCATGTGCTACCACGCCTGGCTCTTTTAAATTTTTTTTTAAAGCTATAACTTTTTGGTGATTGTTCTTTTTATTTTTTTATTTATTTATTTTTTTTTGTGAATGATGTGTATGTATAGTTGTTGAATTGCTTTCTGCATTTATTTAACTATTTAACTATTTAACTATTTATTTATTTATTTATTTGAGACAAGGTTTCTCTGCATAGCCCTGGCTATCCTGAAACTCACTCTGTAGACCAGGCTGGCCTCGAACACAGAGATCCACCTGCCTCTGCCTCCCAAGGGCTGGGATTACTTGCACCACCACTGCCCGGCTGAACATTAATTCTTAGGAACCCACCTCCCCTGAGGATCAGGATGAAGGCATATGCCATTCCTCCTGTTTTATTCAGTTGCTGGGGAATCAAACCAGCGTTTCATGTATGCTAGGCAAACACTCCTACCAACTGAAATATGTCCCCAGCCTTAACCTCTCTCTATATTTAAAGCAAGTCCTGTAAGAGAGAGAATGGCCAAAGGAGAAGATGTGTACGAGGGAGGGCTTGGAAGGGTGGCTAACCTCGGTAGTTCTCTTCCCTGAAAGAAAGGACTGGGGCCCACATTGCTGGTGTGTTTGTGTTTCCAGAGTACGTTTATGATGAATTCGGCTTTCTCTAGCGTTCTCCCCTGCTGCTGGGAGACAGCAGGAAGGCTGCTGGATGTTGCTTGTTCTTGGCCTTCCCCCATCCCCAGAACCATAAGCCGAATCCACGACAATTGCTTAGTACAGCGGACCTGTCTTTGACTCCTCAAGTCTTTCTTTTTTAAAGAGCATTTCGACAACTCAGTAGGATGACTTGTGGATGGCAACGTCCATCGCTGAGCTTTTGCGGAGGGGGCCCCTCGTAAATAATAATCAATCGTAAGTCTTCCGCTTAAGCTTCACGTAGTTCTCATAGATGTCAGAGATGATTAAAGACCTTGAGAACTGGCTAGCACTCTACCGCCAGTGACTTACACTATCCAGCTCCAAATGCACAGGAAAGACACATTCTCACTAATAGTTGCTATCGCTGCAAGCTCTCCCAAAATGTGTAGATGAGTGGGGCGGGGGAGGGGAGGGAACCGTACTACATTTTATTAAATCTCATCAATTCGGGGAGTTCAGATTTGGGTTGGCTCACTTTTCCATGCAGTGTCAAGCGAGGTCACTGGTACCATTGATCTGGCACTTGAGTTGGTCGGAAGGATGCACAGCTGGAAGGATGGAATGTGGACTCAGCACGGTGGGTTGTTTTACATGGGGCCTGCCTCCCAGGAGGAGGGCCCTCTAAAGACAACCAGGTACAAGTTTTGTGAATTCTTGTAACGAAGCCCCAGAAACCATGCTGAATTTAGTTAGTCCGCTGTGCAAGGACGGCACCTTTAGTGGCAAACACTTAACATCAACACTCTCATGATGTCCTTTTCATGGTAAACTTTGTGGAAAAACCAAACCTTTCCAGAAGTGTTCCTGCTCACCCAGCTTGCTTGGTTGGTTTGTTTTCCTTTTTTTTTTTTTTGGTTTTCCGAGACAGGGTTTCTCTGTATAGCCTTGGCTGTCCTGGAACTCACTCTGTAGACCAGGCTCGCCTCAAACTCAGAAATCCGCCTGCCTCTGCCTCCCAAGTGCTGGGATTATCTTTTCTCTGTGTAGCCCTGGCTGTCCTGGACTCACTTTGGAGACCAGGCTGGCCTCGAACTCACAGAGCTCCGTCTGCCTCTACCTCCCCAAGCGCTGGGATTCAAGGCATGTGACACCACGCCTGGCCCCTTGCTCACCATCTTAAACTTAGAATACATGGATGGGCCGTGATCTCAGGCTGATTATGCCCAGAAACGTGACTACTGTCTTTCCTAGTACTGTGACTTTGAACTGTGCACTCTCAGAAATGTGCTCTGTCTCTGAATGGCTTCCCTATATCAAGTTTGAGTTGAGTAAAATCTCTACAGGTTCTGGGGGGGGGGGGGGGGGGGGGGGGGGGGGGGGGGGGGGGGGGGGGGGATGTGTGGGGGAGGGGAGAGGCTCATTGCCTTGGGAATAACTCTAGTGCTCCCCTTACTGGCTGCAGCTAAGACACCCTTTCATTACTCTTTTCTCTTGGTTGTACTCAGTAGCTTGGCACTAACCAAGATGTATATATTCGTTACATTTGGTTACAGGTTTTGTTACAGTGTCTTCTTTAACAAACAGGTTGTCAAGCCAACCAGGGATTAAAAGGAAGGTAGCTGCATCAGAATCCACTTAAAAAAAAACAAAAAACTTGTGGGCGTGACTGCTTATCTGTATGTAAACTGCATGCATTCAGGTGCCTGTGGAGGCCGGAAGAGGGCATCAGATCCCCTGGAACTGGAATTACAGGTGCTTGTGAGCATTCTAATCTGGATGCTGGTAATTCAGTTCAGGTCCACTGCAAGAGCAGCACCTGAGATATCTCAGCAGGCACCACACTCCACTTTTTAAAAAGAGACTCTTTTTTTCCTTCTGGTTTTTCGAGACCGGGTTTCTGTGTAAGCCCTGGCTATCTTGGAACTCACGCTGTAGACCAGGTTGGTCTTGAACTCTTGAGATCCATCTGCAAAGGTGTGGGCCACCATGCCTGGCTAAAAGGATTTATTTTGACTTCTTAAAATCAGGTGTAGGTGTGTGTGTTTGTGTGTGGATATGTGCAAGTGTGTAGCTATCCCAGGAGGCCAGGGGCAGTGAGTGAGTCCCCCTGGAGCTGGAGTTACTAGTGGTTTGTGAGACACCTGACATAGGAGCCGGGAACCAAGCTTGGGTCTTCTACAAGAGCAGTGCCCGCTCATAACTGCTAAGCCATCTCCAGCCCCTATGCTGTACTTACAAGACCATATTCTTTATTCAACCACCACAGGTACCCATTCCTATGTTAGGTTATCAAGGGTTGGTTCTAGTGTCTGGAGACTAAGATAGGTGGCGCCAGCAGGCTTTCAAGATTAGGTCTCATGCCTACCCAGCCTGCTGCACTGGCGCCTCTGAGGACAGCTTTCTCTGCCCTGTAAGATAGTGGAAAACTCAGAGCTCCAGCCCTCCTCACCAGGTAGAACTGGAAAACTGAGCAGTTTTGAGAAAAGACTCACGTCCTCACACAGAATCACCCGCTTGGCTGCAGTCTGGCTTCAGCCTCACCCTCTTCACCTGGAATCAGCCAGAACTTGGCTTCTTCTCAGGGTTTCTCATTCACCCTCATGATGCTCTAACCCCAAATGTCTTAAATTGTGATACACAACAGTGTTCTGTAACTGAATGTATGAGTCACACAGAATTGGGCCATGGTAAAGGCTTTCAAACACACGATGATCAAAATTAATTCATACTTGGCGTGTAACAGATCCACACTGTCTCTGGCAGCAGTCACCCACGGTGCATTGTAAGACTCCACTGCAGCGCTGGTCTGAAGGCACAGCAGGTATGGTTTGCACAAGCCTTGCAAACCCTGAGATGATGCATAGCAAGCAGGTTTGGGACTATTATGGTATAAGCTGCGGTGTTTCTACAACATGCGTGAATTATAGAAAACAAAGAATTTTAGTATTTGCCTATCATTCCTCAGCATTTATCAAATTATAGTATCTAGGTTATATTGGACAAACGCATCCACCTAATTAGTATGGAAATCTGCTTTTGTCTCTAATAAGTGGTAAAATTGTGTGTATGCTGAGTTTTAAAGTAATTTCTTTTCTGATTCGTTACTAGTAAATGTTTGATTTGCATGACTATTTTAGATACCTAGAGTCGCATACAAATTTTGGGGGTAGAAAGGGATTACTAGTGGAGAAAGCTTAAGAAGCCTTGCTCAGAGTCACCGGATGTCAGTGACCGCACAGGATCTTCAGGACTTGGAGGCTCTAGTGTGTTTTGTGCCTCCGTAGCTGTGTTGGTTACCGGGTTGGGGTGTTGGGGCACCACCTCAGGCCGCGATCAAAACTTGGTCGGAGATCCTGTAGGAGGCCCCATTCCGCAGAAGCTGATTCGGATCAAAACTAGGTTATTAGGTATTCGGAGAAGGGCATCAAACACACCAGTAGCCCCAGGTACACTCAGGACAGCTCTAGTGCGCACTCTTGCTTCTGCCTGCCCGACTGCTGCGTAGGTTCGAATCCGCTGGGGGCGCGGTCTACGCCACCTGTGGCCTCGGATCCCAAGTCCAGTCTTCCAATCAATTTCCGGGTGAGCCGATCCTTACATTTCCTCACCTGCTTCTTGCAGCCTAGAGGCCCAGTACGATCGGCCGGAAGCAGGGACATAAAATGCGCTTGCGCTGAGTGACAAGCACTCAAGAGAGAACCCCTGTCTCAAGGCTGTGTACATCACTCAACACCTAGTTCATACACACTGCGCTTGCGCACGACTCGGTGGCCTGGGCGGGGCGTGCTCTTCGGCCAGCTGAAGTGCTCCGCGCTTGCGCAGGTCCGGGGCGGCGGCTCAGGCTTTGGGTGGGCATCGTCTGGTCCTTTCTGGTATCACCTAGAATTCGGCGGAGAAACGCGGCCGAGGTAGGTTTCTTAATGGACAGCTTTGATATCCGGATCGCAGGTGTGGCGGGACATGCTAGGCAAAGGTCTTCCGTGTGCGTGTGTCCAGCGCACTGAGGCCTCCGCCCCCGCTGGAGGCTTAGAGTGCCCTCTCGAAGGTTCTATTCCAGCCTCCTCCTTTCTCAGCAGCGCTCGCCCTCTCCCCTCTCCTTTCGTGGCATCTCTCAATTCTCTTGCGCACCTCCACTGGCTCCCAGAGCCACGCCCTTCCAGGACCACGCCCACCTGTCTTGTGTATCCCGAGCCACGCCCCCTCCCCCCAAGCGTCTATACTCTTGGCCTCAATGGCCTCACCCGCTTGGCCTGGAGGGACCCTGCAATTCATTGTCTTTCTTCCTCCAGGCACCCTCCCAAGTTTATCACTGAAAATATAATTGTACATTATTTGTGACTCTAATTGTGACGGAAGTAAGTATGAAGTCCCGATCTGGAAGTACAACAGGCGTTTAAACAAAGAATCGGTGTCATTGAAGTTAATCTCAGAGCCGATAGGGTTACAGTGCCCCTGAAAAAAAAAATAGAATTAAAGAATAGGAGGGTGTCCGGGCATGCGGATTTCAATTCTGACGGTGGATTCGTCAAGTACTAGGCAAGCCGTTAAGCAGTCCAAAAAAAAAAATGATATTGATTTATTATAAGTAAAGACAGCCTTCAGAGGAGTAAATGTAATACCTAGCATATTAAAGGAAGCACACAGTATTTGGAGCTTTTAATTTAAAAAAAAAAAAACCCTCTAACGAATTGTGATGATGAAACTCCGTTCCTGTACCGTTCTTTACACACACAATAAACTGTAGAAGAGAAATGAGTTGAATGACCAATCGGGGTAACGTTTTGTGTTTTTTTTCTCTCTCTTCTTTCGAGTAGACATGGAAGAGAAGATGAAGTAAAGCATCAGTTATGAGGCATGATCTTAATGAACTATGGAGACACCAGGTGAAGGTCCCAGCAGTGAGTCACAGGTCACCCCGGTTCCGGTACGTAAGAGCCACATGTAATGTTTGTACAGAGGAGTGGCACCAGCTCACAGGTGTGATGTCGCTTTCCTTGTCTCTCAAGGTGGCGGCCAACAGGAAGATGATTGAATTTAGAGCACGTTGAGGCAGGGGGATGTGCCTGATCATTAGATCCCATGCTGGGTGGTGTCATGGACATTTCAGGGAATCCTTTAGTATGTTCAGATGCCACAGTTTGGACGTGTTCTTAGACGGTCTTAGCATAGGAGAAAGAGAGAGAGAGAGAGAGAGAGAGAGAGAGAGAGAGAGAGAGAGATCGAGAGATCTGTCCTCAAACCCAGAACCATTCTCACAGGAAAATGCTTGGTACTCGAGAAGATTCATGCTGGCAAGCTGTTTTCCGCCTTGGGTACGTATATACAGTTTGATTCATGTTACCAGAGCAAAGGTCTCCTTCAATCTTAAGGAATATCAGTTATGTACAATTAATGAAATGACTATTTAAATAAAAAGGCTTTTTTAAAAAAATCAAAGATTTTCATGTCTGTGGTGTCAGCTTCAGCAAGTTTTTTTTTTTCCCCTTTTAATGGTTTGTCATCCCTTGGGTTTTAATTTATTTAATTACTTAACTTATTGATATAGGGTCTTACTGTGTATCCCTGGCTAGCCTGGACCGGCTAGACCTGTCTCAAATTCACAGAGATTACCTTGCCTCTGGTTTCTGAACACTGGGATTAAAAGTATTTCCATGCCCAGCTACTGGGTATGTATGTATTGGGCATTATGTAGGATTTTTTTTTCATTTTGTTAATCATTTTCCATTTTCAGCCACAAAATGTTTTAATTCTATGAATGCAAAGTTTTTCCTTTTGAGAAACATAAATATCATGACAGCTACAAAATAATATTGAGATGAAAAAACTTAATACTTTTGCTCTAGTTTCCTCAAAGTGTGCATACATACACACACACACACACACACACACACACACACACACACACACACAGAGAGAGAGAGAGATCTGTCCTCAAACCCAGAACCATTCTTTCCATTTCTAGAGGCACACAACTCCTTTGTGTCTGCTTGTGCACTGTCTGTACCGTGATGAACTTAGAAAGGTCCCCAGGCCAGCCAGAACTAAGCGGTCGAACCAACCAAACAAAATGAAGGATCTCTGAACAAAGTTGGGGGTTGCTGTGTGTGTTTTCTGAGGCTTGCGTAGGTGGTATCGCTGTTTCTGCAGCTATGGAGTGTCATTTGGGCGGTTTGGTCCTGCCACGGCTGGGTCTCCTACATATGCTCCGTCTGTGAATCTGCAGTGTCTTGAGTTTTGTGTAGGGATGCTGTGGTCTCTAAACCACTAGGCAGTGGGTTTACATCTCGCTGCTAACCTTTCGTTGAGAGCTCAGATGTATTCCGCATCCCCTCCCCCGCCCCCCCCATGGTGCTGCGGTGAGTACCTGTTGCTGTAGCTGGTGCTTCAGGTGAGAGACCCAATGACGGCTCTGTGGAGCTCTGAGGGCAGAAGGACCACATACTTTCGAGTTTCTGGGTGACTTCTTGTGGTCACCAGTCTTCAGTAGTCCACAATAATGTCATAGATAACACTTAATTCAGCTCAGCTCGGTGACTTTAGAAATGTCTTCTTCTGATTGCCCCAGTGATGGATGACTCTTAGGAATGTCTCAGCGATTCAATTAATACTGGCCCCGATTAGGAAAGAGGTGCTGTTGTGGGGATTTATATTTTCTTTTGTTCAGGGCCCATTTTACCTTGTTAAAGAATCGGTTTTTGTTGAATTTCTCTTTTGTTTCCTATTTGATTTCTGCCTTTATCAGTATTTTCTTTTAAGATTGAATCTCTCTCTCTCTCTCTCTCTCTCTCTCTCTCTCTCTCTCTCTCTCT
>JANHMN010000019.1:1560691-1598299 GCA_030674055.1 Rhabdomys pumilio | reverse complement strand
AAATACTTCTGTGCATTGGTGTTTGCCTGCATATATATCTATGTGAAGTAGGTCAGATTGCCTGGAACTGGAGTTATAGACAGTTGTGACATGCCATGTGATGGCTGGGAATTGGACTTAGGACCTCTGAAAGAGCAGCCAGTGCTCTTAACTGCTGAGTCATCTCCCCAGCCACAGACTGTGACGTTTTTGTTTTCCATTACATTCACTCAGGAAAAGCTAGATCTTTGACTGATGGAAAAAGAATGGTTAGGTGAGTCAGAGCAAAGCCAAGTTAGTGCATTTTCTAAGCACACGTAGGGAGAGTACATACACTAAATAAAGCACCCCCATCTTGAGAGGGGAGGTGTGGTCATCTGGGCTTCTGAAGTTACATTGTTTAAAGCTTATAACTTAAGGCTTTTGAAGTTACATTGTTTAAAGTGTATTACTTACAAGGAAGTTTAGAGATTAAGCAGTTTAAAAAGTAACTGGAGTTTTTTTGTTTTGTTTTGGTTTTTGTTTTGTTTTTTAAGGCATGAGGTACTTTACTTATTTTTTCTAAAGAGAGTTCTTGTGACTGGAATCCTAGGTGCCATTATGAGGCCCCCATACTGCTTATAGTTAGGGTTGGCAAAATGTATCAATATGGTAAAATTTAAAGGCCATGACCATTCAGGTCCTAAGGAAGCATCGTTTTCTGTTTTTAGCGTCATTATTTGAGGTATCTGGGAGAAGATAAACATTATCTCTTAGGTAGTTTTGATTTTCTTGGTTATATTGAAGTTACTGTTTTTTTAAAATCTTTTATTTTTATTTTATATGTATGATTTGCTTGCATGTATGTGTATACACCACATGCATGCAATTGCCTGCAGAGGCTAGAAGGTGTCAGATCTCTTGGGACTGGAGTGTCAGATGGTTGTGAGCTGCCACGTGGGTGCTGGGAATTGAACTTGAATCCTGTGGGACAACAGCCATGGCTCTTGATCACCAAGCCATAGACCGTGGCTATGTGGCACAGGCCATGCATGCATTGCTAAATCTCAGCAGTATAGGGTCTAGCTGGGTTGCTTTATCTCTGTTTGCAGTATGGTAGAGGTTTATACCAGTTTCCAGTACCTTCCATAGGCCCTTGCTATATGTGCCTAGTGTCATTGTCTTCAGGTTTGAAGAGGTCCCTGGAGTCTAATAAGCAGTGGTACCTTTGTCACCAATTGAGTATCACTCTTGGGAAGTAAGCAGGTAAAGCTAAGGACCAGCACCCTGTGGACATTCTTTCTAAGTCACCCTGTCTTGGATATACAAAGGTAGACCAAAGGTGACAGCCCTAAGTATGCTAGTGAAGGTGACTCAGATTATTTGAATAACAAATACTTGCTCACATGGATGTCTAAAACAGTCACTTGTTAGATAGAAAGAGAGATCGAGACATACACAGACAACAAAGCTCACCGTGTTGTTTTTCTGTCTGTCCTTGCCGGTGGTAGGAGGAAGACCCTGTGGACTATGGCTGTGAGATGCAGCTCCTGCAAGACGGGGCACAGTTACAGCTTCAGTTGCAGCCCGAGGAATTCGTGGCCATTGCAGACTATACAGCCACTGATGAGACACAGGTATCTGTGATTGCTACCCAGACGAATTTCAAAATACTTTATGGCGGAATTCACACTCACGAGATTAAGCAAGATCTGTGTATGACTGTTCACTTCTTAGCCTAACAGACTACCTCATCAGGGTATAGAGATTCCTGCAGGAGGATGGGGAAGCACCTCCCTGCTTGGAGAACTTGGTATAGAACCCT
This sequence comes from Rhabdomys pumilio, assembly GCA_030674055.1. Classification (NCBI taxonomy): domain Eukaryota; kingdom Metazoa; phylum Chordata; class Mammalia; order Rodentia; family Muridae; genus Rhabdomys; species Rhabdomys pumilio. The sequence continues at coordinate 1,596,516 of JANHMN010000019.1, read as the reverse complement.
CCTGGTCCCAGAACAGCAAGGCTATCAAACCATCCTTTGTTCTTGAGTCTGGTAGGAACACGTCTGTGGAGTCTCCTAATGGAATCAGCCACACATAGCTGCCTGCTTTTGTTTTTAAGTGTTAGGTAAGGGCTGGCAAGATAGCTCAGTGGGTAAAGGTACTGGCTAACAGCCTGAGTTGGATCCCTGGAGCCTACATGGTAGAGGGAACACACACACACACACACACACACACACACACACACACACACGGTAGAGGGAACATTCTGGCTTCAGTACATCAATACATCTACTGTGGCAAATGTACGTGTACGCACGCACGCACGCACGCACGCACGCACGCACGCACGCACATGTAATTGTAAGAAAAGAACGTTGGTTAGGCTGTGTTCTTTCTGATGGCTGTCCCCACACAACACTTTTTTCTTGCTATTGTTTCTTTTTTTTTTCCTTTGCAGGTCATTGGTGATCACCGAGGTCACTCTGATTTGGTCACCAACAGTGGGGACTTGCCACCCAGTTGTTAGTGAGATGCCAGCCAACTATAACTTCCTGTTTTGGTGACTGTTTTCCAGCTCAGCTTTTTGAGAGGAGAAAAGATTCTCATCCTGAGACAAACCACGGCGGACTGGTGGTGGGGTGAGCGTGCTGGCTGCTGTGGGTACATCCCCGCGAACCACCTTGGCAAACAGCTGGAGGAGTATGACCCCGAGGACACCTGGCAGGACGAGGAGTACTTTGACAGCTATGGAACCCTGGTATTGCCTTCCAGATTCTCTGTTTAGCTGGAGTCAGGGATGGGGATGAGGATGGGGGTGGGGATGGAGGTGAGACTCCTCCTAGTGTTTAGGGTGGAGATGCAGACCTTTCTGTGAACTCAGAGGCCCCTGGGTCTTAGTAGGATATTCTGTCATCATGGAGTGACTGGTGCTGTGCATGACACTTGCCGTGAGTGTGCTCGCAGTACAACAGAGCTTTATGCATGGACATAGGAATCTGAAATTCATGTGCCTCTCATATATCTCTATATGGTTTTCTTTCCCTTAAAAATAAGAACATTTTTTTTAAATGTAAAAGCTGGGGGCTGGAGAGAAAGCTCAGTGGTTAAGAGCACTGATTGCTCTTCCAGAGGTCCTGAGTTCAATTCCCAGCACTGACATAGTGGCTCACAACCATTTGTAATGGCATCTGACGCCCTCTTCTGGTGTGTCTGAAGACAGCGACAGTGTACTCACATACATTAAAAAAAAAAAAAATGTAAAAGCCCCTTTGGTGGGCTGATTGACCTGTAGCTGTCATCTGCTGACTCTGGCTAAATATTAGAGCAAGAAATTCTTAGTTTTCCTTTTCTCTACTTTTTTTTTCCTTTAAAAAAATTAGTATATTTCATTTTAAAATTGAACTAGAAAAGTTATATGTTACTTTTCTATATACAACATATACAACAATATTATATATATATATTATTATATATAATATATAATTATACTATTATAATTATATTATAATAATATAATTATTATATTATTATATTAATATAATTATATATTAATATATATTTTATATTATATAAATAATTATAATAAATAATATTTATTTATTATAAAACAATATTTATTATTAAATATTAATATAATATATTAACAAATAATAAATAATATATAATAAATATAATAATAAATATAAATAATAAAAAATAATATATATAATAAATAAATAAATAAATATATAAATATATGATATATTTATATATAATTATATATATAAAATATGTAATATATAATTATATTATAATTATTATAATATTGTTACATATGTTGTATATAGAAATATACATATTCTATATACAATATAATACTACAATATTACTACCTACCTATCATCTTCTTATCCTCCCCCTGTGGAGGACAGTAACCCAACGGCTCAAGGTGCAGCCTTCCTTAAAACGAGGTAAAAATGAGCTACTACTAAGGTCAAGGTTACAGATGGAAGCCGAGTGGAGAAGCCATGACAGAGGCAACTCTTACAAAGGAAAGCAAAAGCATTTAATGTGGGGCTTACCTGGACATGCCGTATGTCAAGATTAAATCTAGAAACCACTAATGTATGTATATGATTAAAGCTTTTAGTCCATGGGCTAGAGAGATGGCTCAGCAGATAAGAGCACTGGCTGTTCCTCCAGAACACCCAAGTTTGATTCCCAGTATCTACATGGTGGTTTTCAACCATCTGTAATTCCAGCTCTGGGGACTCTGACACCCTCTTCTGGGGTAAATGGGTACCAGGCATAAGCATACATGCAGGTACAACACCCATACACACAAAATAATACATATTAAAAAAACCCCAATATCCTTCCCCTAAACAGAATGAAACAAGACAGCTTTTAGTCCCTTCAGGAAAGGTACACAATGAAAGAAAGACAAAGGTAGCTTGCAGACACCACGGTGGCTGCTTAGCTTCCCTCAGCAGCATGGTGTGAGGATGCCCTTGTTAGAATAGCTAGGGTTCTGTACTAAACTGTGAAAACCTCACACAGAATTTACTTGCTGTTAAGTGTGAGACATTTTGCCTTAGTTTGTCCTCTATACCTGAGTCCAGCTCCAGGGACAGACAAATGCTGAATGTATCCCAGAGTGCATTTCAAGTTTTTTTTTTTTTTCTGGAGTCTCCTGTCCATTCTTTTACAGTTTGTGGCGCTGACCACAGCTCTGTCGGGTCCGATCTTTAGCATTCTTCTTGAAGTCTTAGGTGTTGGCAGCGTTGTAGTTATTACCGTCTTGTGCTTTTTCTCCACGGCAAACCTGGTACCATGTGGGTACGCCCGTGATTAGAGAGAAGCAATGGCGCTGACATTGGCCTCCTCCTCCCTGCGGGTCTAGATCTCCTTCTCTGTTGCAGTTTTAAGGTGCTCCTTGTGTGGGGTGTGTTCATCTTTGGGTACATCTGGTTCACTGTCACTGTTGGTGACAGTCTTCATGACTGTTTACTGTCCTGTCCACCTTGGCCAAGATGGTGAAAGGAATCTGCTTCTTCTGCTTCCTGTGGTCGGTCTGTATGTCTGGAAGTTCTGTTATTTTCTCCAGACATATTTAGAACTTAATGCCCATTTGATGAATGGAGTCCCGTGTGGGTGTGTACCGAGCTTGGTGTTTTTGGAACATCCTTAAGTCTGAAGTGTCCTGTGTAATGTCATTGCAGACCCCATAGCAGCTCCACCTGGCTTGTTTCTCCATCTTCTCCTTTCTAGCCCAGTCAGTCTATTTAAAGCGAGTTGCTTGTAGGCAGGATAGTGGGGTTTGACTTTTTAATCCACACAGACAGCCTCCCTCTCGAGGGAGGATAGACTGAGGATAGACTTTGTTTTCATTGTGGGGTCATGTCATTTGTGAGCAGTCGTTGGGGCTCTGAAGGTCCCATCCAGACCTACTGTTTGTGTTGGTGGCACTTGACCGTTGTCTTGGTGACACCCGGGAGGCAGCAGCTGCAGTTTAGTGTGCATCCTGTAGCTTGTCTCCCTCCAGTGGTACCTCAAGGTTGCTTTTATAGTTTGAATGCACTGTGGTGGTAGAAGTCCTGCTTGCAGCCATGGTTCTGCTAGCCCCTGAAGGGGTCTTTCTCTGCTTCTTTGAGATCAGATGTTTTCTCACCTCCAAGTGTAGTAGGGTTGGCCAGAGCATTGGTGCCCTCTCCATACCCCATTATAGTCTTTGTTTGTTTGTTTGTTTTGTTTTGTTTTGTTTTTTCGAGACAGGGTTTCTCTGTGTAGCCCAGGCTATCCCGGAACTCACTCTGTAGACCAGGCTGGCCTCAAACTCAGAAATCCGCCTGCCTCTGCCTCCCAAGTGCTGGGATTAAAGGCATGTGCCACCACTGCCCATCACCCCATTATAGTCTTGCAAGGAATTGAGCACTAAGGTTTTTGGGAAGACTCTCACTGTCACCTGCTGCAGGATGTCCAGAATTTTCTCTTGATGGATACCTAGTGAGGATACATCCTTCCAGCCTTGGGAAGTGTGTGTATTCACTCTTCTCTTCTGTATGGTCCACATCAAGTTACTGCTCATCTGACTGGCTTGGGGAAGAGTATGTTGAAGGTAGAGAGGTAATCCTGGACCGATCCAGGATAGTTCCAGAAGCCTCCCTTCCTCGCACTGTCCTCTGTGTGAGAAAATACTCTGGGCGTATTTGATCTCTTGATTTTATAAGCCCATTGAGTGCTAATAATCTTAGAATGGGTGCCGTGTTCCCTGTTGTCTGCGGTTCAGGTCCAGGCCCTTGCAGTGATTCTTTACGTGCTGGTTTTAGAAACTTCACCTGGAAATGTTGGCTGACCAGCCTCGGACAACCAAGTACCACAGTGTCATCCTGCAGAACAAGGAGTCCCTGAAGGACAAGGTCATCCTGGATGTGGGCTGTGGCACCGGCATCATCAGTCTCTTCTGCGCACATCACGCCCGTCCCAAGGCAGTAAGTGTGTCTGCCCCCATCTGTGCCCAGCTGTGGGCCAGCATGGCAGCTGGCTGGACAGGCGGCAACCATGTGTTTTGCTTTCTGCTCGCAGGAGGGAAGTAGACCTCTGGCCCATCTATGGCTGAGACTGTAACATACCGTATGGGCTGTGAACAATATAAATGAAACAAAACATAACATCAGTGACAGAGATTCTGTCAGTGGGACACTTGTGAGGTGTCACTGTAGCAGGATACTTATTCTGCTACATTGTATTCATGGTGGAGCTCAGTGATTAGGCAGTAGAAGAGGAGGTGGAGCTGGGAGAAGAAGAGAGGAAGGGGAGGGGAGAGATAGGGGGAGGGGAGGAGAAGAAGGAGGGTATTAGCCATGGAGAACCATGGATGGGTCGAAAGCTGTCCTGGGTAGTAACTTCTATTAAAAGGTTAGATATTGGGTAACAACTCTAATTGTGTGGGCATTTCGTTGATTGAGCAGTTCTAAATATATGAATCCTTTAGATAATCATTAAGCTTTAAGAGTCTCATTTCTACCGGGTACTGTGAGGATGGCAGATACTGTCTGGGGTTCAGCCAAACTTTGTGGATGCAGCATGGGGGATGACTCTGCCAATTCCCCAGGGCCTGCGCATCTAGCTAGACGGAGTCCCAGTCAGAGCTGAGGAGCAGCGGGAAGATGGTGTCTGCCTGGGAACAAGCTAGACCGAGCACCGTTTTCTAAATATCATTCCTACATGTTACTTTAGCTCACTATAGAAAATGGTGGGTGCATATGACTGCCCTGGGCCACATGTAGTTGAGCTGGCCCAGTACAGGCCCTTGGCCTTTTCTCCTCCCTTTTGTGGCATATCTGTGCTGAGCTGTACTGTGGCCTGATGACAACCTGATGGAGTAGCCAAGAAGCCAGTACAAGGCAGTGCTGACTGTACCGGATACTGCCAGTGAGGAACAATATCCAGATACTCTTCCAGTTCTCCCTTGAACATCTGTATGGCTGTCCCCAGGGTGTAGACATACTCACTGTTGGGCTTAGGATTGTTATTGCTGTGACAAAGCACCATGACCAAAAAGCAAGCTGGGGAGGAAAAGGTTTATTTGGTTTATACTTCCAGATCGTTATTTATCATTGAAGGAAGCCAGGACAGGAACTCACACAGGGCAGAAACCTGGAGGCAGAGGCCATGGAGAAGTGCTGCTTACTGGCTTGCTCCCCATGACTTTTCTTGGTCTCCCTTCCTGTAGAACCCAGGACCACCAGCCCCGGGGATGGCCCTAACCACAATGGGTTGAGCCCTTCCTCATTGATCACTGAGAAAATGGCTTAGAGCTGGATCTCATGGAGGCATCCTCTCAACCAAGGCTCCTTTTTCTTTCATGACTCTAGCTTGTGTCAAGTTGACACATAAAACCAGCCAGTATGCTGTTCTTTATTGTCCTGGGTTCTTTTTTTGTGGCTTCAGGATGTATGTATCATATAAGGGAGCCCATCTAGCAGAGCTGAGGTCCCGGCTGCCTGCAGTTGTGATGTATTTGTTGAGGAGGCTCAGGTGGAAGGCAGAGTCATCAGGGGTACTTTCTCCAGTATCCCATCCAGACTACAGGAGCACTGATGGCCTGCCACAGGTCTCTATTCACATGGCAGAGTCCTCTGAAACCACTGTTCCAGGACTGGTTGTGATTTGGGAGAATAGAGGTCACATGACTGGGTGTGTGAGGGTCAGGTCACGTGCTAACAGGCGCGCCCTTTCTGCTCCAGGTGTACGCAGTGGAAGCCAGTGACATGGCCCAACACACCGGCCAGCTGGTCCTGCAGAACGGCTTTGCCGACACGATCACTGTATTCCAGCAGAAGGTGGAGGATGTGGTGTTGCCCGAGAAGGTGGATGTGCTGGTGTCGGAGTGGATGGGGACCTGCCTGTTGGTAATGCCTGTGGTGGTCTGTGGGTGGTGGCGGGGTCTCATTTCTTCTGAACCTAGTACCCTGGGACCATCTGAGGAGTCTTTAAAAATTATGATTAATTCTGACTTTTTTTTCCTGAAGGGTGATGTTTTTTTTCGTTTTGTTTTGTTTGTTTGTTTCCCCTTTCCTTCTTCCTCTTGCTCTGGCCCTGCTTGCTTCGGCCTAAAGTCTACTGTAGCTGTCTTCAGACACCCATATGAGGGCATCAGATCTCATTACAGATGGTTGTGAGCCACCATGTGGTTGCTGGGATTTGAACTCGTGACCTCCTGAAGAGCAGTCAGGGCTCTTAACTGCCAAGCCATCTCACCAGCCCAAGGGTTGTGTTTTTTAATTTATTGGATGATACTTTTTCAGTGTAGGGAATTTTTAACTGCAACAACAACAACAACAACAACAACAACAACAACAACAACAACAACACACTCCATAAATGAATGAATGTAGCATTCTCCCAAGCTCTCCAGATTATCTGCTCTTTCCTGGGGAGTCTGCAGACCTCCAGGGCCGGTTCCTCAGTCAGCAGTGTTTCTGCTTTCGTGGCTCCCCCTGCTATAGGCTAGCCCTGGCACAGTGAGACTCTCACTGAGCCTGTCATGTTCCCAGGACCCACAGAACGAATCAAACAGACCTGGTTAACTCGTTCACTTATCCGCCATGACCCTGCTTGCTTGTACCACGTATGTGCTATATAGCATCATTGCATCTCTCGAGGCCGCTCAGGTAGGAGGCAGGGTCAGCAGTGGTTATGTGTCTAGCCCTCTCCTGCTGAGCCTAGTATTGTGAAACCCAAGGCAGTTTGTGCAATATCTCAGCCTGAAACAATTTTGAAAAGACAGATCATGTACAATATGCATTTGCCTTTACTTCCCTGAAGTATGTATGGCAGTGGCCTGACTTTCATCCCAGACACGATCCAGGGAGCCTCCAGTTATCCTTCCCAGTGTAGCCACAGGTGTGGGTGTGGGCAGATGCCAGGGAAGGTTACTCCAGATGGTGCTAAAGAAGCTATGAGCCGGTCCTTATTGAGCGTTCTTTTTTGAGTCCCCTCTGGGCACAGAGATTCAGCAACTTAGGTGACACAGACCCTGTTCCTCTGAAAGTCACCATTTCTTATGGTTCAGCACAATATAATAGATAACCTAAAAGGGCCTAGAGCAGTGTAACTGTACACACACACACACACACACACACACACACACACACGTACGCAAACGACAAACAACCCATACACCCTTCAGCCATTTAATGCTGGCAAATTTATACAAGCGAGCCAGCCACAGTGTGTACTTCCGTGGAGAGCCCCAAACACCTACACTGAAGGAAGAAGGCCAACCTCAAAAGGCGGGACTCCATTCAGATGATGGAGAGTTTCCTGAATGCCAGGGCGGGAGGTGTGTCAACAGAGCCGCTGCTTGTGCTGACCTGGCTGTTAGGGGACGCATCACATGGGTTCTCATGTTTATGTAGCATGTATGCTCCATCAGGGCAGTTCTATCTGATAACAGAAACTAAAACGTAAAGGTCAGATCTCTATTTCGTATGTGTGCACATATTGTGGACACATGTAGAACATTACTTGAAAATAATCCAGTTCCTTCAGGGGCTGTTTTTTTTTTTTTTTTTTTTTTTTTTTTTTTTTTTTTGTGATTTGAATTGCGTTTTCTTTTCCAGATTCTATAAATTCTTACGGTCTTTAGTTTGTTGTAAAACTTGAATAGATTACTAAGAGGTTGAAGCCTTCTGTGGCTTCCCATCCGTGAGGGCAGAAGGCGGAGGGACCTCTGGTGTTAGCCTTTCAGCCCCTGCCCTGACTCTCTTGTTCCTGAGCTTGAACTCAGTTTAGATACAAAGGAAGCCTGGCCTGTTTGTGTTGGTCCTACTGAGTCCTCAAGGTGACAGATTTCACTGATGCACTTCCTGAGGGCTTGAGAGGAAAAGATGAAGTGCCTGTTCTTCTAAGGAATCCACAGTTCTATGCTTGAAATATGAAAATGCCAGGGACACTACAGGCGAGCTAATCTTGTTTGTTAGGTAGAGCCAGGCTGCACCTGGGTAGGGGGAATGCTTTAAAATCTAGTAGCGTGACTCCGAGTGTCGGTCTGGGGCAAATGGGAGAATATCTGTCAGTTGTAAGCTCCCCTTGGATGTCAGTTAAAAGGGAAATGACGTGAGCCCTGTTCAGACTGTGACACATATGTAACATTTTCAAAAGAGCATAGAACAAACCCCAAGTTCTCACAGATGCTTCCCCGGCCCGGCTGGGATAGTTTCTGGGGGAGACTACAGGATAGGCTGTGGCATTCTGGCTGTGGTATTCGAGACCTCAGTGACAGACCTGCATCTCTTTGTCCCGTGCAGTTTGAGTTCATGATCGAGTCCATCCTGTATGCCCGGGATGCTTGGTTAAAGGAGGACGGCATCATCTGGCCAACCACGGCCGCGCTACATCTGGTACCCTGCAGCGCCGAGAAAGACTACCACAGCAAGGTGCTCTTCTGGGACAACGCATACGAGTTCAACCTCAGTGCACTCAAGTAGGTGTGCGTGGCCACTCACAGGGTGGGTCACTTGCAGGGATGACCACTGCGACCGATTACAGGGGTTACCACTGTGCAGGCAGTTGATGAGGGTCTCGATGTGGCTGAGAAGCAGAGGTGGCCCTGTCAATCTTTACTCTGTGGAAGGCACAATTTTCCCTCCTTTATGAACAACACACCGTGCATATCCTCCAGTGACCCAGAATGAACTCAGAAACATTGCTGAGATTTTCTAGCTTCTGTCTCCTCTGCCTTCCCCTGCCCACTCCTCTTGACTCCTTATTGGTTATCTGTATGGGAAACCTGTTATAGGTGAGGAGATATGTATCCTCCTGCCTTCCTTCTGGCCGCATCTATGGCAGCCATTCCTATTCTTGGATTCCTGGAGGAGACTCTTCAGGACACAGGTAGAGCAAGCAAGTAGTCAAGGTTTATTTTAGCCTACATACAAGTAAAGTGGGAAGTAAGTGTCCCCTCCTGGGTGGAGTGTTGTCCGAGTCAAGTGACCAGAGTAAAGGGCCCCTCTAGTATCGAGATTGTCCACTCTCGGAGTGAACTAAGCTGGTTCCTTTCCTAGAAAGAATAGATGGAGGATTTCTTAGGATCTATCTTTATTCACACTTTAATTATATAATTAGATGCATCAGATGTAAGAATATGTAAAAAGAGACTGGTTGTGGTGGTACATGCCTTTAGTGCCCAGGAAGCAGAGGCAGGTAAATGTCTATGAGTTCAGAGTCAGCCTGCTCTACATTAGCAAGTTCTGGGCTAGCCAAGGCTAGGAAGTGAGACTCTGGACCCCCACTCCCCAAAAAAGAACACATGAAAGGTGTAGCCCATAAAGTTGAGAAGTTAACTGGAGGAAGGGGCAGCCGTAGCATTCTATTGCTGGGGCTGCTGGGAATGGCTTAGTCTTTCCCTGTGTTCTTCCTCTTCCCTGGTCAGCTTGGCTGTCTCACATTCAGATGTAAGCTTTTATACCTTCCTCAGCATTCCAGACCTGGCCATTTCGACTCTAACACTGGTTTTCACTGTAGTGGAACCTAATACAGCAAGCAGCTCCTTACTGTTGAGGGGAAGTATGGCACAAGGAGCCTAGCGAGAACCTCACGCCCCAGGAAGGAGGCTCTTCTCTAAAGCAGACCTTGACATGGGGGGGTGGGCGTGGGAAGAGCCCTTCTGAGAGCAAGGCTGTCCTGAAACACAGGAATTGAGACCTCCTGAGGTGAGGCTTTGCTGAAGAGTGGACCCTAAATGAGGACCTAAAATGAGGAAAGAGACCCCACTGAGAATGAGACTCTGTTCTAGAACAGGCCCAGAGTCAGAGACAGAGCCTCCTGTTTTTGGGTGGTTTGAATGAGAAACTGTCCTCCATAGGCTCCGGTGTTTGAACACTTGGTGTCTGACTGGTAGCACTTCTTGGTGAGGTTTAGGAGGTATAGCATTGCTAGAGGAAGTCTGTCAGTGGGGGTGGGCTTTAAGTGCTGACGGCCCCACCCCACTTCCGGTTTAGTTTCTCTGCATGCGCTTACATTTGAAGAAGTGTGCTCTCAGCATCTTGATCCTGCTGCTTTTCCTGCTACCTGTTTCCGCATCTCCCCGCCATGATGGATTCTTATTCCTCTAGAGCTGTAAGGCCAATGAATGCTTCTCCCCAAGTCACCTTTAGTCATGGTGTCTTAATACCATGCAACACCAAGCCACAGAAAAATAACTGATACAGAAGTTGATACTAGGCAGTGGCCTGTTTCTGTGAAGAGCCTGATGTTGTTTGTCTGTTTATTTTTATTTGGGAAATATGAAAGACTTTGGAACATTTGGACTAGAGAAGTAATTGACTGCTGTAAGCAGAGCCTAAAGCGCCATCCTCATCGCAGCCTGGGAGACAGTGGTGCTGTAGTGACAGGAGCAAAGGAGACTGGAGGGGCCTTGCCTAGGAGGGTTCAGAGGAAATCAAGGACTTTAACAGTAACCAGAATAGAGGTCATTCTTATGATAGTTTGTCAAAGACTCTAGCCACCTTCTCCCCTTGTCCTAAGAACTTGCCTGAGGCTAAAATAAAAAGCAGTGGGCCAATTTCCATGGTAGAGGAGGTTTCAGGAGCATAACATGGAATCTGTGGCACAACTGTCAGTGATAGAACTTAGGGGCAGGGTCCATGATACAAAAGAGCAAGCAGAGCAGATGGAAAGAAAAAGCGTAGGCTTACACAAAACAGAGCTAATGAAGCTAACACTAGAGCCAAGGCAGCTCAGGAAGAGAGGCTGTGGAGAGGCCTGCTCAGTCCTGGGACAAGGGAAAGGGTGCACTCAGAAGAACACCCACGCTGCCAAGCTTCCAGCCTGTGAAGGAGAGCCTTTGGGGTCTTCTGCCCATATGAATAAAAACAACCGAATTAAAAAAAAAAAAAACCAAACAAATCAAAACTGCTGTTCATGTGGTTCAAGGGAGCCAGGATCAGTCCCAAGCTGGCAGCTAAACCTGACATCGTCATCTCTGGTGGTTTAAATGAGAATGGGTTTATATATTTGAGTGTTTGGTCCCCAGTTAATGGAACTGTTTGGAAAGGATTAGGAGGTGTGGTCTCATTGGAGGAGGTGTGGCCTCGTTGGAGGAGGTGTGGCCTCATTGGAGGAGGTGTGGCCTCGTTGGAGGAGGTGTGTCACTGGAGTGAGCTTTGAAGTTTCAGAAGCCCACATCAGGCCATATCTCTCTTTGCCTGCTGCCTGCCAACCAGGATGTAAGCTCTTAGCTACCACCGCATTGTGATCCCTGCTTGCCTACTGCTGGGCTCTCTGCCATGATGATCACGGACTAACTCTGGAACTGTAAGCAAGCCCCCTATTGAATGATTCCTTTGTATGATGCCTTGGTCATTGAGTTTCTTCACCAAAATAGAACAGTAACTAAGACATCATCCACGAGATACTGGCTTTACAGGCATGAAGGATGCAAGAGTGAAAAGTTCAGGATTCTTCCTCCATAATTTCAGGAAACCACTGAGGCTTAGGCTGTGTGTGACAGGAGAGTCCCTGAGGGAAGGCCTTGAGAGGTCATTGTCTGAGACGGAATAGAAAGCCTGGTTGTGGTGGAGACCCCAAGATGTTGGAGATGCCAGAAGAGTGAGGTATCTACCAAGGAGAGCTGCATTTAGGGATGGAACCAGCCTGAGAGAGATACATGTTACAGGCAGCAAAACTAGTGGGTGGAGCCGTCTAATCCCTGTGTGATTAAAGTCTCAGCCATTGGACATGGAGCTGGAGGGCTTATCAGTCACCCTGCTTTGGTCTGGTCTTGCTTCGGTCCTGTATTTCTTCTATGCCCCTATTCCTTGTATTTGGAAGTATGTATTCGATTTTTTGATTTTTATAGAGGTTTGCAATTGAGAGATCACATTGAGGCCCAGAAGGGACTTTGGGCCTTTAACTAATGTTGCTACTCTGAAAGACTACCAGGGCTTTCGAAGTTGGACCAAATGTGTATGTATTATGATGTGGCCATGAGCCTCTGGGGGCCAGGGATTGGAATGTGGTCGTTTGAATGAGAAATGTCCCACAAAGGCTCTGGTATTTGAACACGTGGTGTCCAGTTGGTAGCACTGGAGTTGGGGAGCCTTGGATGTGCTCCTGTCAAAGGAAGTGTGTCACTGGGGGCGGGCCTTGAAAGATGCTAGCCTTGCTCCACTTCCTAGTAACTCTGGGTGATTTGTATATGCTCGGCCTGGGGAGTGGCACTATTAGGTGGCACTAGGCTTTGTTGGAGTGGGTGTGGCCTTGCTGGAGTGGGCGTGGTCTTGTTGAAGTAGGTGTGTTACTGTGGGCATGGGCTATAAAACCCTCATCCTAGCTGCCTGGAAGCCAGTATTTTGCTAGCAGCCTTCAGATGAAGATGTAGAACTCTCAGCTCCTCCTGCACCATGCCTGCCTGGATGCTGCCATGCTCCTGCCTTGATGATAATGGACTGAACCTCTGAACCTGTAAGCCAGCCTCAACTAAATGGTGTCCTTATAAGACTTACCTTGGTCATGGTGTCTGTTCACAGCAGTAAAACCTTCACTAAGACACTCTTTCTGTTTCGTGCGTACATTTGTAAATGTGGGCTCCCAGCTTCCTGTCCTTTTTCCATAAGTCATGCTTTGTCACGGTGTTTTATCACAGCAACAGAAAAGCAGTGTAGCGCCTCATAACCACAGGCTCCTTTAAAGACAGAATAGACACGTACCATAGCCTTAGGTTTTTCTAGGGGTAGTCGGGGGAAGTTCATTTGAAATGGTGAAATCTTCAGTAGTGTGTGGGATGTCGAAACACACGTTAATTCCCAGCGTGTGCTCTGAATTTGTTATGAGCATTAGCAGATATACCCATGCTGTTCACAATGTATCTGAAGATAGTTGACTTTATTTCCTGGTCCAGTGGACACCAGTGCTCTGGAGCCTTGGAATGAGGCCTTTGGTCTCTTAGAGCTGCCTTTATTAGAAGAGTGTGGCAAGCTGTTCCTTCCCCTTGAGAGCCAGGTGGTGGTCTGGGAACGCCCCTTTCCCAAGTACAAGAAACTACCGATTTCTTCAGGGAGGGCTAGATCAGCCTCGGCTTCTTCGAATACTTTTGGAGGGTGGGATACTGGTGGTAAAGCATGGGGCTACAGACATTGTTAATTAAAAAGTCAAAATAATAGAGAATGCAATATGAAAACACCATGTCTTCCTTAATTAATATATGGAATCATTGCTTCCTCGTTCAGCATTCCAAAGGGAACAGAGAGGGAAGCGTCCTGTATATTGCTGCTCTCCTGTTCATCTAGAAGACATGGTAACATGTTGAGAGCTCTTTGGTTATACCCAGGTAGGAGTCACGGGTAGATAGGCAAGGGAAAGCCTTTCCCGATGCTGGCCTATGGCAGCTTTCCTGTCCCCAAGTGTTTCACAGCAGCGAAGCAGACAGAAGCATCAGAAAGCAGTATCCCTATTTTATAGTCCACACGTGGTGACCCTTAGCCCTTGGCAGCAGCCGTTGTGACAGCTCTCAACCTGAGTTCCTTGGCTTTGAAGACTTGATATGTCATTGCAATCTCCAATTCCCCTCTGACTTGTCATGGTTGGCTTCTGAGAGCTCAGGTCCCTATATTTGACAGGCCCAATAATAATAAGGAAGGGCCCACTGACCAGCAGGCTCTGAGGGCCAACTAGTGAGACTCAGAAAGGCTGCAGAGCAGACAAGCTCAGCCAGCAGGGGACGATCCTCCAGGGTGGGCCGTCAGTGCTCATTCATCACTGCCAGAATACCTCCGGCTAAACCCTTGCCAGCGCCTCAAGCCTTTTCTTTAACTCTCCCCCTAGGTCTTTAGCGATCAAGGAATTCTTTTCAAGGCCAAAGTCTAATCATATCTTGAAGCCGGAAGATTGTCTCTCTGAGCCGTGCACAATCTTGCAGTTGGACATGAGAACCGTGCAGGTCTCTGACCTGGAGGTGAGAGATGGGCGTGCTTCTGACATTACATTGCTTCATGAGACACTGGGTATCAAGAGCAGACATGTAGCAAGTGTCTCGTGTGTGTGTGCGTGTGCGTGCTTGTGTGTGTGTGTGTGTGCGCGTGTGCGTGTGCGTGGTGGGGTATCTTAGTGATGACTGTATTACACCAGTAAATAAACTATGTTTTCCTTATGTTCTATTTTGGTTATATCTTTCATGTTTTTCTATATATTTAATCTCTTCACTGTCTTCGGTTATTCTTTTTACATTTATTTGATATTCTTGGCATTCTAAAAACCGTACAAATTATATTCCGTTTATTGTGGTATCGTAATTATGTGTAACAAATTCTGTCAGCGGTTTGCATCCCTATCAATGACAAAAATTCTCGACACCTCTCCCGTGGTTAGTTAGGTCCTGTGACCGCTGGGTGGGCAAAGGAGTTTGGGATGGATGTTGGAGCCCAAGCCGCGTGAGAGACTATCCGCAGGATCCAGGATGGCTTGCTCAGATGAGATTAGGGTTGGGGGTATTGGGATTGGCACCGGTCTGCGGCACCAACATGTTATCCTGTGTTCGGGGCCAGACCATGCGTGGTGAGCTGCGATTTGACATTCAAAAGGCTGGGACGCTGCATGGTTTTACAGCTTGGTTCAGTGTGCACTTCCAGAGCCTGGAGGAGGGCCAGCCTCAGCAGGTGCTCAGCACGGGCCCGCTGCACCCGTAAGTGAGCCTACGGGGTGGGGGTGGGGGTGGGGGGAGCTGAGGGAGGTGGTGGGGTTAGGCAGGGGGATAAGGAGTGGCTAGAAGCAGGCTGGCTTGCTCTGGGTACCCTCAACCAGCCACGTGGGGTGGTAAGGGGTGCTTTGGGTATCCTTCACCAAGAGATGAGACTTCCTGAGAGGTTTTCCTAGTGTAGAAGGGCATCCTAGATTGGAGCTTCACTCCCCTGACATCTCCTGGCCCCTCAGCCCACGAGGTTGGATAAATCACTGGGGTGGCATGATGCCATTCAACCTCTTGCTTTTCCATGAAGGTGGTAGGTTGAGTCAGCTGTGTGTGCCCCGCATCCACCCCTGTGGTCCAGATCAGAGAGGAAAGGATGGACAGGGACATTTGAAGAGTGACTGGAACCAAAGATCACTCAGTCACTGTGCCCTTTTCTATCCTCTGGGCCTGGGGACACAGAACCCAATGTAGTCACTCAGCCCTGTATAGGTCACCCAGGTGAACCTTCCTCGCCTTCTGGAACCCAAGCCATCTCTGTAATGTCCCCTCTGCTACATCTGGAGCAGGGTGTCAGGGTGTGTGGTGTAGTTCTGATCCTGTAAAGACTTCAGATCATAGGGTTGGCTATGCGAGGGCGTCACTGGTTAGCATGAGACTAAGCTCCATGTTCCTAGGTTCCTGGGCAGGACAGGCTGTCAGTGCAGAGGACCTTATTGGGGCTGCCAGACGAGACTTGTAAGTGGCCACTCCTGTCTTGCAGCACCACACACTGGAAGCAGACCTTGTTTATGATGGATGACCCAGTCCCAGTCCACACAGGAGATGTGGTCACGGGTTCTGTTGTGTTACAAAGAAATCCAGTATGGAGAAGGCACATGTCCGTCTCTCTGAGCTGGGTTGTCACGTCCGCACTCGATCCCACGTCTCAAAGAGTAAGATACTTCTTTGTCAAAAATTAGGTCCTATAGGGGGCCAGATCTCAGAGAGACCACTCTGTGTGGTTATTAAGAACAGTGACAGATGCGTGTCCCCTGTCATGGTTGGCTTAGCCTTTCCTGTATCATTTATAATCTTCATCCAGGACAAAGGTGTTATTGGATAGAGTCCTCATTTCCTATTATGGGATATGGACCATTTAAGAAGGTAAATGTTTAATACTCACTTAACGTAGCTGTTCAGAGAAATGCTATGCCTGCCTGGGGCTGCTACTTGCACTTTTCTTGGAAGAGACATGTGTGAAGTGTGAAGGACATTTTCCAGATGTAGAATGACCTGGGGTACATGGAGTTGGGTTGGGGGGTCAGGCCTCAGGTCTTAAAGGGCTCCTGGAAATTAAAGCTATGTTTTCAGATGCAGCATTAATGTAGGAGAGAGAAGGAAAATAATCAAGTGGTTCTGGTTTTGGCAATTTTATATTCAGTGTCAAGATGTTTGTCATATAAGTATGGGCGTTCGGAATGCCGTTCCACCCATTGTCAAGTTATTTGGAAATGTCAATCAAACAGAAATGGTGAATTGGCTCTTTTTAAATTCTGTCTTTTACAGGTTGGAGAGAAAGTCTTTCCGATTTGGAGGTGACTGACGGTTAGGCAGGGCGTGGGAGTCGTGGTCATGGTATGCATCTCGGTGGAAGAAGATGCACCTGGCCACCTACTGTGATGTCCACACTCACCCGTCCCATGCTGTCCCCTTCCCACCTAGCAGGTGACACCGGACCCCTCACAGCTCACCCCCCAGTGTCATTTCTCCTGTAGGCTGTGTGTATAGGTATTCATCCTGTGGTGCCTGTCGGCTGCCAGTGGTGACCGTGTTCCCAGCTGGGAGTAGTTGTAGACCCCCCCGACACACATTTCAGCTCGTGTACCTGTGACTGTGATGTCTGCACCTTGTGTCAGTGGTGTCCTTGATGCCCTTGGCCAGCTGCTGCACCTGTGGATGGTGACTCACAGAACCGTGCTCCGGTGGGAGAGATGGCCAAGCACCCATGTCTTGGTGCAAGGACTGGAGGTGGCAGCGTGTGCAGTGGGCTCTGCATGGGTAGCTGCGTGTTACGTCTTATGGGTAAATTATATGTGGGACATAGTACATGCTCAATAAATATTTTTTAATGAACAAATCTTCTCTCTCCTGTTTCTGTGAATATACAATGTTTTTCATAAGTGTGGTGTGGTGGTCTGGATGAAAATGGCCCCCATAGGGAATGGCACTATCAGGAGGTGTGTCCTTGTTGAAGGAGGTGTGGCCTTGTTGGAGGAAATCCATCACTGGGGTGGGCTCTGAGGTTTCAGATGCTTTAGTGAGGCCCAGGCTTCCTGCTGCCTGCCTATCCAGATATAGAACTCTCAGATACCTCTCCAGCTACATGTCTGCCTGCGTGCTGCCATGCTTCCCATCATGCTGATGAGGGACCAACCCTCTGAACTGTATGTCAGCCCCAGGTGGATCTCTGGGTTTGAGGCCAGCCCGGTCTACAGAGTGAGTTCCAAGACAGCCAGGGCTACACAAAGAAACCCTGTCTTGAGTTGGGGTTGGGGGGGGAAGGAAACTATAGCAGTAGACACCCCATTTCTACAACAATCCTGATTCATTCAAGGCTACTTAGGAGGTATTTCAGTGAGTGTTCCTGGTAGAGACTCTTAGACTCCAGTTATTCCTGTTTCAGTGAGGAACTTGGTATAATGGCCTTCCCACGTCCCTACACGTCATTCCTCTTTCTGAATCATTTTGGTGTTTCGGTAGAGGAAGCCTTCAGAGAAGAATGCATCCTGCCTCATGAATGTTGAGTCATGAGAGTTAAGGTGAGCCAGAAAGTGTCTCTTCCATTTAGAGCTGGATTCATCCCAGGTGAAGAGCAAATGCAAAGCATGGTGTATGCGTGCCCAGGAGTGCCTCTTCACCCCACGGCTAGATGACGTGTCATTCAAATGCATGGCCCTTGAGTTCTTCAGGCAGTAGAGGAGTAAGCCTTTATCAAGAGTGTTACCTGTGGCATCCTCATACTACCTCAGTCTGCCTAGTGCTAGGATTGCAAGGTTGAGCTGTCACACATGGCCTGAGAAAATATTACTTTAACATGTAAATAATTACATGCCTGGGAATAAAGGCAAGCAACATGTAGAAGTCTATCTCCCCAATAGCTTTACCATATAGACATGTTTACCACACACACACACACACACACACACACACACACACACACACGCATACACACACACACACATGCATACACACACACACACACACGCATACACACACACACACACATACACACACACACATATACACACACACACACATACACACACACACATATACACACACACACACACACACACACACACGCATACACACACACATGCATACACACACACATACACACACACACGCACACACGCACGCACACGCACACACACGCACACGCACACACACACGCACGCACGCACACACACGCACGCACACACGCATACACACACACACACACACACACACACACACACACACACACCACATTTTGGGAGCAACTTTTACATTGGCGACCTTAAATCATTACCTACTTACGGAAGAATTCTAAGTGCTACCATGCAGTCTGGAAGTTACCCATGATGACAGTCAACAGTCCTTAATCCCTGGTGTCAGCTGACACACGCCTTTCCCCACAAAAGATTTCCTTAATCTCAAGAAGATTCTCTCTGGCCTATCCGCCTTGTTCAGATTTTCTTAAAAGAACCACAAACTAGTTATTAAAAGATAGTATTAGCTGGACGGTGGTGGCGCGTGCCTTTGATCCCAGAAATCTGGAAGCAGAGGCAAAAGGATCTCTGAGTTCAAGACTGGCTAAATCTGCAGATTGAGTTCCGGGCAGCCAGGGCTACATAGAAAAATCCTGTCTCAAATTCTGCTGTTTTTTTTTTTTCCCCGGATTTACCAGTAGATGGCACCCTGTATATGTTGCAGTTAGCTGGCTTTTTGCAAGCCTCCTTTCCTCTCCAGACAGGAAAATTCCCCCCAGTTTTACCAGTCCACTCTCGGAGTCACACACCCTGGCCCCTCCCCTAGTACCTCCCCTGGGCTCTACACCGAAGGGTTGTTCCCTAGCCTTAGCTGAGGCCCCAGTCCCGACCTGTTTCACGTGGCAAGGTCCTCAGACCTAGAAATGATCCCGGGTGCTGGAACTCCCGCCCCACTGCCGGAGGACAGAGGGGGCGCGGTGGGGCCACTGCTCCCTGCTCGGTTTGGGCCTCAGCAGCACGAGTGGGCGGTGGGCAGGCTGCGTCTGCTCTGCTTTGCAGCTGGGCTCCTTCCACTGACGGCCTCACTCCTGCAGTTTTTGGAAACCCAGGACCCTTTACAGGGCTCCCTAACCCTGTTCCTTTCCCATCTGCGCCACCTCTTCCACATCCCTTTTCCTCCCCCCAACCTCAGGCCGGTCCACGTTCGTTCCATCTACCTCCACACCCTGACCCCATCCCTATCTAACCCATTTCATTTTCTGGATCTATTACCCCTCGTTTGTTCCCCTCTGTTTCTATCATTATGGCTCCCCAGAGAGATATCCAGTTTTCCTAACCTCCTCACTTCCATCCCCAACTTTTGGTCTCATTGCGGTCCAGACTCCACTCAGGTCCCAGTCTTTAATTGTCAGTCATCTGAGCCACGGATCCCTCCTGGGACCCGGGGCAACGACTTAGAGGAACAGTATCGCCCCTTCCTGACGGATCCATCTTTCTTTCTCTACTTCTGTATCCGTGGTAGACTCAGACTCCACGCCCCAGCTCCACCCCACTTTTTCTGAGAAGCCCCTAGCCCTAACTGCCCCCACTAGAACCTGTCTTCCGCACCCCATCGCATGACCTGGGATGACTGCCAGTAACTCCTAACTCTGAGTCTGTAGGAGAGGATGAGGTTGGAGCACGGAGTCACACTCATAGCTGAGGCCTCTTTGCCACAGGCTTCCAAGACGGGCTCAGGACAAACTTGTTAGTACCTCTGTCAACTTTAATGATAACACACTACTACGTAGAGAAATAAATATGATGATGCAAGCTTCTTCTTTTGTTTATTTTATTTTTTATGTCTGTGGGTTGTTTGCCTGCGTGTATGTCTGTGCTTGGCATTTGTGCCTGGTGCTTGCAGAAGATGGAAGAGGGAGAAGAACCCTCTGGAACTGGGGTTCACGATCATTGATCATTGCGAGCAACCAAGTGGATGCTGGGAATTGAACTCAGATTCTCTGGAAGAGCAGCCAGTGCTCTTAACCAATGAGACATCTCTCTAGCCCCATATATGCCTTTTAGGTAAATAGGCGTGATGGGGAGGAAGGAAGATTACTGAAAGAATAAAGACCTGTGCATTGCTGACGGCTCTAGCACCAGAGAGGTGGGCGGCAGAAGAGAGAGCATACAGGTGGCTTCTAAATGATTCTTGGTGTCTTGTAAAGGTCTGTTCTTTGAAACTGCGGTGGAAAGCAGATTGCTCATCCATGAAAATGACTTCATTCGAGACACGTAGTAAGAGAAAAATCGTGGGGGACAAGACCATAGTGACTGTAGAGCGAGGCGCTCTTTTGGGAAAGATGACGTTGGTAAAGATGTCGCTTCTGAATCAGGATGGGGGGGGGGGCACTGACAAGAGCAAATAAGGAACCACAGATTGTTTGGGGGACACAGTTCAATCATGCAGCTTATTATAGCACTGAAGACAAAATGTCAGGAGCTTGGAGCAGCGGGCCCCCATCACAGCCACAGCCGAGAAGCAGAGAGTGTGAGCCGAGAGCACTTGGCTTGCTTTCTCCCTTTTATGCAGGTTAAGATCCCCACGCAGGGAATGGTCTTGCCCACAGTTGAAAAGGTTTTCCCAGGGAGAGTCACCTAATCAAGATAATCCCACACAGACATACTCAGAGACCAATCTTAATCTAGGTATGCAAGTCTGACTACAGATTTATCTTAGTTAGTTCTAGATGCTGTCATACTGACAGCCGGCAACATCCACTGGAGTCCTAACGCCAGGACAGGTTCCACGAGGAAGGGGCCACATCGTTAATGGCTCCCATTCTGTTTTTCCATTAAAAAAAAAAAAACTACCACGATAAAATTATACAGATGTATGAGGGTACACTGTGTGATGTTTTAAAAAAAAAAATATATATATATGCCCATATATGCATATATATGCATATATATGCAAATAATAAAAATTAGCATATCCATCAATCATTTACCATTTTCTTGTGGTACAAGAATTAGAATCACTTAGTGATTTTGAAATCTGCCTCATTGTTCACTCTGGTCACTTTATTGATAGACTGCTAGGATTTAGTCTTTCAGGTCTTTCTGCTTGTTTGCTGGGCTCCTTTTCTGTAACTATCCTGGCCAAATGTTTCTTAGTTCCTATCACATGCTCTCACTCAATCCAACAGAGCAGCGATGAGTTTCCGAAAACCACGAGATTTTAAAACTGCCATCTTAGACGGATGGGCTGAGTCTTAAATCTGGAATGTTTTGTCTGTCTCAGGAACCGCTGCAGAATTAATCCCCACTAATTACTTATCACCACCAGGGGGCGCGCTGGCTGCTTGTCTCAAGAGCTTTATCCTTCCTCTGAGCTTTTGACAAACGATGCCATTCATCCTCCCTGGCAGCCCCTTCAAACTTACGTTTTACTAAACAAAATGAGGTTTTGACTGAAATGTTTTCCTCTTTTGTCGTAACCTCCAAGAGGGGGAGCCGCTAACACAAATTTTACCATGCAAATTTCTTCCCATTATAAGTGTAGTTTGAATGAAAAGCAAGCCAGTTGGCAGTCCCCTCCATGGCCTCTGCATCAGTTCCTGCCTCCGCGATCCTGCCCTGTGTGAGTTCCTGCCCTGACTTCCTTCCATGATAAACAGCAACATGGAAGTGTAAGCCCAATAAACCTTTTTCTCCCAATTTGATTTTGACCATGGTGTTTTATTGCAGCGATAGAACCCTAACTCAGACAAGTTGGTATCAAATAGTGAGGTAGTCCTGCAACAGACCTGACCCTGTTTTGGGGAGGATTGTGGAAGGACTTTGGAACTTTGGGCTAGAAGAACCATTGAGCGTTGAGAGCTCAGTGGGATGTTCTTTCTTTCGGAGCTTGGAAGAGAAGAATGTTGAGAGCCATGCTGTGCAGAGGACGGAGGCCTGGCTTGTGACGTTCCAGAGGGACATTCAAGTCGGTCACAGCTGCTTGCTATTTTGAATTAAGATTCTGTCATTCTGGTCAGCTGGGGCTGAAGAGACAGCTTCGGTTATAATTATCGAGAAACCGGCACCGCTGAAGTGAAATCTCTGTGTTCCAGGGACAATTGATGTCCCTTAGCTCAGCCGGAGCTAAGAAATTAGTGGTGACTAAATGAAGACCAGCTCAACGTGAAATCTGGGAAGTGTTTCCTGAGAGCATGGAGAAGCTGTGTTCCAGAGATAGCCAAGGTTGTACCTCCTGCTGGTGGCTGACCTTGTGATGTGTAAGAGTCACCCAGGTGGTACTGGTTGGGGCATGAAGGGTAATGAAGAGCAGCTGAGGCTTGGCTTTCTGAGAAGCCAGGAGAGACCATGGGTAAAGGTGTAGCCACAGTGGCTGTTGAAGGCCCAGGACTGAAGGGGTCATGCAAAGAACTAGAGGGTCGGCACCGTGAAGAGAGCCTATGAGAGGACATTGTTGAAAGTGCCGCCTAGTAGAAGCAGTAGAACCCAGTGTATTGGAGATGTCAGGACCGTGGGATGAGCACCAAGAACAGCAGCAGCAGCAGTGGAGTGGAGCCAGCCAGAGCCTAGAAGACAAGCTGTGTGCTGCAGAAGGTAGACCCAAACCCACTGGAGGAGCCCAGAAAATAGTGAGTGAATCCCAGATACTGGACATTGAGTTATTTACATTTTTACAGTTGGTTTTACTTGGTTCAGATTGGGACTGTGCCTTGTTCCTTACTTCTTGAGGAAGGTATTTAATTTAAATTTGATTTTTACAGGCGCCCATACTGAACAACCTTGAACTTTTAAAAGAGATTTTAGATTTAAAGAGAGTTTGGACATTTTAAAGAGATAGAAATTTTAGCATGCATGAATTTTTAAAGACTGTGGGACTTTTGAGGTTATTTATGTTTTTAATGAGAGATCTTGGGGTTGAATAAAAAAATGTTTACAGCTTAATAGTGATGTGTTTTTGTGTCAGGTTGACAAGGGGTCACTTGTGCTGGATAGTTTTGTGTCAAATTGACACACAAATTAGAGGTATTTAAAAGGAGAGAGCCTTAATTTAGAAAATGCTTCCATAAAAATCCGGCTGTAAGGCATTTTCTTAATTAGTTATTGATGGGAGAGGGCCCAGCCCATTATGGATGGTGCCATCCCTGGGCTGGTGGTCTATAGAAAGCAGGCTGGGGGCTGGAGATATGGCTCAGTGGTTAAGAGTACTGGCTGCTCTTCCAGAGGCCCTGAGTTCAATTCCCAGTAACCACACGGTAGCTCACAACCATCTGTAATGGGCTCCGATGCCCTCTTCTGGTGTGTCTGAAGACAGCTTATAGTGTACTCATAAATAAATAAATAAATAAATAAATAAATCTTTAGAAAGAGAGAAAGAACAGGCCATGGGAAGCAAGGCAATAAGTAGCACTCCTTCATGGCTTCTGCACTGGTCCCTGACTCCATGATCCTGTTTTGAGTTCCTGTCCTGACTTCATTCAGTGATGAACAGCGATGTGGAAGTGTAAGCTGAATAAAGCCTTTTCTCCCTTTTGGTCCTGGTGTTTCATCACAGCAATAGAAACCCTAACTAAGACAGTCATTGGTTGATATCTCTGGAAATGGAGGAGGAGTGTATCTGAAGGAGAGGAAACGGCGTGGGGTGGGGCTGGAGGAGTGGAGGGAGGGGAAACTGTGGTTGGGATGTATTGTATGAGAGAAGAATTCTTAAGAACGAGTATAGTCAGCCGGGTGGTGGTGGCGCACGCCTTTAATCCTAGCATTTGGGAGCCAGAGGCAGGTGGATTTCTGAGTTCGAGGCCAGCCTGGTCTACAGAGTGAGTTCCAGGACAGCCAGGGCTACACAGAGAAACCCTGTCTCAAGAACTTGTATAGTCAATGACCATAGTGTTCTTTATAAAAGATAGAGCTAGGAAAAACTAAAAATACGATATTTATTAAACAAATTATGATGCGTATATTAGGTGACAGTTACTGAAATAGTTAAAGATTCTACTGATGTAGATGGCTGTAAAAGATTACTGTTATAAAACATCAGTATACATTCTCATTTATATAAAATCTTATATGAGTGTATGTCGCAGAAATATTTAATCCCAACCTGGGGTTTCTACATAGCCTTTGGCCATTTAGTTCTTGGATAAAAGACACACACACAACCTTTATATTTACAGTAAGTGTCAATCAGCATAAGAGCTGGGCAGGTATCTACCCTCTATGCTATTATGTGTTTCGCAACCAATAATCCTGTTATATAATTTGCCATCTTTTGTGTGAGCTGCTCTTAACTCCAGTTATCCAACCCACATGACCATTATTTTATAACTCACCTAACCCCATGGCAGCTTCCTCCTCTTCTCACCTTCCCCTCTCCCTCATGGTTCTCCACAACCCCATGTCTGCCTGGATGCTGCCATGTTCCTGCCTTGATGATAATAGACTGAACCTGTAAGCCAGCCCCAATTAAATGTTGTCCTTTATAAGAGTTGCCCTGGTCATGGTGTCTGCTCACAGCAGTAAAACCTTAACTAAGACATACAACAAATCCTACTGTGCTGAGATTGCTCACAATGTTTCCTCTAAGAACTAAAAGTCGTCGTAGAAAGTGCAGCACAGCTGGCCATCAGAGCCACCAATCCCAATGCCAGGCGACACAGGAAGAAAATGAATGGATGGCTTGCATGCGTGTTCTGTGTTTAGATAAAACCACAAAATCTGAAAGAAACATCAAAGTTCTAATAGAACACCTAGAAGAAAATTACATCCAGTTGTGTGCTGGGTTTTTCTGCTTCAGCTGCTCAGAGGACTTCTGTCTCCTCTAGGCTGACTTAGCCCATGGGGATTTGGAGGCCACATGCTCACTCATTTCTCCAGCTCTGTTCTCTAAAATCCTGCCTTACAAATCCTTCCTGCTAGCAGTGTGGAACCATGCCCATATATATTACATACTTACATAATATCTTTTAAAAATAATTTAAAAAATTTATTGGTTATTTTATTTATTGACATTTCAAATATTAACTCCCTTCCCAGTTTCCCCACAAACTCCCTCTCCCTTCCTCTTTCTCCCCTGCCTCTATGAGGGTGCTCTCCCACCCACCCACCCATTCCTGCCTCCTTGCATTGGCATTCCCCTACCCTGGTTCATTGAGCCTCCACAGGACCAAGGGCCTCCCTGCCCATGGAGGCCCGACAAGGCCATCCTCTGCTACATATGCAGCTGGAGCCGTGGGTCCCTCCATGTGTACTCTTTGGTTGGTGGTTTAGTCCCTGGGAGCTTTGGGAGTCTAGTGGGTTGATATTGTTGTTCTTCCTATGGGGTTGCAACCCCCTTCAGCTCCTTCAGTCCTTGCCCTAACTCTTCCATGAGGGTCCCTGCTCCCAGTCCGATGTTTGGCTGCAAGCATCCTCATCTGTATTGGTCAGGCTCTGGCAGAGCCTCTCAGGGGACAGTTATAACAGGCTCCTGTCAGCAAGTGCTTCTTGGTAGCAGCAATAGTGTCTGGGACTGGTGTATGCAGATGGGATGGATCCCTAGGTGGGGCAGTCTCTGGATGGCCTGTCCTTCAGTCTCTGCTCCATTCTTTGTCCCTGCTTTCCTTTCAACAGGAGCAATTCTGGGTTAATATTTTTGAGATGGGTGGGTGGCCCCATTCCTCAACCAAGGGCCATGCATATCCACTGGATATGGTCTCTGCAGGTTCTGTCATCCCTCTGTCGGGTATTTCAGCTAATGTCATCCCCGTTGGGTCCTGGGAACCTCTTAGATTCCTGGCATCTGGGACTTTCTAGTGGCTACCCCCAGCTTCCCCTCCCCCACTGCTATTCTCCTCCTTTCAAATTCCTGACTCTCTGTACTTCTCCCCCATCTCCTCCCATATCTGAACTGCCCCCTTTCCCTCTCTCTCCTCTCTCCTTCTTAGATTCCTCTCTCCCTCTATTTTCTATTTTCTTCTTCCTTCTGAATAGGACTGTAGCATCCACACTTTGGTGTGGTCTTCTTTCTTCTTGGGTTTTATATGGTCTGTGAGTTATATTGTGGGTATTTTGAGCTTCTTTTGGCTAATATCCACTTATCAGTGAGTGCATACTATGTGTGTTTTTTTTTTTTGTGACAGGGTTACCTCACTCAGGATGATACTTTCAAGGTCCATCCGTTTGCCTGAGAATTTCATAAAGTCATTGTTTTTAATAGCTGAGCAGTACTCAGTTGTGGAAATGTGCCACATTTTCTGAACATAGTGGAGCATGTGTCCTTGTTATATATTGGAGCATCTTTTGGATATATGCCCAGGAGTGGTATAGCTGGGTCCTCAGGTAGAACTATTTGCTATTTTCTGAAGAACCACCAGATTGATTTCCAGAGTGGTTGTACCAGCTTGCAATCCCACCAGCAATGGAGGAGTGTTCCTCTTTCTCCACATCCTCGCCAGCATCTACTGTCACCTGAGTTTTTGATCTTAGCCATTCTGACTGGCGTGAGGTGGAATCTCAGGGTCGATTTGATTTGCATTTTCCTGATGACTAAGGATGTTGAACATTTCTTTAAGTGTTTCTCAGCCATTCAAAATTCCTCAGTTGAGAATTCTCTGGTTAGCTCTGTAGCTCATTTTTAAATACAGTTATTTGGTTCTCTGGAGTCTAACTTCTTGAGTTCTTTGTGTATTTTAAATTTTACCATCCCTCTATCGGATGGTAAAGATCTTTTCCCAATCTGTGGGTTGCTGTTTTGTCTTATTAACAGTGTCCTTCACCTTACAGAAGTGTTTCAATTCTATGAGGTTCCATTTGTCAATTCTTGATCTTAGAGCATAAGCCATTGGGGTTCTGTTCAGGAACGTTTCCCCTGTGCCAGTGTATTCGAGATTCTTTCCCACTTTCTCTTCTGTTAGAATCATCATATCTAGTTTTATATGAAGGTCCCTGATCCACTTGGACCTGAGCTTTGTACAAGGAGATGAGAATGGATCCTTTGCATTCTTCTACATGCTGACCACCAGTTGAACCAGCACCATTTGCTGAAAATTCTGTCCTTTTTCCACTAGATGGTTTTAGCTCCTTTGTCAAAGATCAAGTGACCATAGGTGTGTGGGTTCATTTCTGGGTCTTCAATTCTATTCCATTGATCTTCCCATCTGTCTCTGTACCAATACCATGTGGTTTTTAATCACCATTGCTGTGTATTACAGCTTGAGGTCAGGCATGGTGATTCCCCCAGAAGTTCTTTTATTGTTGAGAATGGTTTTTGCTATCCTGGGTTTTTGTTATTCCAGGTAAATTAAGAATTGCTCTTTCTATCTCTGTGAAGAATTTTGATGGACATTGCATTGAATCTGTAGATTGCTTTTGGTAAAATGGCCATTCTCACTATGTTAATCCTACTGATCCATGAGCATGGGAGATCTTTCCATCTTCTGAGGTCTTCTCCAATTTCTTTCTTCAGAGGCTTGAAGTTCTTGTCACATAGGTCTTTCACTTACTTGGTTAGCGTCACACCAAGATGTTTCATATTATTTGTGACTATTATAAACAGTGTTGTTTCCCTAATTTCTTTCTCAGCCTGTTTATCCTTTGAGTAGAGGAAGGTTACTGATTTGTTTGAGTTAATTTTCTATCCAGCCACTTTGCTGAAGTTGTTTATCAGCTGTAGGAGTTCTCTTGTGGATTTATTTTTTTTGGTGTGTCACTTATGTATACTATCATGTCATCAGCAAATAGTGAAATCTTGACTTCCTCCTTTCCAATTTGTATCCCTTTGATCTCCTAATGTTGTCTAATTGCTCTGGCTAGAACTTCACGTACTATATTGATTAGATAGGAGGAGAGTGGGCAGCCTTGTCTTGTCCCTGATTGTAGTGGGATTACTTCAAGTTTCTCTCCATTTAGTTTGATGTTGGCTACTGGTTTGCTGTATATTGCTTTTATTATATTTAGGTATGGGCCTTGAATTCCTGATCTCGCCAATACTTTTAGCATGAAGGGGTGTTGTATTTTGTCAAAGGCTTTTTCAGCATCCAATGAGATGATCATGTGTTTTTCTTGTTTCAGTTTGATTACATAGTGGATTGTGTTGATGTATTTTCATATATTGAACCATCCCTGCATTCCTGGGATAAAGCCTACTTGATCACGGTGGATGATCGTTTGGATGTGTTATTGGATTCAGTTTGCAAGAATTGATATTGAGTAATCTTGCATCAATATTCTGAGGGAGATTGTTCTGAAGTTCTCTTTCTTTGTTGGGTCTCTGTGTGGTTTTGGTTATCAGCCTAACTGTGGCTTCATAGAATGTATTGGGTAGTATTCCTTCTGTTTCTATTTTATAGAATTGTTTGAGAAGTATTGGCATTAGGTCTTCTTTGAAGGTCTGAAAGAATTCTGCACTAAAACCATCTGGTCCTGGGGATTTTTTGGTTGGAAGATTTTTTAATGACTGCTTCTATTTCCTTAGGGGTTATGGAACTGTTTTGATGGCTTATCGGATCCTGATTTAACTTTGGTACCTGGAATATGTCTAGAAAATCATCCATTTCATCTAGATTTTCCAGTTTGGTTGAGTATAGGCTTTTGTAGTAGGATCTGAGGATTTTTAAAATTTCTTCAGTTTCTGTTTTTATGTCTCCATTTTCACTTCTGATTTTGTTAATTTGTGTACTGTCTCTGTGCCTTCTGGTTAGTCTGGCTAAGGGTTTATCTATCTTATTGATTTTCTCAAAGAACCAGCTCCTGGTTTTGTTGGTTCTTTGTATAGTTCTCGTTGTTTCTACTTGGTTGATTTAGGCCCTGAGTTTGATTATTTCCTGCCATCTACTCCTCTTGGGTGTATTTGCTTCTTTTTGTTCTAGAGCTTTCAGCTGTACTGTTAAGCTGCTAGTGTATGCTCTCTCCAATTTCATTCTGGAGGCACTCATAGCTAGGAGTTTTCCTCTTAGCACTGCTTTCATCATGTTCTATAAGTTTGAGTATGTGATGCCTTCCTTTTCATTAAATTGTAAAAAAAAGTGTTTAATTTCTTTCTTTATTTCTTCCTTGACCAAGTTATCATAGAGTTATTATTGGTTCAGCTTCCATGAGTATGTGGACTTCCTGTTGTTTTTGTTGTTGTTGAAGTCCAGCCTTAGTCCATGGTGATACAATAGAATGCATGGGATTATATCAATCGTCTTGTATTGGTTGAGGCTTGTGTTGTGTCCGATTATATGGTCAGTTTTGGAGAATATATAGTCAGTTTTGGAGAAGGTACCATGAGGTGCTGAGAAGAGTATATATTCTTTTGTTTTAGGGTGAAATGTTCTGTAGCTATCTATCTGTTAAGTTCATTTGGTTCATAACTTCTGTTAGTTTCACTGTGTCTCTGTTTAGTTTCCGTTTCAATGACCTGCCCATTGGTAAGAGTGAGGTGTTAAAGTCTCCCACTATTATTGAGTGAGGTTCAATGTGAATTTTGAGCTTCAGTAATGTTTCTTTTACAAATGTGGGTGTCCTTGCATTTGGGGCATAGATGTTCAGAATTGAGAGTTCCTCTTGGTGGATTTTTTCCTTTGATGAGTATATAGTGTCCTTCTTCATCTTTTTTGATAATTTTTGGTTCAAAGTTTATTTTATTGTATATTAGAATTGCTACTCCAGCTTGTTTCTTGGAGCCATTTGCCTGGAAATTTTTTTCCAGCCTTTTGTTTTGGGTAGTGTCTGTCTTTGCCACTGAGGTGCATTTCCTGTATGCAGAAATCGCTGGGTCCTGTTTATGTATCCAGTCTGTTAGTCTGTGTTTTTTTATTAGGGAGTTGAATCCACTGTTGTTAAGAGATATTAAGAAATAGCGATTGTTGCTTTTTGTTATTTTTGTTGTCAGATGTGGAATTATGCTTGTTTGGTTCTTTTGTTTTGGGTTTGTTGTGAGATTAATTTCTTGCTTTTCCTTGGGTATAGTTTACATCCTTGTGTTGGAGTTTCCCTTCTATTATCCTCTGTAGGGCTGGATTGGTGGAAAGATATTGCTTAAATTTCATTTTGTCATGGAATATCTTGATTTCTCCCTCTACGATAATTGAAAGTTTGCTGGGTATAGTAGCCTGGGCTGGCATTGTTTTTCCCTTAGGTCTGTATGACATCTTCCCAAGATCTTCTGGCTTTTAGAGTTTCTGTTGAGGAGTCTGGTGTAATTCTGATGGGTCTCCCTTTATGTGTTAATTGACCTTTTTCTCTTATTGCTTTTAATATTCTTTCTTTGTTCTGTGCATTTGGTGTTTTAATAATTATGTGACAGGAGGAATTTCTTTTCTGGTCCCATCTGTTTGGTGTTCTGTAGGCTTCTTGTATGTTTATGGGCATCTCTTTCTTCAGGTTAGGGTTTATCTATTCTCAGGTTTCGTCTTCTCATTGTGTGCTGAATTTCTTGAGTTAAGAGCTTTTTGATTTTCCTATTCTCTTTGACTGTTGTGTCATGTCTTCTGTGGTATCTTCTACGCCTGAGATCCACTTTTCTATCTCTTGTATTCTGTTGGTGATGCTTGCATCTATGACTCCTGATCTCTTTCCTAGGTTTTCTATCTCCAGGGTTGTCTCCCTTTCTGATTTCTTTATTGTTTCTATTTCCATTTTTAGATCCTGGATGGTTTTGTTCAATTCCTTCTCCTGTTTGGTTGTGATTTCCTGTATTTCTTTAAGGGATTTATGTGATTCCTCTTAAGAGTTTCTACCTGTTAACCTGTGTTCTCCTATATTTTTTAAGGGAGTTATTTATGTCCTTCTTAAGGTCCTCTATCATCATTGTGAGATGTGATTTTAAATCAGAATCTTGATTTTCCAGTGTATTGGGGGTATCCAGGGCTTGCTGTGGTGGGAGAACTGGGTTCTGGTGATGCCAAGTAGCCTTGGTTTATGTTGCTTATGTTTTTGCACTTACTTCTCACCACCTGGTTATCTTTTGTGTTAGTTGGTATTGCTGTCTCTGACTGTAGCTTGTCCCGCCTGTGAGCCTGTGAGCCCGTGATCTTAGATGTGTCAACATTCCTGGGAAACCAGCTCTCTCTGGGAAGGATTTGGAGAGCTAAGGGTCAGCTCCAGGGTCCAGATGGAAACTGGAAGGATCCTGTCCCAGGCTACTCAGAGGTTCCTGTGTCCTGTGGGCTCCGGCTGAGTCCCACTTGTTGAAGCAGTAGTGGTGGTCTCACCTGTGATCTTAAGTGTGTCAGCACTCCTGGGAGACCAGCTCTTTCTGAGAGGGATTGGGACGCTGAGAGCTGTGGCATAGGGTTAGCTTTGGGTGCCGATGGAAACCAGAAGAATCCTGTCGTAGACTGCTCCACCCATAATATCTTTCCTACACATTTTCTTCTGCTCAAGGAACTAGTGAACCCATGAAAGGCTTTTATACTTTTATCTTCAACTACAAGTATTTGCCCCAAATGATCTGTTTGCATGTTTCATACATGTTTCATACATGTTCACACATATACACTCAATATCACCATATATATGTACATTACTTAGAGGTATATTTTTGTGTGTACGTGACTGTGTACAGGTATGTACACAATGTGTCACACCCTCTGAACCTGCAGTTGTAAGCAACCGTAGGCAGTGCTGGGAACCAAACTCAGATCATCTGCAAGACCAGCAAGATTTTAGCTGCTGAGCTGTCTTCTGAACTCGGCAGCTTCGGCCATGTGCCTCTGGCCTTAGAGTCAAGAGGAGAAGGAAACTACTGGGACAATTGATGCTGATTATCTGGAGCTAAGGAATTAGCAGTGATTAAGAAGAGACCAGCATCACTGAGGTGAAATCTTCTGGGAAGTGTTTTCTGAGAGCCCAAAGAAGCTGTGTTGCAGAGATAGCCAAGGTTGTACCTTTTGCTGTATTTGGACTTGAGAATGTGTGAGAGTCACCCAGGTGGTACTGGTTTTGAAGGCATGAAGGGGTCATGAAGAGCAGATGAGGCTCGGCACTGTGAGAGGCCATGGAAGGCCATTGGTGAAGGTACAGCCTCAGTTGTAGTGGATGGCCCAGGATTGAAGGGGTTATGCAAAGGATTTGAGACTTGGCACCATGAAGAGAGCCTATGAGAGGCTATTGGGGAAGCCTGGTTGCTATTGGTGAAGCCTGGTTGCAGCAGAAGACCTCAGTGTATTGGAGATGCCAGTACCATGAGGTGATCATTATTATCATCCTTATTTTATCTAGAAATTTCCATATTTACCTACAATTCTCTGTTCTCCCCACTATAGATTTCTTGCTGATAGCTTACTGATGGACATTTTTTTTTGACCTTCTCAAATGCCAGTCTTCACTATTCTTTTTATATCAGAACACTGATAGAAAATAATCTGGTGTTGTTTGTTTTGTACGAATAAAATCAATTTTGTGTTTATTTTTTTTTTTTGCTTTTTAAAATTTTTTATTGAAACAATATAAACCGTGGCATTCACATGCATTAACTGTACAGTTCCGTGTGAATTTTTACAAAGGCATGTTCTCCCGTGGCCTGCAGCCCCATCAACATTTAAAGCACACCCCTTCTCTCAGTCTTCACATTGCTTTTTTCCAGTCAGTGTCACCAAGGACGGGCCTCTGATCACTGACATTATAGGTTATTTTTGACCCATCTATAGCATCACTGAAACAGATATATACTTCCCCCCCCTTTACATAAGGCTTGTAATCCATCCATACTGGTTTGTTTGATCACCCCTGTACGCATACGCCACACCTGGCTTATTCAACCACTTACGGAGAACTATTTATTATTTCCATTCTATTTTCTTCATAGGCTAATTTGAGTGTTGCTGCTGTGGCTCACAGTCTCTGAGAACGGCCCCAATAGTCTGTTCTTTTTCTTTATGTCCAAGTGTAATCACCTTCTCCCAATGTGGGTTGGACTAAGTAAGTTGATTCCAAAGGGGCGGCAATGGCTGGTATCTTAGGGCGGCACAAACAGTGTAGGCGTGATCATCTTTTTACACAAATCCCCATGGATGGTTGTAATTCTAGAGGATACAGACATAATTGAGTCAAAGTTGCTGAGGCCCTGGAGGCCTAGCCTCTGCCCTAGTGTGCCTGAGAAGCAGGGCATAAAGTCAAAAGCCATTATCTCATGGGCTTAAGACCAACTAGGGACCAGTGACTCCCTTCTTGTCATGTGTCCCTTTTGAAATGAGAGTATCTATCCCATGCTCACTCTACCATTGTGCTCTGGAAGTAGCCTGTCTGGTTTTCCAGGATGACAGCAGGAGGTTGTTTTTAGAATGGATTATGCTGTGAGTCTCATTCATATCTGATTTAGATGAGCTGGGGTTTTTTGGTTTTTTGGGTTTTTTTGTTTGTTTGTTTGTTTGTTTGTTTTTTCGAGACAGGGTTTCTCTGTGTAGCCCTGGGCTGTCCTGAACTCACTCTGTAGACCAGACTGGCCTTGAACTCAGAAATCCGCCTGCCTCTGCCTCCCAAGTGCTGGGATTAAAGGCATTCGCCACCACCACCTGGCGGTTTTTTTTTTTTTTTTTTTTTTTTTTAACTTTTGAGTCATTCTACAAACAAATTAAGAACTTTGGTGTCACCAGAGTGTGCAATTGATACAATTTGAACATAAGGGAATGGGGTAGAATTCTGTAGTTGAAAAGCTCCTCCAGCATTCAGGTATTAAACACTCAATTCCCAGTGTCAGGGCCAAGAGGAGGGGCCGCTACATAGTAACCAGTGCTTGAGGGCTCTCCCCTCAGGAATGAATTAGCACTGTTGCAGGAGTAGGTTCCGGATAGAAAGACAAATTTGCATCCCTTTCTTTCTCTTCAGCTACAGATGCTCTCAACAGCCCACCTCTTGCCATGGAATGATGCAGCAAAATTTCCCCTCCAGATTCTGTCTCCTAAATATTGTTGCTTCTGAAGAATGACAAAAACAAAACAAAAAACCTCCCAAATCCCCACTCTCTAGAATTCCTGACATTTTGTGTTTGTTACGGCAGCACAGAAGACTCTAGAGTAGCCATGTTTTCCAGTGGGACAGAGGAGAGATGTTGGTGACCCGGTGCAGGTGTTTCATTGTAAGATGGATACATTATGGACATTTAATAATACACAGCTGTTGTGCTTATGGATAACAAGGATATACCGTGTGTTTTAGACTGCTGAGAACAGATTGAACTTTTTTTTTCCGTGTGTAGTACATGAGAGTGACTGTGCTAGGTTATGGATGTGCTGGTTGACTTGGTTGTGGTAATGCTTCCACCACACGTATACGAAATCATCACATCATACTTCTTAAATCTCTAAAATCTCAGTTGATAATTATATTTCCTAAAAGTAGAAGCCAAGGGTTTTGGGCCCTTTGCCTACATCACATACTTACAGGAAGTCACTTGGGTGTTTTATAAATTATAAACTCTATTTTATTTACATGGAGGGAGGACCCCAAAAAAAATCAAGTCTGACGTTACCTTATTATATAAAATTACCAATTGCTAGTGCTCCTTTTGTAAGATGATAAAGTAAAAAAATGAAAACTCATAAAATGATCCTTTGCTTAACCAATATTGCCGCGGACGAGCTCGAGTTCAGGCAAAATAGCCATAGAAAAAAGCCGCCACCGCCAAAAGGACAATGGCATTGACGTTCACGACTGTCCGCCAGAAGGGCTTCTCGGATGTGTCTGTCAGCTTCTCCTTCAGTGCTTCTTCCTCCTCTTTAGTCAGCTTGGGTTCAGCTCCTTGCAAACCACAGCATAGGTCATAAGCCTTCTTGAGGCATCCACGAGGTTTCTCGGTTTGGTCTGGAACAAAGAGATAAACTAGCATCAAAGATGGGTAGAACGCCTCGTCCACACTGTATGGATGTCTAGAAACAATGGTTACAATTTTTATAAGAGCTGGAAAGATCATGTGAAAATATGTATACATTTGACTATATAAGATCTGAAAAAAATCCCCCCCAAAGGTAAATGAAAATAAGTACACAATGGGTTTCTGAACTTGAACGTAAGAAGACCATTTAGAGATCCATTTAAACATACTGTAGAATTGATAGACAACATAAAAGAAGAAAAATTGATCTTAAATTCACTTAAAAAAAAAAAACCCTAAAACTCTATTGCAATACCAGTTTTCACAGTTGGTGGCAAAGATTCCAATGATCCGCCTCATGAGAATATCCTAAGGAGTCTTTGTGATAATATCCTAGAATCTTGGTGTATGCAAAGAAAGCTGATGCCTCTCTCCTGCTATGGGACTATTAGAAAGAATAGTAAGAAATGAGGCTAGAGAGGAGTTGGGGTTAGATACTTAATCGCAAGATGGAGCCGTTAACAAGTAATTGAATATCATCTCAGTACCTAGTAACAGAAAGATGCTTGTGTATCTGAGTAGATGGACATAGTAACAGAAAGATGCTTGAGTATCTGAGTAGACGGACATAGTAACAGAAAGATGCTTGTGTATCTG
>JANHMN010000019.1:1542156-1560681 GCA_030674055.1 Rhabdomys pumilio | reverse complement strand
CAAAAGGCACACACGTTTGCAAACACTGAGTAACACTCTCATTTTCATTTTAATATATATATATATACATATATATATTATATATATACATATATATATTATACATACACATATATTATATATATACATATATATACATACATATATATATTATATATATATGTATGTATATATTAAAGAACAGGCTGCATGGTGTATTACAGATTGTAATGGGAGGTCCACCTGCCATATCACACTCTCCAAAACATGTGAAACCATTTTTAAAAAAACATTTGTTTTTAATATTTGTTTTTAATTCCTTTGGGCAACATTTAAAAACTCAAGATTTCTAAAAACTCTTACTTTCAGAAAAGCATATCAACCTAGTAAATGACACCGTGGCTTTACTCATTGTCCCTACTGTGTAACTGTCAGTAGTGATATTATTGTTATCTCATTGTCCCTACTGTGTAACTGTTAATAGTAACGTCATTGTTATTTCTAGTCTGGCTAGAGATTGCCTTTTGCATCTATCTGTCTGTCTATCCTATCCATCTATCTATCTATCTATCTATCTATCTATCTATCTATCTATCTATCTTTTTATCTATCTATCTTTCTATCATATCTATCAATCTATGACATCTATCATCTATCATATTTTTCATGTATCTATTATCTATCATATATATCATATCTATCATCTTTTTATCATCCATCTATATCTATCATCTATCATATCTATCATCTGTATCTATCTCTCTATTATCTATCTATCCATCTTCTATCTATCTATCTATCTATCTATCTATCTATCTATCTATCTAATCTATCCATCATTTATCTATTTATCATCCCTATCTATCAATTTATTATCTATCTGTCTGTCTGTCTGTCTGTCTGCCTGTCTATCTATCTACCTATCTATCTACCCATCATTCTATTGATTTTACAGAGGGCCTCATGTAGCCGGGTTGACCTTGTACTGGCTATGTAGTTTATGATGCCCTTGACCTTCTGATCTTCTTACCTCCACCTCCCAGGTGCTGGTGCACCATCATTCCTAGCTTAAAAGGTTTTACCCGACACATAATAATTATACATATTTATGTGCCACAGAGCACTAATTTGGCACATACGTACAACATGTAATCGGCAAATCAAGGGAATAAGTGTGTTATAAGTATTATATTAATATGATATGAGCATTAACTATTATTATATTATTATTAATTATTATCATATTTTATGCAGCACTACTGAAATGTGCTATTGGCTCTTATTTGTAGGCACATGCTTTTACATCAGTGCTGGGACACCTTGCCAGAGTGCCAGAGGCTTCAGCCATGTTTTTTGCATTTCTCTCTTTTTTGAGACAGGCTCTCACTAGGTATCTCTGGCTTGTGTGGAACATGCTATGTAGACCAGGTTGGCCTTGAACTCACAGAGCCCCGTCTGCCTCTGCCTCCTGAGGGCTGGGAATTAAGGCAACATCATGCCCTCTCCTTTTTCAGTAAAGCTATCTCCTTGAGACTTCTTGAATCCTGTTCTAATTTGGGCTACCACAGACTTGCCTCAAAGCTTCTGTCCCAGGATATATCAGTATTGCTTTACTAGGTGTGGTCCACAACACTTTACACGCCTACCTATGACTTATCTGTTGATATTTACATACCTGCTTTCAGAGTTCAACTCTTCATAGACATAAAACAAAATATAAATTAAATAGTCTCACTGGAACTCTAGCCAAAAGTTTTATAAAGAAAAATCAATAATAAATTATGGTTATTTATGTTAACAGAAAGGAATTCAATCTTATGTTTATTGGTTTGGGAACTATGACATTTCCTGTGTTCACTCAGTCAATATCCAATACTCAGTGTAAACATTTAGTTATGAGTTCTGGTGACATGTCATTGGTAAAGTAATTTTGCAACCCTAGGCATGGAGTTTCGTCTTTGCACGTCATCTACTGGCCCCTCCTTAAAAAAGGCAAGCAAGATTGAGTGATGGATAGAAAGTATGTAAAAGGTTATATAATGCATGGATATGTCACTAATAAACAATGTTAGTATGTAAATGTATTATATGTACATATTATAGACTACAGCTAATAAGTAATATGTAAACATAACATGTAATGTGTAATGTATAAAATATAATATACATTAACATACTAATATTGTTTATTACATATAGATGACAAAATGATAAACATTTGCTTGGCTTTCACATTGTCTGCTACTGTGTCAGAACTAATGGTGTTGTTGAAAATTTCAGCGATGTATCTGTATGTTTTTGTCTGCATGTGGAGATGTGTGTGCATGTACACACACACACACACACACACACACACACAAAACCTATTTGAATTATGTACCACAAGTGATATTATAAAATCCCATATTTTTTCCTGTATGCTCTTTTTCCACTGAATCCTCCAAGCACGTAATAAACTGCCTTCAGGTGCCTGCACACTATTTATCAACACGATTATTACAGACTTATTTAATTAGTGATGGCAATTTCGGTTTCACTCCAATATTCCCAGTTTTCTCGTTGATGATGCTTGCACAGAAAATGCTGATACATATACTTTTTCCTAGCTGTACCAGTGTCTCCATAGCAGTTCCTAAAACTGAGATCAGCGGCCCATAAATTATGAGAATTATGACTATTAAATAGCTCATGACTGCACACCTGCCAGGCGTAAAGTCCCATGCACTTACCAATAATTTTGGATGCTGAAATTTTGCTAAATCTTTATTGTTTTATATTAGTAATATTAAGCACTTTTTATCAGCCTGAAATACAAAGATGTACCTCATTGTTCTGTTTTTTTTTCTTTTCTTGATTGCTATTACCCTGTGGTTTTGTTTTTTTTTTTTTAAAAAAATATTTATATTGGCCTTCATAATGGAACTGAATTTCTACTCAACCCCAGAGAGGCCCAGCGGAGATGACAGGTCTGTCCATAACAACAGCACAGATACTGGATCCATAATAATGGCGCAGCTATACTGTCCAATGGTATCATTTTGAAATAGTATGTGCTTTGTTTTCTTACTATGTGTGTGTGTTTGCTATCTATATCTGTTCAATGTGTTGTTTTTTCTTTCTTTCTTTCTTTACTATTTCTGCACAATGTGTGTTTGTGTGTGCACTCATAGGCACACAAGGCAGTTAAGAGGACGATTTTGTGGAGTCAGTGCCCTCCTTCCACTTTTATGTTGGTCCGAGGGATTGAACTCAAGGTGCCAGGCTTGCTCAGCAAGCCCCTTTACCCATGCACGCATCTCACTGGCCTTAAAAATGTACACTCATTTCTTAGCCTCTTATTAATATACTGTGTCACACACACACACACACACACACACACACACAATTGAATTGTTTAGTTGGACAACTAATCATCTCTTAGGTTCTTCTTAAGTCTAATAGTTCAACAACGCCATTAGCCTAGCAGTAGCCGACACTGCCCTTATGTGAGTTTTGAAAGCAAATGATTCCTGGTTGGTACGTCACTTACATGCACATCGGGAATGGGTTTTGTCAAGTAGGAAACTCCCAGGATAACCAATATGGACACGAAAAAAAGGATGATGGCGTAGTATAGATAGTGTACTCCACAGATGACCTGGGGACAACTGCTGGGATACAGGCAACTCCCCGTCCCGTAAGAAAACTCTGCAATCATACGGATAAGGCCCATCACCAGTCCAACCACCAGACCCCAGAAGGCTCCCTGGTAAAAACAAAAGGAGAACACAAGAGTGTTTAGGAAATATGAGATGCTCATTCAAGTAAATCGCAGTTAACTAGTGCTGTTTTCTCAGCTGAGGGCCAACAAACAGGGAAAATGCCAAACCCAAGCTGTCAGTGGGAGGCACCACCTGTGGCCCTGAAATATTGTTACATTGTTGCATATCCTACAGGCCTCTACTGTCATTGGTGGTCCAAGCTGAAAAGTTTCCTGACTTTTATATGGCAAATCAAAACTTGTGCTTTGTTTTGTAGAACAAGTTGGATTGTGAATCATGTTATGCAATTTGAAGAGCTGGGAATCACTAAACACTAAGGACTATTAACTTGCCAGAGAATTGCATTATATAATAAATAGCTAGAAACACATTTAACGGCTCTGACCTACAAAGTAAAAAGATTAACCATCTGCACCACAATAGCAATGACCTTACTTTAATTTTGGACTAACTGTTTCAAAAAGTATCTAATCTCCATAACAACTATTTTAAATAGCTTCTAAGTTACCATCTTCACTGGGCAGAGTGGGTTTACTTCAGATCACAATATTAGGGTCTCAATGGGATACTGACAGTTCGTCTCCTGAACTGGTGTTTGCCAGCACTGTGCTGTGCACGTGACATTTTATAATACAGGTGAAGTCTGTCTTCTTAACGGGGACCACAAGGACAAGTATCTTCCCACTTTAGTAAGGATCAGACATTATGATCATCACAGTAGAAACTGAGATGGGCCTGGAGCATACACACGGAACAGCAAGAAAGTCTCTTGTGATGCCAGTGACTGGCAGGGAAAAACCTCCCCGTTTTTCACATACTTGTTCATTGACTCTTTTACAGAAGATGGCAACCAGGAATACAGCTGCGATGGGGGGCCCGAGGTAGCTTGAAATTGCTTCTGTATAATGAATCAGCTGTCCACCTTGAGATACTTCTACTATGGGGACCCACAAGATGCTGGTGACAATGAGCACAGAGACAAATAGCCTGTAAAAAAAAAAAAGAAGAAGAATTCAGACAGTAGACAACAGCACCATCGACGTATCTGTTGAGATCTTGAATTTATCTT
The DNA here is from genome assembly GCA_030674055.1 of Rhabdomys pumilio. NCBI lineage: Eukaryota > Metazoa > Chordata > Mammalia > Rodentia > Muridae > Rhabdomys > Rhabdomys pumilio. The sequence continues at coordinate 1,555,872 of JANHMN010000019.1, read as the reverse complement.
CATGCTGTTCATTCATTTTCAAAACGAAACTGTTTCTTGACCTGATATAAACCAATGCTATGGGTTTATGCTAATTACCTGTTAATTCAATGCCAACAATACTTATCTACACCCGTCACATAAAGGCTTCACCTGAGATTAATGGTTCTTCATAAAGAGAGTCAAATATCAGCTGTTGCTTAATAATTCCTTAGTACAATGCGTATATCGCAGAAATGGTGTATTAGTTTTCTTAATCAGTAGTTATTTGTATAGTAAAATAGAGTCCCGTTTTTATCTTTTTCTGGGCTAGTGAAAACAAAATGAGTTTCTGTTAGCAAGGATTGAAACAGCCTCTCTCTTTCCCAGAAAGAGAGAGCTCTGGGGAGAGCAAGTGGGAAAATTTAGCAAAACTGCCACACACCTGATGTACAGGATGGTCTCATTGTTCTCGTTCCGCAGAGCCATCCCTGCCCCCACTTCCGGATTTCCCTCAAGTGCCATGCCCACAGGAGACTTTGCTCAGGTGCCACGCCCACGGGAAGAGGTCCTAACACTTTTCACAAGGTCACGTCCACCTTTTCGTTCTGGCTAACTTCTATCTCTTTTGGCTGTCTATTTTTCTCTTTACTGAAAGAGGATTTCTTTCATACAGTATGCTCTGATTACGATCTCACCCGCTGTTGCTGTTTTTAATCTACCTTCTCAACAAGAGCCATTGCTCGCTTACACGAAGAAAGTATTTCTGTTGTGTGTAGCTTTCCATGTTTGCATCTTGGGAGACAGACATTCGATAAGACAGAAGAAACAGGTATTACTTTGCCATTGAGACTTGATCCAAGATCATGTCTTGACTGGTGGGATCGGTGTATCTTGAATACCAGCCCAGGAAGACAAAACAAACAAAAAGAAACAAACAACGATGCTTTTCCATTCTCTTCTCCTATGGCCTTTACCTAGTTAAGACTTGGACCAAGTGAGGCCCATCAGGAATCCATCTCTAAGTGTTTGATTTAGTAAAGCTACTGTAAAGCAAAAAAAAAAAAAAAAAAAAAAAAAGTGTAAATAGTGTTAACTTCCTCTTGATATCACTTTCCAAAGAAAACAGGCAGTGCCCTTCAAGAGTGGTCTGTATAAACACTGCCCTCATCAGTAGTCTCTGAGAGTGCTTCTATCCCAAACCACAGTGACAAAGTCACAGGGAAAGGAGAAGAAAAGGAGCCCGGTTTCTCTTCTAACTAGCTCAGAAGCCATGGAATGACCCTGAGGTGATACTTTACAGGTAAGTGATAGCTTGTTTTCATTATTGAAAATATACTCTAGATCGCTTAAAATTTATAACGAGGAAAGGAAAATAATTAATCTAGTGTCTTACCACCATATCCACATTTAGAATTAATACTACCAATCTACTTTTTCCTAAGTCATAATCAGTTTTTTTTTTTTTAAGACTCACTCTCCTCCACATTCCACAGAACCATAAATCTGAGAAGGCCAAGGATGAAAAGTTATTGCATAGTAATATAATTGACGTCAGCAGAAGATCACATGTGCTGAGAGAGTTGAACCATTGAAATATGGCCACAAGCAGTAGAGCCTATATGTAAATGAGACATCAAAATAGTGGGCCGCTGCCATACAGCACAGAGCAAACTGTACACAAAGACATGGCTGAAGCTCACTAAAATAATGTGATCCAGGGAAGCCGTCTATCAAGATATGAATATGGATCTATTATACCTCTGATCATCAGAAGCAGGATAACTCACCTAGTAGCATTGAAGGTTACAGTGACTAACTTTGCAAAAATAGGAACAGTGATAGAAATGGGGTGACCAGAGTTGCCACTTGTAGTGTGTGCACGAACTACATGTGTGTTCCTTTGGAGATGCATCGCTGGGCTGTATATAATTACGTTCTCCGTGTCTTCTGTATATGTCATACATTAATTTTAACTCACGTTACAAAACGCTATGACAAGGTTGGGTCTACTTGAAAATAATGAAGAGGAAGGGCTGGAGAGATGGTTAAGAGCACAGACTGCTCTTCCAGAGGTCCTGAGTTCTATTCCCGGCAACCACATGGTGGCTCACAACTATCTGAAATGGGATCTTGATGCCCTCTTCTGGTGTGTCTGAAGACAGCAACCATGTACTCATTCATAAAATAAATAATTCTTTAAAAAACGAAAAAAAGGCGGGTCTTTCTGTCTTCCTGATTATTTTCCCCCTTCATTTGCCTTTAGGGTTCCCAGGCCACTTAGGGAGTCCTTGATTGACATAGGTCTCTAAGCAACTTCTTGAGCTAGTCCCTTACCTGAGTCTGCCCCTTTCTAATAGCTAGTCCTTAATGGGTGTGAAGGTGATATCATTTTCGGCAGTAATGTAATTTATCATCCTTGCCTGTGATATACTCGGAGACACCGAGAGATGAAGCCCCAAGAGTAGGTGGTAATCTGTGAAGACGTGATTGGAAGGGGTTGTGGGAAGAGAAGGTCAGAACAACAACAACAAAAAAAACCCAAAGAAACAAAACAAAACCACACGAACCACCTGAAACACTTAAAATATGAAAAAAAAAAAACCCAAAAACAGATATTACATTTAAATGGTCTCAGTTTTTGGCTGTATAAAAAGATGTCGAGTTAAACTGTTCCCAGTGTCACCTCTTCTGCTGTAGCTTGGTGGTTATTTTCACCGAAGGAAAAAATATGCAAACCCTAGTCCATCTCTCCATCTTCCCCTCTTCAGAGGGGTTCTAAACAGAGACCAGGTTTGCTCACCGTCCGGCTATCATGAGCTCTCTCTCCGTCGCCTTCTTCCTTATCTTGGTGTACAGGTCCATGGTGAAGAGGGTGCTGGCACTGTTGAAGACAGAGGTCAGGGAACTCATGAGAGACGCCAACATGACCGACAGCATCAGGCCTCGTAGTCCTGCGGTCAGAGGGAGCAAGCTGTGGTTAGAGTGGATGTCTATCCTATGAGTGCCAGGCTAAAAATACAGAGTTGCTACAAGATAGTGGATTTCTCTGGAACATTGACTGTTTGAGCAGATGTCAATAATAACACATACAATAGAAATGTAGGTGGAACTTCCTGTGTCTCTCCTGGTGATTTCTAAATCACACAGTGGGGAAGTTAGTCCCAAACAGAAATGCAGATGATAGCTTCTGGAACCTAGCTTTAGAATAGAACGGACTGTGTCATGCTCTCTTTCCTTGTGGTGGTCTCGTGACCACACAAAAATTCAGTGGAAAAATCTAGTTAGTAACCACTGCTGTTTTTGGAGAGGAAAAACCAAGAGTGTTTGAATCCTTACAGGAAACCGATGCTCTCGTTCCCTCTAGCCCTACATCTGCTAGAAGAAGAGAGGACGTTGGACTGTGGCGTCCTATCTGTGGTCTATGTTCCCTTCATTCTGAGAATGTACCTATTTGTCAGGAACACCTGAACTCTCTACAGTTCTCTCGGCCTCCATGCCCCATAGTCACTCCCCAGCATCTTAATAATTGACACACTTCCCGCCTGCAATGTGTCTTGTATCTCACGGAACGAAGTGTGAATTCTAAATGGTAGGGAGATTTATATCTGCTACTCCATCACTGTTCCTGGGCACCCAAGCTAGCATCTGGGACATAATATACTCAGTGAGTGCTTGCATATTTAATAGCTTGATATCAAACATCTGAATGTCCCTGGCCCACAATTAACCTCTACTTCTCTGGATATGTACGTTTGTGGTTTAAACGGTGCTTTTTATTAGGAAGAGACAATGTAAACATTCCCAAGTTTCTTCAAAGAGGCTTGAGCCTACAGAGTCAAGATGCTTTTGACAGAAAACACTTGGTCCATCTCTGGAATGTCTAGGCTCACGGCAATAGGCGAAAGATGCCCAAGAAATGTCTATCAACAGCTGAATTAATGGAAGTAAAGTAATAGTCGCTGAGAATGATACCACAACTGTCTCTATGCTTCGACAGACCAAGCGTCTGAGGCTGTGTGAGCCCCGGCCTTTACTTACCCATGGGCATCAGCTTCAGCACCAGCATCGGGTAGGCATAGTTTGTGCAGCCAACATCAATGCCACACTGCTTCACACACTCAGAAGGCACAACGCAGGCCACCATATCTGGGGAAATATTCCAGAGGCGAGGTCAGTGAGCAAGACTCAAGGAGGCACAGTTTGCCACCGCTGGCGAAAGGGGTAAGCTCACAGGTGAGAGGAAAGACACTTGTCTGGGACTAGAGATACCGTTTTGAATTTTATGTCAAGGGTCTGGTACCCTCTTCATCCAGCATATGACATTGTCATCGTCTTATTTTCATGGATCCCGATGGACTGACTCATCAAGGCAGGACTGTCCCTCCAATATGACACAGATGGAGCCATTTAGGGAGGATCACCCTCTAGCATTACGTGGACATGCACTGCCAGGTAAGCATCTGATAATCTTCTCTCTCTCCTCCAGTACCCTTGTCTCACCTCCAGCTCTGTAGTGTACCACCTGCCATGGTTTCTCTTCCCCTTTGCCGCCCTCATCTCTAGTGACTCTTGTAGTCTTCCTCACTATTCCAGTGTCCTGACTCAGCCACCAAATCTGAAGGCCAGTGAATCAGCTAGACAACCTCTGCTCTCCCTCTTCTGCTCCAAATCTAACCCTCTCCCATCCCCATCTCTGTAGTAGACCGACTGTTTCAGCCTCACCTCCCACTCGCTCTACCCTCATTCTCAGGGGACTAGATAGACACCGGTGGCACACTCTGCTTTCCTCCCTCTGGTAGACCTTCTCAGCCTCTCCTAGTAGCACTTTCCCATTCTCTGCCATTTCCTGAAAACACAGAAAACCATTTTATCCAGAACCCCAGTGGCCAGCCCTGTCAGGATCTCAGAAGCACTCCCTATTGTTTGGTTTTGTTTCATATTGAGACAAGGGGCTCAGGTGCATTATTTTACACACCAAAGCAGACCTGGTTTCTAGGTTATCCCAGCATCCTTCAGTCCCTACCTGGCATACCCTGCCCCCAGCCCAGGGACTGGGCTGCTCTTCCATAAGAGGCTCCTCCCTATATATAATCCAGACCCCCCCTTCTTCTTCCTTCTCCTCTTCTTCTCCTCCTTCTCCCCCCTCCTCTTCCTCCTCTCCCTTCTCTTCTCTCCTCTCTCTGTGCCTCTGTGCATGCACCCCTTCTCTCTTTCTCTTTCCCTCCTCTATCCTCTTCCCATGGTGACTTCCCTGGCCTTGGTCCTTGGGGCCAGGGAACTCACCCAATAGTGCAATTTCCCAATAAACCTGCCTTTAGTATAATTTAATCTGGCTTAAATTTGCTCATTTGACACATGGCGGGGAAATAACCTATTACCTACCAGGTAAACCACAGCCATCCCATTTTTCTAAGAAGCTGAGAGGGCAACAGAAACCAGGGAACAAAACACCCACCAAACAAAGACAAGAACAGATACTAACAGATGTTGATATCTGTTAATTCAATCAAGAGTTGCAATCATCTCAAACTCAGATGTCTAGATAGCAGTGTAAAAACACAGTAAAAGCCAGGGCAATATGTTTCCACTTGAAACCAGAAACTCTTCTACAGTAGGCCCTGAAAAGTAATAAACCTGAAGCACAAGAAAGGGCCTTCAAAATAGCCTTTATAAATATATTAAAGACCCTTTAAAAGGATATGAATAAGTCTCTTAATGAAATCAACACACACACACACACACACACACACACACACACACTGGAAGGAAACAGTTCAAGGCATTATAGTGGAAATATAATTAATATCCCCACAGGAAAGCCTCACCAACAGAATACAAGTGATGGAAGAGAGAGGTTGAGACATTTAAGACAAGATAGAAGAAATGGATAGGTTGGTAAGGGAAAAATGTTAAATCTTTAAAAAGAAACTCAGGCACAAAACATCCTGGAAATCTGCAAAACTATGTGCACTGGCTGGTTTTATGTCAACTTGACACAGGCTAGAGTCACCAGAGAGGAATGAGCCTCAGTTGAGGAAATGCCTCCATGAGATCCAGCTGTAAGGCCTTTTCTCAATTAGTGATTAATGGAGGAGGGCACAGCCCATGGTGGGTGGTGCCATTCCTGGGCTGGTGGTCCTGGGTTCTATAAGAAAGCAAGCTGAACAAGCCATGAAGAGCAAGCCAGTAAGCAGCACTCCTCCATGGCCTCTGCATCAGCTCCTGCCTCCAGGTTCCTGCCCTGTTTGAGTTCCTGTCCTGACTTCCTATGATGATGAACTGTGATGTAGAAACATAAGCTTAATAAACTCTTTCCTCCCAAGTTGCTTTGGTCATGGTGTTTCACATAACAATAGTAACTCTAACTAACACTATGAAAAGGCCAAATCTATTAATAATAGAAATAGAGAAAGGGAAAATCATCCAGGACAAAAGCATAGAAAATAATTTTCAACAAAATCATAGAAGAAAATTTCCCAACCTAAAGAAGGAGGTGCTATCAAGATACAAGAAGAATGCAGAGCACCAAATAGACTGGACCAGAAAAGTAATTCTCTAGGACACACAATAATCAAAACACTAAACATACAAAATAAGCAAACAATATTAAAAGCTGCAAGGGAAAAAGACCAAATAAAATATAAAGGCAGAACTAGACACCTGACTTTTCAATGGAGACTCTAAAAGCCAGAAGGGACTGGACAAATCATCTACAAACTCTAAGAGATCACAGATGCCAACCCAGACTATTATACCCAGCAAAACTTTCAATGACAATAGATGGAGAAAGAAAGACATTTCACAATGAAACCAAATTTAGATAGGTAGAATTTATCTAAAATTCCAGATCTATAAGAAGGTACTAGAAGGAAAACTTCAACCTGAAGGAGCTAAGCACAACTAAGAAAACACAAAGAATAAACAATATCAGACCAGCCAATCAAGAGTGGGACACACCCACACCACCACAACCAAATAATGGGAAGCAGAAAACACTGCTCATTGATAACTCTCAACATCAACAGTCTCAATTCCTCAATGAAAAGACACAGATTAACAGAATAGATTTAAAAACAGCATCCATTTTTCAGCTACATCCAAGAAACATACCACAACATCAAGTATAGATACAACCTCAGGGTAAAAGGATGTAAAAATATACTCCAAGCAAATGGACATGAGAAGCAAGCTGGTGTAGCCATTTTAATATCTGATGAAACAGATTTCAAAGCAGAACTAATCAGAGGAGATTGGTGGTGGTTGGGGGGTGGGTGGGTAGGCACTACATGCTCATTAAAGGGAAAATCCAAGAGACTATCACAATTCTTACCATATATGGACTGAATACTTGGGCACCCAAGTATGTATGTGTGTATGTACACACTACAAAATATAATAATTATATAATATATGTTATATATAGTATCTGTAATATATAATGATACAATGTGTGTGTGTGTGTGTGTGTGTGTGTGTGTGTGTGTGTGTGTGTGTACTACAACTTAAATTACATATTGGTCCTCACACACTGATAGTAGGTGACTTCAATACCCCACTCTCACCAATAGACAGTCATTCAAACAAAAAGCTAAACAGAGAATGCTGGAGCTAAATAATATCATAAATCAATTGGACCCAACAGATATTTACAGAACATTTCACTAAATGCAAAGGAACATACCCTTCTTCCTTCTTCAGCAGCTCATAGAACTTTCTGAAAAATTGGCCTCATATTCAGAAACAAAGCAAGCCTCAACAAACACAATAAAATCGAAATAACACTTTGCATCCTAACTGAGCATCAGAGATTAAAGCCGGATACCAATAACACCAGAGACAACAGAAAGCTTCTGAACTTGCAGAAACTGAACAACCACTCACTGCTGAATGAAAAATGAGTGAAGACAAATTAAGAAATAAGTTCAAACCTTTGAGGAATAGAATAACGTGAAAACACAATATAACCGCTCCCATGGGACACAGTGAAAAAGATTCTTAGGAGCAAGTTTACTAAACGCCTACATTAAAAACTCGGAGAGATCTTAGTAAATAAACTACACACTTGGAAGCTCTAGAATAGAAAGGAGAAATAACAGCCTACAAGAGTGGACTGCAAGAAATAATCAAACACAGGGCTAAAATCGATAAAATAAAGATCACAAAGAGTTTTTAATCCAACTCAATGGAACAAAGAGTTGGTTGGTTGAGAAAATCAGTAAGATTGACAACTCCTTAGCCAAATTAAAAGGACACAGAGAGAAGATGTAAATTAAGAAGTTTAGAAACGGAAAGGAGGAAATAACAATAAATAGTGAGGAAATCCAATCATAAGGACATACTTAAAAAAAACCTGCATTTCATTAAATTGGAAGATATAAAAGAAATGGATCATTTGTTTAATATATGCCAACCACCAAAGTTAGATTATGCTCTGATAAGCAGTTTAAGTAGATGTAAGACTCCTAGTGCCGTAGAAAGAGTAATTAAGTTTCTCAAGTTTAAACAAAAGTCCAGGACCAGATGGTTTTAGCATACAATTCTACCAGATCTTCAAAGAAGAATTAATACAAATACTCTTCAAACTGTTCCATAAAATAGAAACAGAAAGACTACCACCCAATTCCTTTATGAGGATACATTCACCCTGATCCCCAAACCACATTAAGACCCCAAAAGAAAGGTAAGTCCAGACCAATTTCCCTTATGAACATAAATGTAAAAATTCTCAATGGAATATCTGCAAGCCAAATACAAGAACACACAAAACTATCATCCACCAGAATAAAGCAGGCATCATCCCTGAGTTGCAGAGATGGTTCAACATATATAAATTAACATATAAATATTAATCCATCAGACAAAAACACATACTATCTCACTAGATGAAGAAAAGATTTTGGACAAAATCCAGCATCCCTGTATGATAAAAAGAAAATCATGAAAGAAAGCAGAGAGACAAATGACAAATGTCAACTTAATAATGGCAGTTTACAGCAGGCCCATAGCCTGTATCAATTTACATGGAGATAAAGCATTTCCACTAAAATCAGGAACAAGGCAAGATTATGTTATTCTATCCATACCTAGAGAAATAAGGCAAAGAAAGGTGCTTAAGGGGCTATAAATTAGAAAGGAAGAAGTCAAAGTATTATTTGCAGGTGGTATGATAAGCATATACATAAGTGACCCTAAAAATTCCATCAGGAGACTCCATTAACAGCTAAACACTTTCAGCAGAGTAGCCGAGTACAAAATTAACTCGCAAAAATCAGCAGCCTTCCCATTTACAAGGGATAAATGAACTGAGAAAGAAGTCAAGGGGAAAAAAAAACCCTCCCACAATAGACTCAAAATATAGAAAATATCTTGGGATAACTCTAACCAAGCCAATGAAAGACGTGCATGATAAAAAAAAACAACATTTAAGACGCTGAAGAAATTAATTGAAGAAGCTATCAGAAGATGCAAAGATCTCCCATGTGCATGGATGGGTAGAATTAATATAATATACCAAGAGCAACCTATAGGTTCAATACAATTTCTACCAAACTATCAAAACACTATTCACTGAACAAACAAATTACTGAGGTAAAAGTGAGAGGCTATTTGTGAAAGTGCAGCCTCGGTGTAGCAGAAGACCCCAGCATGTTAGAGATGTCAGTACCGTTGGATAACCATCAAAAACAGTAGCAGCAGTGGAGTCGGCCAGAGCCTAGAGTGCTACAAGAGGGCAGAGCTGGAGATGTGACCCAAACTCTTTGGAGGAGCCCAGAAGATCATGTGTGGATCCCAGACATTGGAACAAGAAGCTGTAAAGTTGAAGTTACCTTGGAGACTCCAATCTGTTAAGAGAGGCCATAGCTGTGGGTTCCCCACAGAGAAGAGCTGCTACCAGGGAAGGGAACCAGACCAAGAGAAAGAAGCGTGTTGCAGGCAGACAATGCTGAAAGGAGATGGACCTAAGACATGGAGATGCAGAGTTTAGAGTTTACCCTGCTGGTTTTCGGTTTTGTTTTAGTCCTGTATTGCCTCACTATGGTATTCTGAAATGGTAATGTATATCCTTTGATATTGGAGGCATTTGATTTGCTTTTTTTTAATAGGGAATTATAGATAAGAGATTGCATGAATCTCAGGAGAGACTTTGAACTTCTGACTTTTAAACATTGTTGAGACTGTGATAGACTACGGAGACTTTTGAAGTTGGACTAAATGCATCTTGCATTGTGTTATGGACACTATAAGCCTACAGTGTCCAGGGAGTGGAATGTGGTGGTTTGAATAGGTTTGGCCCCCATAGACTCATGTGCTTGAAAGCTTGGCCTACAGGGAGTGGCACTATTGGGAAGTGTGGCCTTGTTCGAGTAGGTGTGGCCTTGTGGGAGGAAGTGTGTCACTGTTGTGGTGGACTTTGATGATTCTTATGCTCCTGCTTCTTCCAGAGGAGAATGGGAGTCTCCTGGCTGCCTTCGGATAGAACTCTTGGCTCCTCTAGCACCATGTCTGCCTGCACACTGCCATGATTCTCACCATGATGATAATGGACTAAACCTCTGAAACTACAAGCCAGCCCTAAATTAAATGTTTGCCTTTAAAAGAGTTGCTGAGGTCATGGTGTCTCTTTGTAGCAAGGAAACCCTAACCAAAACATATATCTTCCCATACTCAACATTAGCAACTCACCAATTTTTCCCTGACAAATTCTATCATTTCCCACAGTGCCTTTCTTTTTTTCTTTCTTTTTTTCCTTCTTTCTTTCTTTTTTCTTTCCTTCTTTCTTTTTTTTTTTTTTTTTTGTTTTTTTGTTTTGTTTTGTTTTTTTGAGACAGGGTTTCTCTGTGTAGTCCTGGCTGTCCTGGAACTCACTCTGTAGACCAGGCTGGCCTCGAACTCAGAGATCTGTCTGCCTCTGCCTCCCAAGTGCTGGGATTAAAGGCGAGCGCCACCACTGCCCAGCCCACAGTGCCCTTCTACTGCACGCCCTTAGAAGTTGTTTTCTCAACCTGAGTTTCTCCTTCTATTCCTACCTACAATAAGTTTCCTATTTTAGTAAGGTTTTGCTATATTTTAAAAATACTTGGAATTGGAGACTGGCAGTTCTTGCAGAGGACTTGGGTTTGGTTCGCAGTATCCACATGGCAACTCACCACCATATAACTCAAGTTCTGGAGGACCCGATGCCACCTTCTGGCCTCCTTGGGTACTGCATGCATATGGTATAGTGACATACATGTAGACAAAACACCCATACATGGAAAATAAATCTACATTTGAAAGAAATTCCTTAGTCGACTTATATGAATTCAAGGATAAAATGGAGATTAAGTGTGCGGCTTGCCTGTGTACAGAACTCGGCTGATCATCCCTGGCATCACCATGAGGAATATGGGCAGAAACTTCAAGTAGCCGCACACGATGCAGGCAGCCTTGACGTGGGACATGTTCTTGCCACATAAGCAGCGCTGTACGATGACCTGCCAGGGAAACGCAATAGAGTAGTGAGGCAACCAGGAAACGAAGCCCAATCTGTCTTCGGAGGTTTAAAACAGCAGTAAGAAAAGACGGCGTTGGCGGAAGCTAATGGGCTCTGAAGGCTAGCGATGATTTGAAAAACTATTTAAATCGTACACTTTTTTGTTTGTTTTGTTTTGTTTTTTGAGACAGGGTTTCTCTGTGTAGTCCTGGCTGTCCTGGAACTCACTCTGTAGACCAGGCTGGCCTCGAACTCAGAGATCCACCTGCCTCTGCCTCCCAAATGCTGGGATTAAAGGCGTGCGCCACCACTGCCCGGCTAAATCATATACTATGATGAGGCTACATTCCCCAAGCAGGGCTATCCCTCTTGTGATATTCTAAATATGACTAATGTATTAAGAGTCTTGGTATATGGAAGTCAACACATATTAGCTATAGTTAAGGTATTTTTAGAAGCTGCTGCTGAGATGGAAATCTGGACAGGGTGGCATGTGTTGACAATCCCAGTGCTCTTATAGCTAACGGGGGACAGAGATGGGAAAATCCTTGGAAACTTGCTGGCCAGCTAGCCAGGCATATGAGGTAGGGAGCAAGCACCTTTGTTTTCAGAGTGTTCTGCGACTACCTAGCCGTGAATCATATTTAGTGATGGTGTTTCCTCAAAGAAGAATCCACGTGATTTAAAATTCCTAGCTAAACTACGCAAATCTATTGAGAATTATGTAGAGAAGCAGAATCTATAAAATAACTCCAGAATGTTTTATATACTTCTCTCCCCCAGTTTTTCAGTGTTGGGGGTTCAAATCCAGGGTGTTATACACAGTAGGCAGGTACTCTACTATTGGTCCATATCCCAAGCGCCTCATAAAATCCCGACTTCTTGATAATTTTCTTCTATGTAATTGCCAAAAATAGGGATGCTTTTCTTCAGATTAGTTGCCCTTAGTTCGGGTCTCTCTCGCTATGATAAAGCAATACAATCAAAAGCAAATTGGAAAGGAGATTATTTATTTCACTTTACAGTTTATAAGTTCATCACTGAGGGAAGCCAGGGAAGGAATTCAGAAACCTGGAGGCAAGAACTGAAGCGGAGACCATGAAGAAATGCTGGTTACTGGCTTGACCCTCATGGCTTGCCCCACCTGCTTTGTTAGCTCACCCAAGACCATCAGCCCAGAGGCGGCACCGCCCACAATGAACTGGAATTTCCCACATCCATCCTCAACCAAGAAAATGTACCACAGGCTGTAGAAGGAATCTCTTGTGTACTGTATGGATACATCACCTGTCAATAAAATCCTATGGCCTATAAGAGAGGGTAGACTAGAAGGTGGGACATCCTGGAGGGAGAAGGGATTCTGGGATAGAGCCGGATGTGGGAGGATTTGCCCCAAGACATGAAGGAAGATAGACACATGAAAGCTGAGGAGAGGTAACCAGCCACATGATAGAATTTAAGCTAGAATAAACAGGATATTAAGTTATGAGTTAGCTGGAGAACATGTGAAGCTTATGGCCAAAATATTTGTAAATATCTTTGACTGTCAGAGTCATTCATCTGGGAATTCAGGACTGGGAGGAAAACTTCATTTTACAACAGGTTTTTCCACAAGCCAGCTTGGTGGGGGTATTTTCTAACTGAGGTTCTCTCTTCTAATATAGTTCTAGCTTGTGTCGAACTGACGTAAGACTGTCGAGCAAAACTGACCCCTTCGCAACTTGACACACAAACACATCACTGTTAAACTATAACCCTTCTTTTTTTTGTTTATCCCCAAGATCTCATATTAATATTAATATTACAATATAAAACATTCCAACTTATAAAAAGTTCCCATAGCTTTTAATTTTTTAAATATTTTAAAAGTGTGGTTTCTTAAAAAAAAAAAAAAACCTAAAGTCTCTTTTTTCCCCCTTCTATTTATTTTACTGAAAATATGTAAGTAGTTCTTATCAGACCTGGGAATAATCACAGTCACAATCGGACCAAAGCAAAACTAAGCGTCTAAAGTGATAAGTTCAGTGCTTGATGCCTGAGACCCATTTGTCACCCTCTGAGTTCCAAAGGGCTTTGGTAGCAGCTCTTCGCTGGACCTGCTCTTGGAAGCACACAGAGCTTGTCTCCTAGACAGGTCCCACCCTGATCCCGCATCTGTCCTTGGTGGTCATCTCATGATCTCAGCATCTCCAAAGTGCTGGAGTCTCCAGTGAGACTGAGCTGTACTCACACCAAGATGAGCTGCACTCACTCACACCAGGATGAGCTGCACTCACTCACAC
>JANHMN010000019.1:1524162-1542056 GCA_030674055.1 Rhabdomys pumilio | reverse complement strand
GTGCCCCCAGCTGCTGCCAGCCCAGCTGTTGTGTTCCTTGCTGTGCCCCCAGCTACTGCCAGTCCAGCTGCTGTGCCCCCAGCTGCTGTGCCCCAGCCCCCTGCCTGACCCTCGTCTGCACCCCAGTGAGCTGTGTGTCCAGCCCCTGCTGCCAATCTTCCTGCTGCACACCCTCATGCTGCCAGCAGTCTAGCTGCCAGCCAGCTTGCTGCACCTGCTCCCCCTGCCAGCAGCCCTGCTGTGTGACCCTTTGCTGCAAGCCTGTGTGCTGCACACCCATCTGCTCTGGATCATGCTGCCAGCAGTCTAGCTGCCAGTCTTCCTGCTGCCAGCCCTCCTGCTGTGTGCCTGTGTGCTGCAAGCCTGTGTGCTGTACACCCATCTGCTCTGGCTCCTCCTCCTGCTGCCAGCCCTCCTGCTGTGCTCCTGTCTGCTGCAAACCCTGCTCCAGTGTGTCCCTGTTGTGTCGCCCTGTGTGCAGACCTGCCTGCTATGTGCCTAGCTCCTCCTGCTGTGCCTCTTGCTGCCAGCCCAGCTGCTGTCGCCCAGCCTCCTGTGTGTCCCTGCTGTGCCGCCCTGCCTGCTCCAGACAGGCCTGCTGTGGTCAGAAGTCCAGCTGCTGACCAGCTGGATCTCTCAGCCTCTGCAGGCAACATCTTTGTTCCTAAGCAATTCTCCACTCTAAGGAGCCCCTGGAAGGTCTCACTATGGAGTGGGGGCTACACAGCTACTGCCTGATGGAGTTTGAAGGTGCTACCCGGACCCTCCTCCTACAAATTCCTGTGTGACACAGATAGCAGCCCCCTTCTCGTGACCATGCATCCACACCAGATGTGACAGGCCCACTGTTGTATTCAATAAAGTGTACATTTCAGGAGCTGTGAGCTGTGTGCAGTTTTCTGGAACCTTCTGGGTCTTCACACCCTGTCTGCCATGGCCCTAGGTGCCTTGCCCAGTAAAGCCAGACACAGAAAGATTTCTCCAATGCCAAGTCAGGACACTGGGACCAAACCTAAGGCAGCCATGGCGGTCTGAGAGTCTCTCGGTATGCTTGCAGACTGAGAATCCAGAGAACACAAGCTGGGGTGGGGGTGGGGGTGTGGATGGGGGAGATGCAGGGGCTTCCAGGTCAGGAGGCCTGGTGAAAGAGGTTCCCACCCAGCCCCAGCCTGCCTCAGATCACCAGAGTGTGAGGATTACCCGCTGCTGTGATACCACTGGCCTTTGGTGTTTAAAGCCTGGCTGAGAAGGAACAAGGGGGAAAGACACATTGTAAGCAGACCCTCCACCAAAGGTGCTATAAAGGACAAGACTGGGTTCCCAGTGAACCACCCGTACTAGGGAGGTAAACTAACGCCATTAGACCAACCAGGAAAGCTGCTGTTCTTAGCCCTCAGCTGAGACTGACTGAATGAAGTGGAGGCAGAAGACAGGGGAGCAGGACACATGGACAGATGGGAGCAGAGATCCCCTCCATGGACAAGGATGGGCAAGGTCCATCCTACCCCAACTGAACGCCCCATGGGAAGAGTTGAGCAGGACCCCAAGCAAAGGATCCCTGAACACAGTAGGAACATTTGAAGCCGCACTGTTCCCACTTGCTGGGATTATTCCTTCCTGCATCTGGTCACTGGGTTATTCAAATATTCCGAAGAGAATGGCCATCCCCTGGGGACAGGGAAGAAGGTCTCCCAGCTGTGCTGCTCAACTTCCTGGTGCACCGCAAAGCACCTGAGAGAATCAGTGTATCGAGAGACGTGTTTGACTTGAGTGCATGGTTTCTTCTAGGGTCTGTCACTGTGATCTGTCATTGTCTCAGAGTGTGTGGCAAGGCACAGGAGAATGCTCGGCAAGTGAAAGAGGAAGGAGACAGGGTATATAGGCTAGCTCCATCCCTGGTCCCTCCTCACCCCCACCCCTCTCTTTCTGTCTGATTACTGTCTGTCTGGAGGTAAATAGCATTGTCCTCTACCGTGATACTCTCCCAAATACTGGTCCCAAATCAGCTGAGCCAAAGAATATGAACCAAAACCTTTGCAACCATGACCTAAAATAAGTCTTTTCTCCATGAAGTTGATTCTGTCGGCATTCGTGGAAGAAGAAAGGCAGACTGGAAAGAGCAAGTCACTTTACATTGGACAGTCACAAGGCTACAGTCCAAACCTTAGCAGAGAGGGAGACCCTGGGAGCCTGTTGTCATCGTTTACTGGACTGGGGACATTCACCACTTACAAAGTCATTCTCTGTGGCCAGCAGAGTGTCCCTGGGGTGTCAGGTAGTTGTCTGTAGGGCGAGGAGGTGACGCAAAGTTTCATTGCTGGGTTCTACTGGGCAGAAGCTCCCCCAAGGAAATGACAACACATTGACACTTATTACATATATGCCGCTAGCAGTCAAAGGCAGAAGGATGCTGGGCCAGGCATCTGTCTCACCTGCTGCTCTAATAGCCTAGTGGCTTTGGTACAAAGGAGGCAGTAAGTGCCCTCAGGTGTAGGAGGCCTACACAGAGCCATAAGGGATAGCCTGGTGGGAAGGCAATCATGCAGCTGTTCCCATCTGTCATCCAGGATGGCTACAGAGGTTGCAGGCTCAGAAACAGGCTAAAGGGCTACATGGGAGAGCATAAAGAGCAGAATGGGCAGGGAGGCTGGAGGCACCTGAGGTATATCAGGCTACAGGAACACACAGTGGGCCTGCAGCTCACAGGCATACAGCAGGCTACCTGATGGGGTGTCTTAAGGGCTTCTATTGTTGAAAAACCACCATGACCAAAAAGCAAATTGGGGCTGGAAAGGGTTTATTTGGTTTAGATTCTAAATTGCTGCTCGTCATCGAAGGAAGTCAGACTAGGAACTCAAACAGGGCAGGATTCCTTCTAGAGGCAGGAGCTGATGCGGAGGCCATGGAAGGATGCTGCTTACTGACTTGCTTCCCCTGGTTTGCTCAGCCTGAATTTGTATAGAACTCAGGACCACCCCCACAATGGGCTGGGCCCTTCCCCATCAATCACTAATTAAGAAAATGCCCTACAGCTGAATTTTATGGTGGCATCTTCTCAAGTGAGGTTCCCTCCTTTCAGATGACTCTAGTTTGTGTGTCAGCTTGACATAAGATCAGCCAGCACACAGGGGCCAGGCATACAGAAGGTCTTGAAAGAAGGGAGCATACTGTGTATAAGCCTGTGTAGTGGGACCACGCAGGGCTGAGGAGGCAGCAACAGCTTCCACAGCCCTGGGGTTGTAGGGATACAAAACAAGGAACCAGGGCAGGAAGTCATTCATTTACACTGTTGTAAAGCTTTCTGCAACCACACAGTTGTATTTACTGAAGGAACAAACCAATTCCTGCATCAGTCATTACACAATAGACTTGTTATTTTGTTATACATTGTTACTGTAGTGGTTAGAATAGTCAGTAGACAAAATCTAGAGTCACAACAAGCCTCTGGACATGTCTGGGAGGAGTTGTCTCAATTGTATTAATTAAGAGGGAAGAGAAGTTCACAGTAGGAGGTGCTATTCCCTGGGCAGTTTAAGTGGAGAAAGTAGCTGGGCGGCAACAGCATTCATCTCTCTGTTTTCTCAGATTGGCTGCTTCAAGCTCCTGCTCACTTGACTTCCCCACCATGGTAGATTGTACCTTAAACTGTAAAGTCAAAATAAATCCTTCCTCCTTTAAGTTGTGTTTGTCAAGTGTTTTATCACAACAGAAGAGAAACTATAATAGCTAGCTAATTTTATATTAAGGGGTGACAGCAAATGTTTTGAACCCAACAGCTGGCAACACATAGGCACACAAGCATGTTGTTGCCAATAAAACTTTATTTACAAAGATAGAAAGTATGACAAACTTAGGCCATGGGTCCTAGTTTCCCAGTCTCTGTGTTAAAGTTTCACATTTTACAACGGAGAGTGAAAATAAATAATAATGATGAAATACAGTATCACGTCAAGGCCTTCATTGATAGAATGAAATGAGAAAGAACAGGATCCTACACTCAATCCAGCCAGTGTCTCTATGGGTTCAATGATGGCCTGAGAAACAACAACATAACATATATGTAAGTCAAACCAGTATATCCTGTTTATGTTAAGTTGGCCTCAAGCCAAAGTTGTTTATGGAGAACATAACTCAGGAAGATGCATCCCAGAATAACAAGTCACTGAGGAACAAGTGATAGAAATACCACAGGGAAGACCAGCTGCATTCTGGGTAGTTGGAACATAGGGCTGGGTATAAAAGCCACACTAGAAAGGAATGCCAGACATTCCCACCCTCCTCCAGACCAGCCAGGATCTGCCACCATGTGCCACACTAGTTGTTCTTCAGGCTGCCGGCCAGCCTGCTGTGTGTCCAGCCCCTGCCAGCCTGCCTGTGTGCCCTTGAGCTGCAGGCCTGCCATATGTGTTCCTGTGAGATGCCAGGTGACCTGCTGTGTGCCTGTGAGCTGCAGGCCTACTGTGTGCATGGCCCCCTCCTGCCAGTCCTCTGTGTGTGTACCAGTAAGCTGCCATCCTGTCTGTGTGACATCATCCTTCCAGTCATCTGGGTGCTGTCAGCCCTCCTGCTCTTCTTTGGTCTGCAGGCCTGTCGCCTGTAGCACCCCTTCCTGCTGCTGACCAGTGTCTCCAAACCAGCTGCTGCCAGATGGGACATATCTGTCCCCTCCCAACACCTGTCCTCTGTGAGGAAGGTGGGAAACATGTCCCACCCGCTCTGAAACAATGAACAGTGTAGAAGAATAATCCAGTTTCTCCCTGCCCCTGTCCAACCTCCAAGGATGTCCTGGCTCCTATTTTCTCTCTGTGTCCTTTGAGCCAAATAAATTGCTTTCCATACAGCTTGTGCTCTCTTTTATCCTCATAGACTCTTCAAGGTGGAGACTGAGACAAGTCTCACTGTGCAGCCTTGGCTGGACTAGAGTTCACTATGTAGACCAGGCTGACTTTGAACTCACAAAGATCTGCCTGCCTCTGTCTCCCAAGTGCCTATATATTTTTTAAAAATACTAGATTAACTTTTGTTTTATGTGTATAAGTATTCTGCTTACATGTATGTCTGTGTACCACATAAACCCAGTAGAGGGTGCCTGATACCTTGGAATTGGAGTTATGGAGGTTGTAAGCTACCTTATGGGTGCTGGGAATCCACCCTGGGTCCTCTGCAAGAGCAGCTAGTTTTCTTAACTGCTGAGCCATCTTTCTAGTCCCTCCATAGGCTTTTGACATTCTTTCCTTGAAAATTTGTAACTGTATTTGGGACAGCAGTCACAGAGAGCATTTTTCTCTGCTGCACTGAGGAGGCATGGCCTTGGTTTGAGGAGTGAGCTGAAGGAGCTGCCCCACTTCCTGAGATTCCCATTGTGGGAACAAACCAGAAGAAAATTGAGTCATCTTGTGGGTTGGGGTAGAAAACAGTCTGAACCCCAAACCCCATGAACTACCTTAAGTATAGTCACGGCAGGCAGGGCAGGGAATTTCTACCTCCAACTCACAACAGCGCCAGAAAATCCAGGAGACTGCTGGCCCAGCATGAGCAGAAAGCATGAAAAGATCCATTAGTTGTGAAACCCAGAGGGCCTCATTGGAATCCCAGTGAGCAAGTCAGCCTCCCCAGGAAGATGAGAATCAGGAACAGAGTCAGTGACCAGGTATCCGGTGCAGAACACATGGGAACTAGTGTAGGGTTACACCACTGAGCTCCCCAGCACCCACGCCCAAGCCACTAGGGCAGGATCACAGAAATCTGATTTGTTGTTACAAGGAAGGTAAACACTGTAACAGCCACCTGCACAGGGAGGACTGACAAAAGCTGCTGAGGGAGATGAGATTCACTATGATGTTTTCACCACAGTTCGATCCAATCAGAGTATGAGAAGTCCAAAAGAAAGCAAGGAAAACCCATCCAAATCCATTGTCAAAACAAAACAAGCAAAGAAACATACAAACCAGAGCAAACCAAAAATCAGATTCAAAAATTACAGTGGGGGGTGGAAGGATGAAGAGATGGCTCAGCGGTTGAGAGCACTGACTGCTCTTGCAGAGGTCTGGAGTTCAATTCCCAGCAACCACTTGGTGGCTCACAACCAACTGTAATGGAATCTGATGCCCTCTCTTGGTGTGTCTGAAGACAGCTACAATGTACACTCATATACATAAAAATAAATAAATAAACTTTTTAAAAAAAATGACATGGGTGTGTAACTCTAAAATATCTCTCATTAGTGTTAAAATGTTACTTGTGCATGAACAGATGAAGACTTGAAACTACAAGTCAAATGAATACAATCAAAGCCAAGATATGCAATGAGAGATGAGCTTCTTAGTGTGCTCAAGTGTACATATACTTGATGTAGCCAAAGGTGGTGTCACTGGATGGGAAGACGGGTCAGATGGAAGTAGTCAAGACGTAAATGCAAAGAGAAACATAGGGCAGGCGGAGACAAAGACAAAACTTCGAGGCACTCTGGGAAACTGGATCATCACCTGTGGATGGAAGTGTGTAATTAGCATGCCTGGAAGGAGCAAGAACATTCTAAGAGACGCCCATGTCTCACTCTAGCTATCTGGCCTGTGGAAACAAGATGCCCAAGGAAACTGGAATTTCCTGGGAATCTCTAGCTAGAAAATAAATGGCTAAAGCCTGGGGCCAGACAGATGGGAACTTGTCTCCCAAGAAGGGAGCTCATAGGAGCAACCTGTCATAGCATCTTCTAAGACAGGCTGAAGCTGAGATAATGATAGTGTGCCACTATAGGCAGGATCACACTTTGATCAGGACTGCTTAATTATGGATACCACTTGTCTTCTTCTATCTAAACCTTACCCTCATGTGAGGACCTGGAAGATGGACCGGAAGGAGGGAGCAGTCACTGGATCTCTCTGTCCTTCTTTCCAGTGTGGCCACATTGAGTCAATCTCCTTTTTCTGACTTTTATTATCACTTGTTTGTTTCATGGGCTTATGAGATTGGGCAGCCACATCTGAATTATCGGGGTTACCAGGGCTTAGGTTCTGACCTTTAATAACCCTGATAGCAATTAGTGTCACGGGAAGGAGAGGAGGAGAGGAGAAAGGGAAGAAAAAGGAGGGGAGAAGAAGGGAGGGGGAGGTAGAAGAAGAGAGGAGATGGTGGGGAGGAGGAAGGAGGCACAGGAGGAGAGAATAAAGGGACAGGAGGGGAAGGGGCGAGGAAGAAGAGGAGAGAAGCTGGGCACAGAAGACCAAAGAGGAGACTAGGAACCAGACAGAAGAAACAGACAAAGAAGTAACGTCTAAAAAAGGTTCCACAAACATAAAAATACATAAAACACAGAGAACCCCTTTAGTGTGACTTTTCCTTGGGATATGTGTCTACCTGTCCTTCGGCAGAACCCTGAGAACAAACCAAAGAAATTATCTTGCCCAGGCCAGCTTGGTGAAGCACTGAGTTTCCCAAGGTTACCTGTAGGAGCTTGAGGAACCGATGGGTAGCTACACTACGAAAGAGTCTTCCTCTTAGCAATAGTTGGGGCTTACACAGCCTCAGAGAGGAGGGAAGTCTTATGCGCCATCCTGTGAGTCCTCCACTGTCCCAGTCTTGTTAAGGTCTCATACAGGTAATTACAGCTGCTCTGGTCCCAAGATGGCAACTGCTGTGTCATCCTTAGCACACCACAACACCCACAAATAAGCTGCATCTTCCTCAAACCAAATCAAAACAAAACAAAACAAAACACAGCTAGGTATACCTTGTTCAATATGTGACTGTCAAAAAACAAAAGTGACCATGAACACACAGATAGACACACCTTGTTCAATATGTGACTGTCAACCAAAAGTGACAAGGAAGCCATGCACTCATAGATGAAACCGCATGCCACGAACACAGAAAAAAAGGTAGGGATCACATCAGACATAGGATGAGAAACACGAGCTCTGACTGCCAAAGGAGAAGCCTGTGAAACTGAAGGTGTCCTTCAAAAATGAAATGATAGATCCTGACACGTCACTGTCAGCCAACATACATCATCAGAAACGGCTTCGGGCCTAGGATGCTACAAAGAGAGAAACAGAGACACACGAGGGAGCTGCAAAAAGGGCTCTGTGAAAGTTAAGAACATTCTGGAGAGGAGGGTGCTCACAGCAGTCAGGGGGCATGCTTGTCCCCAAGAGGACATGGATAGAGCGGGCAGCAGCAGGAGCAGGCAGAGTGGGTAGAACTTCTAGAATCGTGCACAGCTGCCAGAACTCAGCCTGTGTTCCCAACAACTCCCACTTCCTTAAGCAAAGAGAAGGGGCCTCTGCCAGTGACTGATACCCCAAAGGAAACTCAACAGACATCTGTGGAGATGTTGAGAGGACGATTTCAGGAGCTAAAGGAACAGGGCTTCAGAAGTTGGCACCAGATGGGTCAAGTTAGAACCCTAGACGGATACTATGGGTCAGTGGAAGCTACCTGATTTTCTCTACAGAGAACAGAAATCATCAACCCAGATCACATGAAGACTCCAGCTGAATTCTTATAGCTCATCAGAAGGAATGACTGCTCATGAGAATTCTGACCCAAGGAAGAAATTGAAGTTAGAAAAAAAATGGCATCAACGATAATGCAAATGGAAAGGATTTTTCAGGATGTATAGGGGGCAGGCAAGATGGCTTATTGAAGAAAAGAGCTTGCCACCAAGCCTGACGACCTGAGTTCAATCCCTAGGACTCACATGGTAGAAGAGAACTAACTCCTTTAAGTTGTCCTCTGACCTACATACATGTAAGATGTGTACATACACACATGCACACGTGTGCACACACCCAGCACATATACATACATGTGCACAGGTACAGACACAAGCACACACATGCACAAGCACACACACACACACACACACACACACACACACACACACACAAATGTAGTTCTTTGAAGGAAGAGTCGAAAGACAGAGCAAAGGAAATCCGAAGTAAATTCAAATACATCAGCAATTACAATAAACATAAAGAGATTAAACTTTCCAGGTTAAAGACAGAGATTTTGTTTGTTTGTTTGTTTGTTTGTTTTCTTGCTTGCTTCAAATTCTTTATGCTATCATCAGAGTAATTTGGGCCTTTGTCTGTTTTGTAATAAACTTTCATTGGCTTCTTGTCCACAGGTTGGTTTGCACTGCCTGACACTCCAGTAGCAGAGCTGAGTACTTGTGACAGAGCCCAGACAGAATGCAGGACCTTAATATATTTATTTAATGGACATTTTGTGTTGGGAAAATCTCTTATGCATTGTGTAAAGGCTGCATTTCTGAATGTCAGAGATTTGAGTCCAGGCTGAACTTTGGTCTTGTTATTTTTATGAAGCATCACCTGTCTCAGAGTTTTGTAGTTATCTTCTCCATCACCTTCTGATTGGTTTAATAAAGAGCTAAACATCCTATACCAAAGCAGGAGAGGAAAGGCGAAACATCTAGGTAGAGACAGGAACTCTGGAAAAGAGTCAGAGCTGGGAGACTTGCCAGCCAGATATGAAGGAACAGCCACGTAGCAGGATGCAGATGAGAACAAATGGGTTAATTAGATTATATGAGATAGTTGGGAAATAGTTCAAGCAAAGACCTGAGCTACATAAGTAAAGATAAGTCTCGGTGTCATTACTTGGGCAGCTGGCCAGTTAAGGACAATCTGGTTAAATAAATGAACCTTTCTTTCCCTTTCATTAAACTGCTTTCCCTGCCCCATTCCCCCGCTGGTGATATGTCATTGGCTGGCTTGGCTGGTCATCCCTGTGCTAATATCCTCGTCTTTATAGAGTTTCACACCAATTGCTCTGGTCAGCTAGGAACCCTGATGACAACCAGGAGAGCCCCTGTGTTATCTGCACACGTGCGCCTCAGTGCTGTGTCTATCTGAGGGCAGAATGTGAGCTGTCTGAAGAGCTGGGAACACTGGGGAAAATAAAACCCTTGGGATGAAGGTTGGGTGGGAGAAGAGACTCAGCACAAACAGCCTCAGAGGGACAATATACAAGTCACAACCTCCACCAGGGTCACTGCACAGACCACTGAAGGCCACTAAGTTAGTGACATTCTCAGACCCCATCCTAATGAGACAGTAAGGTATGTAGAAGTGAAGGGGGAGACAGAGGGGTGTTCATCCACCTAGCCTTGACAGCCTCAACCCAGGGCTGCCTTCCACACCTGTATCCAACCCCACCATGAAGCAACCGCTATGGCAGTCCATCTGCCCGTAGCACCCCCACTGGCTCGTCACCATCTAGACCATGTCTCTCAAGCTCCACATTCACTGCTCAGACCCTTCTGGCCCACACTGGCTGTTCCTTTGTCTTTCCTTTCCTTGCTCTGAAAAAACGACACTCCCTTTCTGGACCTTTCCTTCAAGACATACATGTGTCTGGATCTCAAACCCTGCCTGCTTTATTCTGTTCCCTGGAAGCTGTCCTTTGAGGAGTACATCTGTCTCTCAGCATAGCATGGAAGAGGCCTATGGGTCCATGCTAGGGAAGAAGAGGGCCAATAAATGAGGTCTCTACCCTGTACTCTGAGCAGGGTAGAGGTTCCCAGGGGCCCATGAACCTCTCATGTCTGAATCAGGTTTACCTGCTGGGGGTGGGGTGGGGAAAGCAGATGCTTCTTGGTGTATATATTATTTTGTTGGGTTCTTATACCTCTACGTCCTTTCTGGGCCTTATTTTGAAAGGTATAGAAAACTTATGAAAAATACTAGTTCCACCAAGAAAGCAGAACTAAATGTGAGATTTTAGGTCTTCACTGCCCTGGATACATTCTACATTCCGGGAGGGGTACATTATCCCTGAGTCAGAGGACACTTGCTGGATTAACATTCAGGAAAGGGAGGGAGAGGCTGATTAACATTCCTCAGACCACAGGGAAGGGAACCCACCTGCAGGTGGGGAAGGCCCAAAGAGCAGATGGTTGGACAAGGTTACATTCTTGCCAAAGACGAGTGAACAAGATGTTTCCGCATGACTCTGACTAAATTACGGGTTGAGACTTTTTGGGGGACTTTTCACTATTTTTTATGTTATGTTTCCTTAGTTACCCCCTCATCCCCCTTGGTTTGTGGTTTTCCTCTATATAAGATCTCCTCTCACCAGGCTGAATTGTCAATTCCTCTGCTCCTGCGTGGGTTATGAATTGACCATCAACAGGTTGATCCCGAAATATACCTCTTGCTAGTTGCATCTAGATCGGTGTCTTGTGAATTATTGGGTGGCTGTGACATCCCGAGACTTGAGTAAGGGACTCCTCTCTCAAGGATCTTTGATTTTCACCCGAATCCCTTCCAGCCCCGCAACACTGGGTAGGAGAGAAAGAAGGTTAGAGAGGAAAGGGGGTATGGACATCTACAGACTACTTCCTGCTGATTAGGGTTTTCTGGTTTCTTAGGGCAAGTCTAATCTTTATTGTCAGAATATCCAGCAGTCCAGCAATAGCAAACGCAACAGCAGTGGGGGAGCAGCAGCCGTCACAGGCCCCCTCGGGTTCTCGCAGTTAATGCCCTTTCCAGAGTTCCCAGAATTAAACTATCTGCAGCTGGCAAAAATCATGCCCCCCCATCCCCACCACGAGGCACAAGGCAATCATAGTTAACAGCTGTGGACAAAGAGAAGCAGCTGCATAGCCCACACCTGGGATCAAAACACAAGCATGGTCATATAAAACTGTGTTTTCAAATAAACCACCACTCGCTGGAGAGATGGCTCAGAGGTTAAGAGCACTGACTGCTCTTCCAAAGGTCCTGTGTTCAATTCCCAGCAACCACAGCAACCACATGGTGGCTCTAAACCATCTGTAATGGTATTGTGATGCCCTCTTCTGGTGTGTCTGAAGGCAGCTACAGTGTACCTAAATAAATAACAAATAAATAAATCTTAAAAAAAGAAAGAAACCAAAGCGCTTACTACAGATACCAATGTGTGTGAGTGTATATGGACAGTTTGAAGATACAGGGACACTGTCCTCAATTATGAGGACAATCCGTGAGTGCACATGTGTGTCTGGAGTTATAGGAGTGCATGTGTGTACAAGAGAGGGTCTGAGTGGGCATAGGTATAGCTGCCCCTGTGCACGTGTTTGTGTGCATGAGGCTATGGGTATTCAGTTCACATGGATCCACATGTGTGTTGAAGGGATGGATGCGTGTGTTGGAGGGATGGTACATATAACTGTGTGTGCACCTTCCGGACAGTGAGCCCCTAACATCTGGCTCAGTTCTGCCTCCGTTTTATAAAGCTCCAATTTAAACCACACACTGGTCACAGACCATCTTGGCTGCTGATTCATAAGCCATTTTTGTTTTGTTTTGTGTTTTGTTTTGTTTTTCTGCTTGCTTCTAATCACCAGCCTCCAACATAGTGGAAACGGCTACATAATCCAGGACAGGCAGCAGCCACAGGCACAGCAGACCCTGCCAGCCAAAGATATGCTCATCCCTGGGAGCCTGCCCGTGAACTTCCTACCACACTCTGTATGAGAACATTGTTAAAGGTGCACATGAGAAATGGGTGACTGTCATCAATGCTGCACAGAGCAAATAACCCCCAGCTTAGACTCCATTGACAAAGCCTTGGCCTCCAAAGTACATGTCTGAGGCACATGGAGCACAGACTCAACTCTCCTCATTGGCAGACGAGCAATGGTCACGTGACCACAGCAGCCACTGCCCCAGGACGTCAGCAGAACATAATGAGTTCTCTAGCTTCTAAGTTGCAAGTGTGGTGTATTTGCTACATTATATTTAATTGCCTGTCAATTAAAGATGGGCACTTGTGAACCTCTGGACGGAAGGTGTTACAGGGCCAATCACATTGCGTAACTAAGACTCAAACATTGAGAAGTGCCCTGTAGGAAAAAAAAAGTCACCAGCATTACAAGATGGCACCAGAGAGAAAACTGAGAGACCAGAGATGAATTGAGCACCCACTACTGAGACAGGAGGCCGGAACCACGAGAGACGATGAGTCTCTGGCAGGGGCCGCATCCTCCAGGGCCACAGCAGAGACCTGTCTACTTCACCAGACCATGTCCTCCACCCAGCTCCATCTCCTCAGCCATGTGAGACTGGATCACAGAAAGCACTGGCCCTAAGTCCCTTCTGATCACCGAGAGTCCGGAAGCAGGACAGACATGCGCGGCGGCGGACTAGAAAAGCTGCTTTATTTCCACACGGGTTATTTAGAGAAGAGCTTTGCATCCAGCACATCTTTCAAAGAAACCCAGGGTACCCGATCTGGCTCATTCTTTTGCATTCTCTCCCCATGTCCAGGGAGCAGCGGACACGTTTTGCATCTGCCTTCTGCTCAATCCATGGTCAAGAATGGGACTGGATAGGACAAAGTATCCATCTTCAGTGGAGGCAGCTGGTTTGGAGACCTTGGTCAACAGCAGGAGGGGTTGCTGCAGGTGACAGACCTGCAGACCAGGGTGGGGCAGGAAGGCTGGCAGCATCCAGATGACTGGCAGGAGGATGTCACACAGACAGGACGGCAGCTCACGGGCACACACACAGAGGACTGGCAGGAGGGGGTCGTGCACACAGTGGGCCTGTAGCTCACAGGCACACAGCAGGTCACCTGGTATCTAACAGGAATGCACACAGCAGGCCTGTAGCATGCTGACTGGCAGGGGCTGGACACACAGCAGGATGGCTGGCAGGGGCTGGACACACAACAGGATGGCTGGCAGCCTGAGGAGCAGCTGGTGTGACACATGGTGGAGTCTGGCAGTCAGGAAGAAGGTGAAGATGTCTGGGACTCCTTCCTGGGGCAGCCTTTATACCTGGCACATTGACTCAACCACCCCAGCACGCAGCTGGCCTTCCTGTTTGCTTCCTGTTCTGTCTTCAGTGCTAGCTTTGCTGTTGTATATGTTTCTGTTTTTGTTTGCCCTCGGCTCTATGGCTAATTACATCTCCTCCAAGTTCCTGAAGGGCAAACACCAAATCCTGAAGCTCAATATTGGGCATCAGGGCTCCAACAACTTTGACTACTCCTACCCCTCAGCCTCTGCGTTTTGCACGTCATGGAGCCTCTCGATTTGGGCAGGTTCCACTCGGTGCCTGGAGCTCTTGGTGGTGGATAACCCAGAGTCCATACATCTTCAGCATCCTGGGGTCTCTACTGAAATTTAGGTTTCACCTTGACAACTTCACAGAGCAATTTTTTTAGGACCCTGCAACCTTAGAGGCTTTCTGGAACCCTGGGGGTGTTGGGAGCAATCCTGCTTAAACATTAACGGCCTAGTCAGACGTCAGACGTATGTGCCTACTGACACAAAGCTTGGCCTCTGTGGGAAAGCACTAATTCAGTTAAGAACAAATAATCATCGATCTTGTGGACAGGTAGCCTTGGTGGGAAAGCACTAGCCTAGATCAGAACAAATGAATAATAGATCTTATAGACAGGTACATAGTGACCTGTTCTGCTTTGCTTCTTCTGTGAACTTTTCACCCAGCCAATCTCCTGTTCTGGAGAACATCTGTACTCCCCCTGAGAACATCTGTGCTCCCCAGAAATAAAGAAGACCCTATGTCATCCCTCTCCCCATATCCTGCTTCTATGTGGATATAACCCAGTGTGGGAAAAATAAAATTTGACAGCTTGATCAGATTCCTTGACTTGCTGTTCATTCTTTGTGTGCCCTTGTCTCCCAGTTCTCTCTTCCAGGTCCTCCTATCCTCGTTCAATGCCCCGCAAGACTGGGACATTGGGACAAACCTTTGTAAACTGTAAACCCTACAACTCTTGTGTTTTTGCAAGCCTATGTGACATGTGACAATTTGCCCTGTGCACATGATGTAGTATAGTCCCGTTCTGCCATAGCTGCCAAGGTCTCTGTGTGCCTTGGTGGGAGAACCTGGGGGCAAATTCCCTAGGTGATGCTGGAGCAGGGAAGCCCTTTGGTACATCTCCAGTTCAGGTTTTCTCCTTCCAAATGCATTAGCCCATGGTGTTTAAATTCCTCTTTATTAGAGTTTTTTAGATGTGGACAGAAAAACAGACTTTTTTTTTCTTGCCAGATTCTGTAGCACAGTTCCCGATGGATCCATATTCTGCTCTGAAGCCACATGAGCAGACTTTAGTGTCTGCCTTTTATTGGAATTCTGTTCTGTAATGTTAAATACTGGCTCTGGTTGCCTCAGGAACGAGAGAATCTTCATGTACACAAAGTGATGCTATGTGACCTTGTCCTTAATTTAAAACTATTGGTTGAATGAAGAAGAGAGGTAGATTGGGGTCTAAAGAGGAGACCATGAGTGGAGAGAAGATGTAGAGAGGAGAAGACGCCATGGGGTAGGTGAGTCATGAAAGCATGGTCATGAGGGCTGGCCATTCGGAGTTAAGAGCAGCCCAGGTGGAATATAGCAAGTTATAATTCTGGGTTACTGATGGGGAAGTAGATTATAATAGCTTAGAGTATAGATACCTGCCCAGTTCTAGCACATTAAAGGCTTATTAAAAATATAAAAGTTGTGTGTCTTCTATCTGAGAACTGAATGATCGAGGTGGGGCAGAAACTCCCAACTGAAATTAAATTTTTACTACAACATACCCCCATCCCTGTTTTCTCATGCTCTAAACTTGCTTCCTAGGATTTACTCTTTGGGGTACATGGAAGCCACTGAAGGAGCCTGGAACAAGCCTCAGGGGCCCATGCCAGGGAGGGAAGGTTTGGAAGCTCATCTCTAATGTCAACTTGACTGAGTTTAGAATTACCTCAGAGACTGAGGCATCTCTCAAGGCACGTCTGTGAGGGGGTCTCACGGAGGATGAACCGAGAAGGTAGATCCTACCTGAATGAAGCAATGCCCATCCCAGGCTGAGAGGAAGTCAGCTGAGGGTTAGCTTTCCCATGTCTGATTAATTTCCAGCTCTGCTTCCACTGGGAAGAACTAGACTCACTGAAACCATGAGTCAAGTAAGTCCTTCCTCCTTTGATGTTGTCATGTTGGGTTAGCTGCCATGGCAACGCAAAAACTAATGCAGAAATGTGCTCTCCACACAGCCTTGAGCAGGCCTGAAAGACCTTGTTTACCACAATAGACCAAATAATAGGACCCAGGTGGAGTTACCCACCTTGGCTGCACGTACAACATGCTATAGGAATTTAGAAGAATAAACTGCCCTCTGAGCTTGCCTTGAGACAACTCTGGCTGTGACTAAGGATGGGTTCCCCAACCCATCTCCAGCAGTGACTAAGGATGGATTCCCTCACCCATCTCTGACTGAAACAAGAAGGGGTTCAGTGGGGCTTTCCCTTTAAATTAGAAGAGCTGAATATTAAACTTTGAGCCTTGATCAGAGAACTTTGCCTTGGCTTCATGTTTCTCTTGCCCTTCCATCCCTTTCTTCATTTCCAGCCCCCGTTTCAGGTGAACCCAGTTGGTCCATGGCCGCAGGCGTCTACAAAGAAAGTGTTAGGAGAAGGTGGGAAGTCCGCCGTGGCTCATCTTGTCTGTGGGATTTCTAGGCCTATGTAAGAGGGTTGTGGACAGGATTTGTCAAAGTTCAGAGAGGTGGGTTATAGAATCTCTACAAGGTGTAAGCAGCGCTATAAGGAGAGCCTTAGCGGGTTCTCAGACGATAAGGATGCCAGTGGAAATTCAGACAGGAAGCCTGAGCCCGTGAGGTTTCAGATGGAAACAGGGATTCCTCCCAGAACTAGACTAGAGGTTATATGTATAATCCAGAGAATAGTGTAGATTTTTTTTTCTGTGTCTAGAACCTCAGTGATATGGAGAACAAAGGGGGTTGGTTCCATGTCTGACCTAGTTTTATTCAAAGCTCATATTTATATCATACACTGGTCACAGACCATCTTGGCTGCTGAATTATAAACCATTTTTTTTGCTTGCTTCCCTTCATCACCCTACAGCATAAAGAAAACAGGTATACTATAAACAGGCAGCAGTGAGAGCTCTGGAGGGACAGGGCAGAAAGGAGCCACGGGCACAGCACGCACCGGGTTCCTTGTCCATCCCTGGGTGCCTCCGTGTGTATTGCTTATAACAGTCTGCAGGAGGCCAGAGATGAAGATGCATGTCAGAAATGGGAGACCTGAGAGATGTAGGAGCCATGGAGGACCACATGTATTAAGACATGTCCTGGGTAACAACTTATATCTACCTCCATACAAGTACTCAGAAGACCGTTCATCATCTCAAAGCATCAAGGCAGCACCTACTTGGTACCAGAAACACCCAAAGTTCTTTGAAAAGTAACATGTGAGTGAGAGGCCCTGGAACCACAGCAGAATGGCACTGCATGGTACTAAGAGGTCATGCTGATACTGGCATTTCACGGGAAATTATGCTATTTTCCAGTTTCTGACAATCAGAAAGATCACTGGAGAGACAGCACATTTTCTGTCTGTTTTCACTGGAGAAGCAAAACCAAGCACATATTTGATCTCGCAGACTTGAAGAGAGAAAGTGCTCATGGAAACTTCTCACTCTGGCTTTTTGCCTTTCTTGATTTCTTATAATTTAAAAATAAAGCGGAAGAAAATCCTGTCCTGCCCCTCAAAACAAAGCTGCCTCCACCCTCCTCCTGCCAGTCTTTTCAAGAATATTTCCCACCGCAAACCGGGGATTTCTGACTTGTGATAATGAGACCCTCAGCAGGCTTTTGGAAGAGGTGTTCCAGCATTGGGTGGTGGGAGTCAGAGCTTGGTGTTGTATCTCACTGCTGTCAGGACACTAGTGCGCTTGCTTTTAAGACTCTAGTAGCTGGGTGTGGCACACG
Organism: Rhabdomys pumilio; assembly: GCA_030674055.1. Lineage (NCBI taxonomy): Eukaryota > Metazoa > Chordata > Mammalia > Rodentia > Muridae > Rhabdomys > Rhabdomys pumilio. The sequence continues at coordinate 1,524,308 of JANHMN010000019.1, read as the reverse complement.
CCATTAATCCCAGCACTTGGGAGGCAGAGGCAGGCGGATTTCTGAGTTCGAGGCCAGCCTGGTCTACAGAGTGAGTTCCAGGACAGCCAGGGCTATACCGAGAAATCCTGTCTCGAAAAAAACCAAAAAAAAAAAAAAAAAAAAAA
>JANHMN010000019.1:1507864-1520263 GCA_030674055.1 Rhabdomys pumilio | reverse complement strand
CCCTGCCCCTGCCCCTGCCCCTGCCCCTGCCCCTGCCCCTGCCCCTGAGCAGCAGAAAGACAAATAGAGACTCTCAGATAAGAGACCAGGATGATGTCCATGCATGCTTGAGTAAAGGTGCATGAGTGTGCAGAAGGAAGCATGGCAGTGTGTCTGCAGAAACATGCATACATCTGAAGAAGTGTGTGTGTACTGGACAGTGGTGGCGCACACCTTTAATCCCAGCACTTGGGAGGCAGAGGCAGGTGGATTTCTGAGTTCAAGGCCAGCCTGGTCTACAGAGTGAGTTCCAGGACAGCCAGGGCTACACAGAGAAACCCTGTCTCAAAAAGACAAAAAAAAAAAAAAAAGTGTGTGTGTGTGTGTGTGTGTGTGTGTGTGTGTGTGCGCGCGCGCGTATGTATGTACATATGAGTGTGTTAAAACACACAGATGTGGGAATGTGTAAGTATGAGCACCTGAATACATGGGTATGAGTGAGTATGCACACATGTGTATGTGAGCTTTTTCCATGTCCTTTTATGTGCATGAGGGTGTGAGAACAGGAATATATGTGGGTGCATGTGTATGTGTGTAACCGGCGTGTAAACATACCATAGGTATATGGCATAGGCTGCATGTTCAGGGCAGTGAGCCAGTTTTATTCAAACAGTGGAACCCTGACCATCCTGGCTGCTAAGGGATAAAACAACTTTTCCAACTCATGTCTCATGGCCAGCTTGTGGGGAATAAAGGAAAAGTTTGGCGCTCAGGCAGCCAAGAGTGAGAACTCTAGAGTAACAGATCCAGGATGATGTCATGGGGTGCAGCAGAGATTGAGACCCCCCCCCATGTCTGTCTCTCTCAGAAACTTCACAAGGAGCAGTCACAACAGACTGAAAAGACTGAGGATTGAGCCAGTTACTGGAGACAGACTGTCACCAACACTTCCCAGAGGAAAACCGTTCCCAAAGTTAGACACAGCCTTGAAGTTCTATCTCCACTGTTAATGGGATTTCAAATGACCATGGAAATGGGCATCTGGGCATACTAATGATTGTGTTTGCAGAAAGGTTTGGCTGAGGAGAAAAGACCCACCCTAATCATAGTCAGCACAGGCACTGTCCCACGGGCCGGGATTCCAGACGGACTAAAGAGGAGAAGGCCAACTGAGTACCAGCATGCACTGCTTGCTTTGCTTCCTGACTGCAGATGCGATGTGAGCTACCACCTCACCCACTTTCCACCATGACCGTCCCATCCTGAACAGCTATGCTCTCAAACTGTAAGCCAAAATAGGTCCTTCCTTCAGGCTCCATTCACTGGAGATTTTGTCCCAGCAAGAGGAACAAAGAAACTAAATTTATCATTGAAATGATCTGAAATCGAAACAGAGGTGACCCACACCATGCTGTGAAAAGATCCAGAGCAACGCACGTGTGGCTACAGCAGGGGCCACCTCAAGAAGTAGGCGAGACGTGTGTGTTCTAGCTGCTTTACGGGCAAGTGACTAGATGTGTGTCCGGCATATTGTAACTGATCAACGATAAGAAAAGGAGCATGCATTTCCCCAGTACTGAGGTGATTTGGGGCTGGTCTGTTTGTGTGACTGAAATTCAAGCATTTCAAAGCTGCCCAGTAAGAAGAAAGTCACTTGTGACTTGGAATACAGGGCATCCACAGAGGAAAGAGAAAAACCTTTTATAAAACACTCTAGGATTCGCTACGCATGAGCACCCCCTACAGGAAAGGCAAGCAGGAGCAGACGCTGAAAAGAGATACAGCAAGTCCATCCCAGGGGCCACAGGGATGCCAGGGGCATAAACACACCCACTCATCAAACCAGGCCCTCCTCTCTGCATGCCACCTCCTAAGGAACCGTGGCGATTCTGCATCATTGAAACTACTGATCTATGCTTCCTGATGCCAAAGCTGCCAGGAAAGACAGACAGGAACCAGTGCAGATATGCATAGCTGACTACAGACGTCACTTTTTTTAGCACAAGGAACAAGAGGACGGCCCTGGAGCCGGGACATCCTTAAAGAAAGGCAAGGGAAGAGGTATCTGTATTATTTGGCTGAGTTCTCTCCCAAGTTCCAGGGTGAGCTAGGTGTGCTTCCAATCTGTTTCAAGTGCAGAAGCACAGCCACAAAAGGAGGGGATGGATGTGTCATGTTTGCATTGGTAGCAGCTGACTTGGAGACCCTCGTCAGTAGCAGGAGGGGTTGCTACAGGTGACAGGCAGGGTGGGGCAGGAGGGCTGACAGCATCCAGATGACTGGCAGGAGGACATCACACAAACTGACCAGCAACTCACAGGCATACACACAGAGGATTGACAGGAGGGGGTCATGCACACAGTGGGCCTGCAGCTCACAGGCACACAGCAGGCTACCTGGTGTCTAACAGGAATGTATATAGCAGGCCTACAGCATACTGACTGGCAGGGGCTGGACACACAGCAGGATGGCTGGCAGCCTGAAGAGCAGCTGGTGTGACACATGATGGAGGCTGGCTGGTTTGGGGGAAGGTGAAAATGTCTGGAGCTCCTTCCCAGGGTGACTTTTATACCCAGCTCAGTGTTCCAACTACCCAGAATGCAGCCAGTCTTCCCTGTTTGCTTTCTCTGTCCTCCCAGGCTAGTGTTGCTAGTGTTTTTGTACTTGTTTTGTTTGCCCAACTCCATGACTGATGAGGCTCTCTAGCTGCTGCTGCATCTAGGCTCCCAAGGCATCTTCTCTTGGCGCTATGTGGATTCCATGTTACATTCTGTCTAAACTCCACCCCCACAGTTACATGGCAACAGCCAGGTTTCTCCTCCCCACAGTTACCTGGCAACAGCCAAGTAGGCCTGGCCCACTATAAAAGGGGCTGCTTGCCCCCTCCTCTTTCTCTTGCTGTCTTGCTCTCTCTTGATCTCTTGATCCCTCTGTCCCCTCACCCCTTCTCCTTCCCTTCCTCCTCTCTCCACATGCTCATAGCTGACCTCTACTTCTCTAACTCTCTCCCTCTCACTGCCTTTTTCTGCCTCTACTACCCTCTTAACTCCCCTCCCCATGCCCTGAATAAACTCTATTCTATACTATACTGTCATGTGGCTGGTCACTCAGGGGAAAGAGATGCCTCAGCATAGGCCCACTGAGACACTCCCCCCATACCTCACCACACACACCCAAAGAACATATTCTTTTTCTTTTTATCTCTTTATAAACACATCACCATGCCCCATGAATTCTAGATATTTTTTACATGAGTTCCCAGATATCCAAGAGTCTAGATATCCTCCCTGTAGGATGACAGTCCTCCCACAACCACAGATATTGTTCTTTTCCTGTGGTCTGGAAGGCTCTGCAACACAAAGGAGGTTGAACAAAGTGCATGCCCCCATTCATCAGGATCCTGAGGAAAGACAGGTTGAACCAGCCACATCCTGGAAAAGCAGGTGAAGCCAGTACAGATTCACAGGGACCACAGCTGGAACTTGTGCTGAGGCTAAGGCTCTGGGCCCTGTCCTCTTTTTGGCTTGTTCAGCAGCAAGCCACATGTACCGTCATGAAAAGCAGTATGACAATGGTGCATGTAGGTATCCACCCAGTTAACTTGGGGTTGAGAACAAGGTGTCTGAGTCAGTTATGGATCTTTGGGTGTCTCTCTGGATGAGATGAGGAGACACAAGTCACTTGAATGAGGCTGACTCTTCCCTGCCTTGCCCTATCCACCTACACCCCTCTGATCTCAATCCACCCTTCTACAGCTATGGTACCATACAGAGCAGAGGCAGTGCTGTATTCTTGGCTCCCTTTGACCTCCCAGACCCTGCTGCAAAACACAGAGAGCACATCCAAAAGCATCCAAAGTCACTCTCAGGAAAAGTCCCATGTCTCTGTTTCCACTTCAATTTCATCATGGACAGGAATGAAGCTTTGAGACAAGAAGATACTGTGTTGGAAGAGGCAGGCTAGGGTTGTCAACATGCTCCTCAACTATGTTCCTAGCATCCCAATAATCCACTAAGCAAGCTGTGGGCAATGTCTAAACATCATTACAGCCTCTGCTTGCCCCTCTCCCTCTTCACTCAGAAGTAGAGAAGATATCATATAGAAAAGAAACTGACAGTGGTTTGCAAGGCCAGACCATCCCAGAAGACTACCTGACTCCATGCAGCAAAGCTACAGACTTCTAGGATAGCCTGCTGTGGTCAGGAGAGCAGCCTCACTGACTTCTAGTCACTGTACACTCTGGACACATCCTCCAAGCTTAGTACTAATAAGGAGGTAGACCAGATGTCTATCACAATGTCAGCTCCCTCTTAGGAGTTCCCACTGAAGCTGAGAAGAGGGGTTCTTCAGAGACCCACTCAAACCACAACCTCTTCTGCATAAATTAGGACCCTTAAGAACAGAGAGCTGAAGGTGTAGAGTGTAGCAAACCTGAAACCCCAACGGAATGAGCAATGGCTAAAAAGCCCTCCCTTAACTATATGGCTGATAGACAGGAGATGTCCATACTCAGACAGGGCTAGACAGAGGTGCACAGGTTCCCAGCTCTCTGCCAACCCAGCTTCACAGTGAAGTGTGGTCAGTGGCTAAGAGGAGATCCAGGGTGGGTGGACAGGGGAAGCGTCCAGAATATGGGTGGGATATGCTTCAGAGAGACCTTGGCAGAAGATGGTGGGGGAACAAGTGTCTATCTCCATGCAAACCTATATTTCAACCAGGAGACTGGTCAGAAATAGATCACAATAGAGAAACCACCACAGAACTGAATCCAATGGGGACCCAAGACCACTGGGCTTGAACCTACAGGGAGATTCACTACAGATACCCCCAGCCACACCTAATTCAACCCCCACGAGGGTTCCAGGAGCATGGGTAGGATCTTGAGTGAAGGCTGTATGGATTTTCCACAGCTGTACACCCATAGATTGTAAAGCCAGACCTACACAAGCTCAATATAATTGGTTAATAGTTGGCCATCTGCTTGAACAAAAACCCATAGATACAAGAAAATAATAGAACCCAAAATCTCCAAATGTATTTTCATAAGTTAAAGCATATGATCAAAATAACCAGGCACAAAAAAAAAAAGATTTTGTGATGTAAATCACCTTCATAAGTAAAAAGCAACCAGCAAAAAAAGAATCTGGGATAATCTCATTACAGAGATGGGCAGTCAGTGACCACGAGCAGGTATTATTTGCCCAACGATCAAAGAAAAGTATTATCTTCATGAGTGAATAGGTAGAGCTTCCCAGGGGAGAAATGCAACTAATCCAACAAAGGGGGTTCTAAAACTGAAACATACAATAGCTGAAGTTTAAATACACACTGGACAAACCTGAGGACAGGTGCAAGAAGGGGGGAGAGAGAGAGAGAGAGGGAGAGAGAGAGAGAGAGAGAGAGAGAGAGAGAGAGAGAATGAATTTGACATGGTGAGATGGTTAAGTAAGTATAGACACACGTACCCAGCCCTGTGAGTTCAATTAGAACTCACACGGTAGAGAGGAGAGATGTGATAAGTTGTCCTCTCACCTACACACACATATACCACACACACTACACACCACCACACATATCACACACACACACACACATGCCACACACACACACTACCACACATACATACACACACCACACCACACACAACATGCATATGTACACACATACCATATACACACATACCCACGCACCACATGCACACACACCATACATACACAGCATATGTACATACACCATACACACACCACATGCACACACACAACATACACCATAAACATATGCACGCACCACACACACACTACATACTACATGCACACACTACATACACACACACACATTCACATACCACATGCATACATGCCACACACACCATACACACACATACACACCACATGCATGTGCACATGTACACGCACCCACACACACACACACCATGCACACACCATATACCACATCACACACACATTAAATTTGGGGATGGAGAGATGGTTCCATTGTTAAGAGTACTTGTTGCTCTTGCAACAGACCAGAGATTGTTTCCCAGCAACCATAGTGAGCAGCTTATACCACCTGTAACTCCAGTTCCAGTGGATCCAACACCCTCTTTTGGCCTCTGTGGGTACTACACTTACATGTACCTACACTCAAACAGACATAGACACATAAGAGTAAAATTAGATATTTTTTTTAAAATGTAAAATTGTGCTGGCTAGGTTTACATCAACTTGACACAAGCTAAAATTATTTGGGAAGAGGAACTCTCAACTGAGAAAATGCTCCCACCAGACTAGCCTGTGAGATAGCCTGTGATACATTCTCTCAATTGATAATTGGTGTGAGGGGGCCCAGCTCATTGTGGGTGGGGCCATCCCTGGGCTGATAGTTCTTAGTTGAATAAGAAAGCAGGCTGAGGAAGCCATGAGGGGCAGGCCAGAAAGCAGCATTCCTATGTGGCCTGTGCTTGAGTCCTTGACCTGACTTCCCTCAGTGATAGAGTGTGACCCTGGAAGTGTAGGATGAAATAAAATCTGTCTTCCCTAAGTTGTACTTGGTCACAGTGTCTTCTTAGCCCTTCCAAAGAACATCAGATGGCTATGAGGGACCCAACAATCTAGAAGGGCACCATGATTGTAGAAGAGCAACACCTTTGTCCCACTGAGGCAGGGTCAAGATAAAGTCGAGATAAAGGCTTTCAGAAAGGAAGAGAGCAGAAGCCAATGAACTGACAAAGGGTAGTCTGGAGGGGTTGGACCTCAGGGGGTGGGACTCAGTCAGGAAGTTCAGTTGGAAGGATGGGATAGCTGCAAGGGAGGCCATCACCTGACAAGGTAGCCTCCAGGCTGAGTATGTGTCATCCCACACTCACTGATACTCATGGAGTGTTAGCACTTGAGGCAGGAGATGCAAAGGCTTCTGGAAAGCAGGAGCACCTAGACTTCACCCTATCCTGGCTTCCTCCTCCTGCTGCTTTTACTCCAGAGTAAAGCTGACCAGTGTGGACAGACCTCCACCTCAACCCCAGAATTCCAGTCAGCTTCCCCCAGCTCTAATGGACACAGATGTCACATCCTAGAAAAGAGGGGTTCCAACAGCCAACATCACCCCACCCTTACCTATGCATGGGGAAGGCTTGTGGTATGGGGAAAAAGCAGCAAGGGACTGGAAAGATAACTTCTTGCTCTTCCAAAGGACCTGGATTCAAGTTCCAGTACTCTCATGGCAGCTCACAACTAGTTATAACTCCAATATCAGGGAATCTGGCACCCTTTTCCAGACTCTACTGACACCAGACACTGGCACATAGACAGACAGACAGACAGACAGACAGACAGACAGACAGACAAGCAAAACACCCATATACTTGGGTAGGAGGAGGGAAGGAGAAAGGGAGAAATCCTATAAAGAAAAAAAAAGCCAAATGTGTTTCTATGTACCAACAATGGACAACATGAAAAGAAAATTAAGAAAACATTTTTTAAGATGTCCATGGTGGGATACTCCTTTAGTCCTAGCCCTCAGGAGGCAGAGAAAGGCAGATCTCTGAGTTCAAACCCTGCCTAGACTACAGAGTGACTTCCAGGACAGCCAGAGCTACAAAGTGAGACCTTTTTCTCAAAAAGGAAAAAAAAAGAAAATGAAAAAAGAAAGGAAGGAAGGAAGGAAGGAAGGAAGGAAGGAAGGAAGAAGGAAGAGACAAGAGAGGGAGAGAGAGAGGGGAGGAGGGAGGGAGGGAGGGAGGAAACAGAAACAGAGAAAGGGAGGGAGACAGGAAGGAAAGGGAAGAGAAGAAAGGGGGAGAAGAAGAGAAAGAAGGGAGAGAGGAAGAGTAAGGAAAGGGAAGAAGAGGGAAAAAAGGAAAGAAGGAAAGAAGGAAAGAAGAAAGGAAAGAAAAAAGGAATGAATGAAGGAAACAGTATAAAAGCATCCAAAAGACTAAATAAATGTAACTAATGGGGTAAGCCTTGCCCACTGGTAACTGTAGCACTGCTGAAGAAAACTAAGACCTGCATCAACGATGGGCAGATGTCCCTGGTTCATGGATTTAGAGACAGCACTATCAAGATGATCTTACGACCCACAGTAAACCATGGATCCAGCCCTTCTCAGCCCTTCAGCAGCCTTGTTGTCAAAAATGAAAGAACTACTCATCTAATTCATATGGCCGGAGAGGGTCCAGGATGGCCAGAGCCATCTTAAGAAAGATCAGAGTTGGGAAGGTTGGACTTCCTACTTTCAACACTGATGACGGGTCCCAGCATGGAAACACTGGGGTGCTGCCATGTCCCGTACGGAAGAACAGGCCGGCAGCAAGAGTCCAGGAGTGAACACATATACTGGCCAATGTATCAGTATCCTGACAAGGTGGTCAAGGCCATTTAATGGGAAGAACTGTGCCCTCAACAAAAGACTGAGGATGTGTTCTCAACTCATCCTGTACCAAAAACTAGCTGAAAATACACTGATAACTTAGCTTCCATAGCTAAGACCATATACATCTTAGCAAATGTAGAAGAAATCTGTATAACCTGGGGTTTTGCAATGGGCTCTGGAATGCTATGTAAAAAGCATAAATAAGTAATTAGGAGTTCATCAGTCAAAAAAAAAACTTTTGTGAATCAAAGGACATTAATTATTAAGGGGCTGGGGAGAAGGCCAGAGGAAGAGCCTGTGACTAACGTGGACACAGCACTGTGTGGGATCCTCAGAAGCCTGGACTGAGAGGAGAAAGAAAGGACAGAGACAGTGAGGGGAACAAAGAGACAGAGAGACTGCCTGGGAGAGATGCAGAAGGCATTATCTGAAGGTCCACAAGACAGAAGATACAAGGTATATATACCTGATAAAGGCTGGGTATCTAGAATATGGAAAGAATTCCTACGACAAAAGGAGACGCCAGCACCAGGAGGTGGAAGACTGAACACTCATTTACCCAGGGAAGACACACAAATGGCCAGTGTTCATTAAGGAGAAGCTATCATGGGGAGATCTATTTCATTCCAACTGAGCTGCTAGGAAGAAGGCAGGCACTAGCAGGCATGGGGAGTGTGCCTGTCTGCATTCCTGCAGGGATGGAGGGTAGTGCAGACATGGGTCACACTATGTGGGTTCCTCAAAAGAGACATGGGGTTCATTTATGAATCAAGAACCATACTCCTGGGAAATGAAGGACACCCTAAAGCCTTGTTATCTTCTGTAGCGCAGACACAGAGTCTGCCTTGGTCTTTAGAAGTATCATCTGGCCCCACAGACCTCCTTTTAGAAAGATATTTGACCCATGTCCTCACCTCTTAAGAGTGTCTGAGCACCCAAGCCTCAGCTGAGAACCAGTGTTCAAACACATAAAGCTGTAGAAATACTTACATTCAAATCATCACTCTATACCCCCCTATACTCATGGGCTTCTCATAAATCGCATCTCAACATGCATTTGGGTCCATGGTATTAACAGTTCTAACATTGTTCATAAGGTATGATTTTGGCCTCCTCTGAGACGCAAGGTAACTCTTAGCTGTGAAACACTGCAAAAATAAATAAATAAATAAATAAATAAATAAATAAATAAATAAAATTAATTAATCACATGCTTCTAGTACACACAGACACAAGTCAGCATTCATGTTGCAAAAAGAGACGGTGACAAAGAGGGATCACACCAAAGTAAGACAGAGAGAAACAAGCAGAGTCCACGTTAAACATTCCGTGTCTGGCATCTGGGGCTCATGATGACATCATCTGGACTCCAACAAGGTTGGTAACCTGACCCCATAGCTCTGTGTCGGGAGCCATTTGCCTGTTTCTCTGGGAAGAGAGAGAGGAGGGAGGCAGAGAGACAGGCAGAGAGACAAACAGAGAGGTAGACAGAGAAGAAAAGTCTGCCTGTCAGGCAGTCAGGTTTGTTGGCAGATTTCCTGCCTGCTGAGGGATGGGACCAGAAGAGGAGGTGCACTTGAGGCTCAAGGCAAGGGACTGAAGATTCTATTGACTTTGATGGAAGAAACAGGGAGGCTTTTGGATGGGACCAGATGTCTTATGTGTATATTTCAGCAACTTTTTCTGTTTGTTTGTGGCTTTACTCCCCACGGTACTGTGTACTATAAAAAGGTTAAGAATATTAAACTCAAGGCTGGCATGGTATTGACCTGAAGCCCTCCCATATCTGTCTCTTGCATCTTCTTTCTGCCTTTCTTATCATTAATCCTTGCTCGCCCCCTCAGAGGACCGTTCCATTTCCTGCCAGCAAGGTTGGTACAGCTCTGATGGCTGCAGCACACACAGCCTCCCTCAGGTCAGTCCATCACATGCCTGTGGCTCTCCTCAGAGAGCCATGTTCCTGGCTTCTCTACCATCCTAGGGTCTCCACTGGAACTAAGGCTCCAGCTCTGTAGCTTCACACACAGAATGCTTAGAGCAACCCTGCTACACATTTCATGGCCTCACGGGCTTTTCTCTAGAACCTGGGTGCCAGCTTTAATAATCTCACCCCCCCCTGCACCTTGCAGTCCCTCCAAAACCAGACTCTGTACAAACCCCCTCTTTTCAGATGAAAGCTTTTCAACTAAATTTGGTTTTTGAAATTTTTCATATAGGTTTTTTTTTACATATTTTATTTATTTACTCTTAGGTTTATGAGTGTTTTGCTTACATGAGTGTCTGTATACTGTGTGCATGCCTGGTGCCTGAGGAGGCTAGAAGAGAATGTTAGATAACCAGGACTGGATTTACAGATGGTTGTGAACTGCCGTGTATGTGCTGGCAATCAAGCCCAGGTCCTCTGCAAGAGCAGCCAATGCACTTAACCACTGAGCCATCTCTCCAGCCCAAGGTTGCACTTTTACACCTTGGTGGTGTCATTGCGGTCATATGTTCAAAGCCCCTTTCTTATTATCCCAGCGAAAAGTACTTGGCTTTTCTTTCATGGCACTCATGTCTTGGACAGTTAAAGCTGATTTCTCTCTACTTTCCATGCCCAACTCCATCTAAAACCTTAACAACACCTATATTCCTTCCTGTTCAAATGTCACATTTTTTGTGTTCCTGAAAACCAGGCTAAAGTCAACAGCCACAGCCTGAATGTTGGGTGTCTTGAAATTAGTTACCTCTGCCAAACAATTAATCAAATGCATTTTTTTTGTTTTTTGTTTGTTTGTTTGTTTGTTTGTTTTGTTTTTTGTTTTTTGAGACAGGGTTTCTCTGTGTAGCCTTGGCTGTCCTGGCACTCACTCTGTAGACCAGGCTGGCCTTGAACTCAGAAATCCACCTGCCTCTGCCTCCCAAGTGCTAGGATTAAAGGCGTGCGCCACCACTGCCCGGCGTCAAATGCATTTAAATTAAGCCTCTATCATATTTTCAGGACTGCCTTTCAAGTCTGTTATCTCTTGAGGGCATAATCACAGGAACACAAGACATGAGTATCCACTTCCTGAGCTGCCTGACACAGGCTCGGCTGTAAGCTTTGGTTTGTGCCTCAGTTTCCCCATGTGGGAATCATGAAATCATCTCCCTTCCAAGGTCACAGGGGTTAGTTGACTTAGTACTTACAGACTCACTTAGAACAACTCCTAGACCAAGCAAGAACTATTATGACTGGCATTGTTGATAGAGAAAACAAATACAACTCTCTGACCATCATCCCCAAATAAACAGGACACACACAAGATAAAGTTAAAATATGCTGATGACTCAATTAAGGACTGAAGCAGGGAGCCAGAGCAAGGGGGCCTCAAGAGAAGGCTGACCCTTCCTGGGGAGGAAATGACACACCCCTGACTTGCCGCATGCAGTCTTGCCAGACCTATCAGCTCTAGCTGTGCAGAGTTCTATGGGTGGGCGGAGCTATAGGCCACGCCCACTTGATTGATAGGTGTCTTAGAACTACATCAACACCAACAGGGAACTGTAGTTGGGACACCACAAACATACACACCCTTGAGAGATATATAAGTGGCACTAGGCACCTCACTCCCTCATTCCCCAGCCCCCTCACTCTCTCGTTCTCATTTTACCTTCTGCCCTCCAACAAGCCATGGCCGCCTCCACCATGTCCGTCTGCTCTGATGCTTGCACCAATGCCTCCTGGCAGGTGGATGACTGTCCAGAGAGCTGCTGTGAGCCCTCCTGCTGTGCCCCAAGCTGCTGCCAGTCCAGCTGCTGTGTACCCAGCTGCTGCCAGCCCAGCTGCTGCCAGTCTAGCTGCTGTGTCCCCAGCTGCTGTGCCCCAGCCCCTTGCCTGACCCTTGTCTGCACCCCAGTGAGCTGTGTGTCCAGCCCCTGCTGCCAATCTTCCTGCTGCACACCCTCATGCTGCCAGCAGTCTAGCTGCCAGACAGCTTGCTGCACCTGCTCCCCCTGCCAACAGCCCTGCTGTGTGACCCTTTGCTGCAAGCCTGTGTGCTGCACACCCATCTGCTCTGGATCATGCTG